>VDFB02193867.1:729011022-729214551 GCA_007258455.2 Sequoia sempervirens | reverse complement strand
CCTTGCTATGTGGTGGTTGTAGTACCACATGATACTCATTACTATTTTTGGGGGCACACATTTAATTTGGTGCAATCATGTCTCATTACACAAGGAACAATGTGACATCATTCATTTAGGATCACCTTTATCCCTACACTTGGGAGGCAAGGTTAGTTAGCTTTGTATTAGGTTAATTCCTTGATACAATGGATCCCTTTATTATCTCCTTAAAATATTAGTGTAGCAAGTACACTAACATTTTAAGGTGGGGACATATTACCCCCATATATTAGAATTTTAGACAAGATTACTAGGCATGTGGCTTTTTCTAGTGATGATGTTCAGATGTACCTAGGATGTGGCCTTGTTTCTCACATATTATCCCCCTTATTAGTAATTTAATAAGACATTCTCTAATATGAGGAATCTTTTGTAACGCCCCGCCGTGCGAACCCCAAAGGACAATTACACAATAATTACAGCACAATTTTTTTTATAACATACATGTAATACATATTAAGTCATAACGTGAATTTCATTTAAATAGATTCATTAACACATACATCCTTTGGGGTACACGAAGAGTCATTACGTGACTTAAATCCATACAATAGCAATAAAGAATAAAATCCAAAGATATAAAGTAAACAATAACAAATATAACACATACATGAAAAAAAATTCATTGATAAGAAGCCATCTACACATAAATACAACATATGCATGATTAACATAACACATTGAATAAAAACTACCATGGTCAATATCCACACCAAGTTTAACATTTCATTACAGTACAATGTTTAAGAAGTACAATGATACAAAAGTGTTCCAAATATAAGTGAAACCATCACCAAATAGCATGCTACAAATGAATAAATGAATACAAAGTATCATAACTGGCTCCAAGACAGATACAACTCTGGAGTTGCTGCAACAACACCAATCCGCACCTCTCGATCCTCGACTAGGGACCCAATGGGGTGCTTGGCACGTTCCACCCAACCATGTGAGTCCGAAAACCCACCCCCCGTGCTAGGAGCTAACAAGAATGAGACCTCAACCAAGAACATCCAACAGAGAACCACAAGACTCAACGTCATACAAAAGTATCATAACACTTAGAAATTACAATGACATAATCAACCACATCCAAGAGTCATAAATCTCATCACATAATTCAAGGCAATAGCTAGTAAACAAGGAACCAAAGGAAGATCATAAAACACTTTCAAATCAAACTGAATTAATAAACGTAACACAATTCTGAATCACAATGACTCAATACAATAACATCATATCACAGTACCACAAGGGTACAAGGTCAAAACCCAAACATCCACAAGATTTATACAAGACCAAAGAATACACCAAAGATCAAATAGGGTAGAACCATAAATCAATTCAAAACAACTATGATCCATCAATTCAAGACAAAGACCCACTTCCAGAGGATTTCCAAAGAAGCAACATAATAAGGAGTGTTAGAGGAGAGTGTCATCGCATGGCTTACATGGATTATCCAGACTACTACTAACGCAAGGCGCCGCCTCTGTCTACTGACGAATTATCCAGACAAAACCGAGCGCTAGGAGCCACCTCCATCTATGGTTATCCAGACTACCTGTCTCAAGGCGCCACCCCATAGGGTTGCTCATGCAGATCCATCACCCTTCGCGAAGACAAGGCAACAAACATGCCAACCACGGCCTTCTCAATCCCCTTTAGCCTGTGATAGCACTAAATGATGGATGAGGCATCAATTATCTTTTTAATGTGATTCTACCCACCCCCTAGTTAATTATTTAAATTATCACTTATTAAATTCACTCTAACGAGGGCTATCCTGGCGCCCCTTTGTGCGCCGACCACCCACTTAGAGCCACTCTCACTCTAGACACTCAAAACATAAAAACCAAATCCAAGGGTTGTACAACATAACAAGTACATTAGATCACAACAGAGAAGCATGCAAGGCATTACCCAACTTTCCATAAATACATAATCAAAATCTCAACGATTCATGTACAACCCTTTTAAATTAAAAAAAAATCAAGGCACTTGCCACATCAAGGCACATAAAAGGAGGAACATTAACCAATAGTAAAATAAACCTCCAGAAGATTCTCATAAAGTTACACGAGGGTTTCCCCATGAAAATATGACAACAATAAAAGCAAAACCTTGAAGAACCAAATGCGATTCAAATATAGCGAGAGAATACATCAAAATAAGATCAACAACTCCAATAACAACATCAACAACTTCGATACGAACTAATTCGAGAATCCAAGGGAAACCTCTATTTTCTCCTCTCGGAATACCCATAATTCAAAGAACTTTCCAACTTTGACTCATCAACAACTCAAGTAGAACCGTCAATCATGACAAAGACAACATTAACCGATTTACCACTTAGAGTAAAGCACAAAAAGAAAACATATGGGTTCCCAACGAATAACAACATACATCAATTGAGAGAAAATTCCCAACTCAAAATCAACTCATGAAAAGTCACATCGAAAGAATCCATAAAACCACTCATTCTAATAATAATGTATCCATTCATTCAATAAGAAGTAACCTGAAACCATCTAAAAAGAACATTATTCTAACGATCAAACATTTCCATCATTTAAAGATATCACAATGTTGCAAAGTGAAGATATAATCTGATGTTATAAGCCACAAGACACTAATTCTCAAGCATACTCTTCCAAACACAAATTAAAACAATCATGAACAATAATACGGGTTCCTATTTTACACACACATAATTACATACAAGAACCATTAGACACATCAACCTTGAAGAACACTATCTTAAAACACTTACAATGAACAGGCCATCGAGACATCTCCACAAATATTCCACAAATCACACCCACCTTAAAACAATTACATAACACTTAAACCAATAACCAAAACACTTTGTTTAAAACAACAATCACTCACACCTTATAACCATAAAGACATTCCTTTAATTTAGGCATTATTTCAACGTTCTTATCACTTACTTTAAGGTATCCACTTAATCTAATTAAAAGCATATTTACTACAAATAATTATATTTAAAATAACTATATCGTTTATAAGATAACCAACTCCATCGACTGTTTAATATGAATCCTAATTATAACTTTAAAATGTAATACTAAGATGACAATTCTATAAATTACAACTTTATTATAATCCTAAGGTGACGATACTAATAAATTATTTCACATAGCAGTTTGATAAATAACTATTATTCACAGACTCACTAGATAACAAAAAAGGTAAAACCATTTAACATTTAATCAGTATCATCTAAATTAATTAACCTATGAACCTAGAATTTATCCTCACTTAAAAATAACTTTATCATTTAACCTTTAAGTAAAAGAAACTATGAAAATGTAGAATCACTTATCTCCTTTAGTGAACCCTAAAACTTAATTACCATATAAATCGATTTATTTTAACTAAATACACAGTTCATTTATCTACAACAAAATTAAATACTTATTTCAATAATGTTTATTCGGTTAAAATCCTTTGTTAAATAATTTACTAAACAACCTAGCGAAATAACCATTTTCACTTTAATTATTTACCCAATTCTTTTATTTTCTAAAGCGAATTCAATACTTCATTTACAAATCAACTATCTAATTAAAATTCTTTATCACCTTTTATTACTTCACTTACCATAAAATAAAATTACACTTTTACTTAACTCACTATCTTACAAAACATTCTAACACTCGATTCATATTTTACTTTAATTCACTCACTTGACTAAAACTTAATAAGTATCTATTTATTCCAAAAAAATACTAAATATTGCCAATACAAGAATCTAGGTATCCCTCACATAATTAATACCCAATCTTATATCTAAATATTTATACCTGAAAGAGAAATTATAAATCAACTACTTGAAAGAGGGAATGTTCAATACCAACTAGAGCTCATTAATTATTTCTTTATTTATTTATTTAATTATCTCTTGGAATAATTATACAGTTTACCTATCACGCTAGGATTACTATCTTGACAAAGCTGCTTAAATCATTTTTAAAAATTTTTTTATAGTAAACTATAATGTAAATTATACTCACAATGATAGCTTTCGTGAGGTGTAAATAGTAATATGAGTATATATATATATTTTGCACGGAAAGGAATTATTGCACCCTAATCAAAGACCAAGATTTTATCTATGTTTAAGGCTTATCACTTGACCTAAAGCATCAGCAACAGTTGAGGCAGGTTGGTATGAATTAAGAGAGTTTATTTAAATCTGTACACCCTACCAAGTTTAATTACGCTGCAGCCACCAGTAGTCAATGAAAACAAAAGGGTTATTAAATTTAATAGCTGCCGCTGTGGTGGTTACTAAAGATGCCAGGGAGACTATTTAATTATTACTTATTTAATTCTGTACAATGTTTCAACTGTAATTGCTGTAACAGTGACAGGTTGCCAAGGGTTTCAGAGGAACTATTAAATTTACTACACTTTTGCAAGTCTAACATTGCGGCTGTGATAATTTTTCCTTTATAAATTTAGATTACCAGACTGTGTGAAGGAGCTCATCTAAGCACTATATCTAATAACATCAATTTTTTTTTCAGCTTCGACTGAACGGAGGTAATTGGCAAGGCTAGAAACATTGCGCAGACCAAGAGAATTAATTAATCTGCTCATTGGTCCTCAATTTCTTCACTTAAACAATCTGCTCATGGACGGCATCAGAGAAGACACACGAGCCAAGCTTTCCTCCAAGTTGGAGATGGTTACAGTTGCAAAAATGTGAGACACCATTTAAAGAAAGTGAATTTTGTAATTTGGAAATATCACCATTTACTGGTATTATTATTTCAAATCCCGAATGTTATCCACAAAACTAAAAAGAAGGAGAAAGGTGAGGTGCAAATACGTGACTTATGAGAATTTCCTGCAGAGTCTACCCATTTTTTTATTTTTTTATCAGCATAGGTGATAATTTGTCAAAATGCAACCAATCTGAGAGCTGCCCTTTCAGGAAGTAATTAACTTGCCGCTATCAGCCAAAATCAAGAGAATTAATATTATATTTATTAAAACAATAAATCTTTATAGGTTAAAATTAGATTAATCTTTAACTTGTTAAATAAATTTTATTTTCTTTATATCACAACTTAACTATGACTCTCAATGGATGGTAATTATTATCATTATTATTCAAATTTTATTTAAATTTATTTTATTTCATTTTCTTCTGTTTTGACATCAATTTCTGTAAACATAAATTTACGTTGATTTTATTAACTGTTCTACTCGGTGGCATTAGTTTACAAATAGCTAGGGTTTCTACAGAATTACAAACTAGGGTTGGTATTAGAAGCACATACAATAAAACTTTTACTAGATTATACGTAAGGAAAAATAATTATAATGTGCACCTTGTAATGGTAGGATGCTCGCAGAGGGGATATGCAAAAATTGAATTATCTGTGTTGGAATGATTCCATGTTGAATCGTTTACAGCCAATCTCTGAACTGAATTTATTGAGGTTGAGGGATGGATCAGCCAGAACAGAAGCCTAAAACTTTTGCTGCATCTTCAAACCCTTGGTCAATGCAGAAAGCGAACAAACAGCATAACGACATTCAAATAAGAAGGTGCTCTCCAATTGGTTCACAGAGAGAATTCCCCTCCCCCTAAATTTTTCTTGCCTTCTCTTAAAGAAAATACCAAATTCTCTGTTCAACCGCCCTAACTCCTCTTTCTTCCCCGTAAAAGATTTTCAAAAAAAAATAACTAATTTTATTTACCCACTTTTAATTAATCATTACTATATATATTTATTTATTTAATTTCAACCAATAACTTCTTTTTATTTTAAATTACTTCCGCTTAACTCTAAATTTTAACTAAAACAAATTTTCATAAATAATTAACTTTTAATTAAAATATAATTGAATAAATATTTTTACCTTAATTTATTTAATCTTAAATACAATTTTAATATTTCTTCCTCTCTAATATTATCTTACTTTTAGATTTATTAATTGAATTTAATCATTAAATGATAATTATTTTTCCTCATCAAATTCGATTACTTTCAATAACCAACTCCCAAGATAATTAAATTGACGTTTATTATTGAATCTAATTATTTATTTAATTCCAAATAAAGAAGTAACCTTATAATTAAATTAACTTAATTAATCAACTCCAAGTGTATTATTAGTGTTATCTCATAATCTTAAAATTAAATTAAATAATAAAATCACATCATCACGACATTACTAACAACTACTTACTTGACATCAATGATGACCGAAACGGGGTGGGCACTACATCTTTGATCTATGATAGGGGCCCTTTTGTGGTGTTATCATGTATGATATGCCCTAAAGTGTGACCTATCATATGTTGACTTGCATTTTTTAAAGAATAATAGTACACTTTGTTGGCATGCCCCCTTTTTGGTGGTGTTATTTATAACACCCCCTGAGGCATGGATTTTGATGTTCTTCCCTCATGACATTAAACTTTATTCACCCCCTAAGGCAATTTTTGTTAAATTTTTATGCACCTCCTAAGGTGATTTTTGTTAAACCTTCTATGCACCCCTTGAGATTATTTTTTTACACCCGTTGAGGTGATTTTTGTACACCCATTGAGGTGATTTTCATCCCCTATGACATTAAATAGTCCCCCATGATGGTTAAATCTATACGCTCCCTAAGGCGTGATTTTTAAGATATTCCATGGATTTGGAATAACACAACTTATCAATTCATAAACTTGAACACCCCTTTTAACATGGCCACCTAGCATAACACAAATGTCTTGCTAGTTGACCCATGTGTTTCATGAGATACCTAGCATAACATAGCTTGCTATCCTTTTGGAACCCATCATATTGCATGGAAACCTAGCATAACACAACTTGCTAGCTAGTGGATCTATGTAGCTCATGAGTGATTTAGCATAACACTTTGGTAGCCCTTGTGAGAGCACTATTTTTACTAACATCATATTCAAGAAATGATTTTTGGTATTTGAGATAAAATTAAGACAAAAGTCTCTTTGTCTTTCCAACTCGAATCCTTTTAGTACTAACCCTTGTGTTTGTGTTTATGTTTTCTTCATGTTTGCACTGTGTTTTTTTCTTTATGTTATGTTTATGTTGTGCATCTTCATTGTGTATGCTTCATTTTTGTCATGATGCATTACACATCATACATGTGTGTGTTCCATTTTTCTAATGTTGTCTTGCCATAGGATCTTGAATCCTTGGGGTTTGAATGTTCTCCCTAGATTTAGTGCCATCCAATCTCTTCAATATGTGGATAATTGAAAACCTCTTGACATACTCTTAATTTAGTGTGAGTTTGAGTGTAATTTCATACTCTTACTTACGTGGGGTCTAAATGTAGCATCGTAAATTGTCACCTTTGATAATTACATACTAGGTTTTCTCCCCTCTATGTGCTTGGACCTAATTATGTACCTTATTTCCTAATTATGCATGTAATTGTCCATTTTATAATATATATCAAAAAATTAAACATGGGAAATAAAAGTAGGCATTTAATATTTTCCTCCAAATACTTTGGATTCCTAAAAAATAGGAACCCAGTTTAGGGAACAAGGTTCCCTAGACTACCTATTTCAAGTCCAAATTTGAACATGTCAATGTTAGTAATTTATTATTTGAAATTTAAATTTAAATTATTAGCTATCCAAATTTAATTTTTGGTAAATTAGATTAATTGCATATAAATACATAGTATTTTCACAATTTTAATAAGACAAGCAATCATAAGGAAAAACATTAGCAATTATTATGTACTTCAAAAAGCATTCAAGAGTAGATTTTTAAAATTAATGTAGAATATTGTCATTCAATCATCATTTCAAGTTTTATGTGACTTTTGTTCATGTTTTGCATGTATTTTGTTTTTAAGTACTAACACTTGTAGGTCTTCAAATCAAATCAAGTCAAGAAAAATTTGATCCTTGAAGGTGATGAGTGTGACTTCAATCCATCAAGGAGATCAAATTTGAGTGGTGAGTTGCAAAAATGTGTCAATTCATCATTTTTATCATTTATCCTTTATCCCTTGAAAGGATAAGCTCTCTTTTATCATCAATTTTCCCATTATGGAGGTATAAATACCAACACAAGGTTTGACTGAGGCAAGCCCCTATATGGCACAACCCTTCCCCTCTTTTTATGTGTGCAGGTTGTAGATCCAAAGATAATTGGAGGAATATTGAAGATTATTTGCTCATTCATGCATCAAAACCCTACAAGTTGACAAGTCACGAAATATACATTATCTCAGCAATAGACGAAGATATGACAACCAAACACAAAATGAAGAAGCTAAAGACCAAGGACCTCATGCTTGTGAAAGAAATTTTAAGATCTAGGTCCTCAGCCTAGGATGTGCTTGCACCCTAGATCACCCAGAATTAGCTCAGATTTGACCCCAAGTGCATTAGTGTTTGGCTTCTACTTTTTTGGAATGCAAATTTGTCTATGAATTTTTAGTTTTTCATAATTCATATCAAAACACTGCATTTTCATATTTTACCTAGTTACATCATTACATCAAGTTTTCAATCCATCAACCCCTCCACCTCCAACACCCATAAAAAAGAATCTAGATCCAAGGTTGGTTGATTCAACTTTTAGGTTGTAAATCAATCTTATCTTCTTGTTGATCTATATTCTCCCACATGTTCTTGCAAAAAGTTGATCACTAGTACAAAAATAGAAATAAATGACTAAAAAAACTACTAAAAATTGGTCACATGACCATTAGCTTGGTCATGTGACCATTAGTAGTTTATTGTCATTCATTTATAATGCAACCAAATTTATGACTAAAACAATTTTAGTCATTTATTGGTTGTTTTGATTGATCAATTTGGTAGTATATTTAGTTGTTAATTTAGTCATTCATTGTTGTTAACTGGTCATTTATTTAGTCATGGTAGTCATTTATTTAGTTATGATAATTTTTTTATTTATTCATGATAGTCATTTATTTAGTCATGGTAGTCATTTTATTTAGTCATAGTAGTCATTTATTTAGTCATTGTAGTCATTTATTTAATTATTGTTTAGTAATTTATTTAGTCATTGTAGTCATTTTAGTCATTGTAACCATTTATTTAGTCATTGTTTAGTGATTTATTTAGTCATGGTAGTCATTTATTTAGTCATTTATAAACTGAAATAATCATAAAACTTCAACAAATCTGCTCTAAGGATTGAAAATAATTCATTGTGTATATTCAAAATGTATATAAAATATGTTACAAAGAACTCTATACATAAAGTTTTGAAGAAAAAATCTTTTGCAGTATGCAAACTGTTGAATTATTATGCTTTTAAAATTGAAAAAAAATAAAACTAAAGCGAAGAACTCTATACATAGATTTTTGAAGACAAAATCTTTTGCAGTATGCAAATTGTTGATTTATTATGCTTTTAAAATTGAAAAAACTAAAACTAAAGCTAAAAAGCCATTTGTGTGAATGCATGTCTTCAGTGATGCCATTGTTACACATGGGGTGGGTTGTAAATGCATCTAAAAGGAACTGGTTTTGCATTTTATCCTTGCTTTGTACCTGTCCACAA
The DNA here is from genome assembly GCA_007258455.2 of Sequoia sempervirens. Lineage (NCBI taxonomy): Eukaryota > Viridiplantae > Streptophyta > Pinopsida > Cupressales > Cupressaceae > Sequoia > Sequoia sempervirens. Next base: position 729,204,937 of record VDFB02193867.1, on the reverse strand, counting down.
TAAAAAACTAAAAATTTGTTAATATTTCTAAAACATTTATAAAATTTTGAAATATGAAAAAAAAGTGAGATGATAAAGAATTTCACAGCAATATAGGTCTTAATATGAAATAACAACATTTTGATAATGAGCACATTTATTTTTTTACATTATAATATCAAATATGCCACATAGTAAGACAATTAAGTTTCTAGAGCTTTGTTTTATAAGATAATATAAGAAAATAATTTACTTAACAAAAAATGATCTCAAAAGGTTTGAAGGTCTATACAGCACCAATTGACCTCATTAATTAACAATGAATTTAATGTTCCAAGGGCGTAGAATCACAAAATGCATAGCTTGGGAATTTTTATTTTTTTGAAATTGGCTTAAATATGAAAGATAAAATAGATCCCACCTTTATTACAAAGCAATCACTTACCTCAGAAACTAAAAAAGGCCATCTTGAGTGACAACTAAAAACCATAAAATTATGCAGGCCATACTACCTGCATCTGTTTTTGCCATTTTAGGGCATATAATTTGTAAAGCATGTGCATTCAAATTCTCTAATTTTAAGTTGCCAATGATCATTTATATAAATAAATGCAATTTGGTCTATCAATATTGTACTCAAAATCATGGAGCTTTATTAATAACCCTCATTTCAGGAATACCAAGTGTTTAGAGCTTCCTCCATGGAATTAAGATACAAGCTATGTTTTTCATTGGTCCATGATGATTCTGAAGATGAGGGATCCTCCAATGACTGTAAAAACATACCAAACTGTTAATAAAAATTAACTAAACATTAATCTATAAGATGAAACAAACTAATTAATCTAGATATATATACATACATATACATATATATCACATTCCATTATTGTATATATGTGAGATCTAATAGTCATTTTTTCTACTTATGAATCCATTAATAGGATTTAAAGAATTAGAATCTAGTATCCACGAGATAGGAAAGAGTAAAAGGGAAATAATTTGGAAAATATTTTATAACACAAGACCAAAATGGAGACATTCCTAAACCCTCACTTTAGCATAGACGGTTCCTACTACTTAATCTTTTGCTAAAAATTAGGCATTCCTTCTCTTTTCTTGCAGTATGTCACCAAACAGCAGTGGAAGAATTTTAGCATTGTTTTTACCATGGAAAACCAGTGCAACAACATCAGTCTCGGCTCCTCCAAACTTCCTCGCTGGTATTGACTTTTCACTTCTCTGATTTGGCGAGTTGCAACTTGAAAATAAGGTTTCGAGGGTTTTAGAGTTTGTGTATTAAAATGAAAATTACGCCCAAGATTTGGGTGGGAGTCTAAAAATTAAGGCAAGATTTGCTTGTCCATTATGCCCGCCCATTATGCATGTCCATTAGTTTGTCTGCTAAAAAATATTTCAAAATGGAATCGAAATTAAATATATTACAATATATAAATCATCGACTTTTATACAATAGATAATATTATATAATATTATATTATAATATTATAATATTATATTATATAATATAAATATTACATTATATTATCATAATATAAATATTATATTATAGTATATTATAATAATATAATATTAAATACATTATAATATAAATATAATATTATTAAAACATTAATAATATAATATTATATAATATAAATTACAACTATACTATTTTGAATTGCAACTATAACCTCTTTACTCTCCATTCCCTAACCCCCATGCACCCACTTCCTCTTGCTCTACGGTAATGCGGGAACATTAGTATTTGTTAGCGCTTACCCACTTTATCTCCTTCGCGCACATGCGGGGCAGCGGTGCAATGAAATTTTTAATGAATTTACTTGGCAGGAACATTAATATTTTTTTTATCACTTTGCCCTCTTATTGCCTACTTAATCATTGTATCTCCTTCACCATGCAGGTCAGCGGTGCAATAAATTTTTTAATGAATTTACTTCATATTGTCGGACCCACCATTTTGTAAATATTATATTATATTATTATATAATATTATATAATATATATATTATATAATAATAATATATATTATAATATATATTATATATATTATATAATATTATATATATATTATATATATTATATTATATAATATCATATTATATTATAATGTATTATATTATAATAATATAATATAATATATTGTATTGTAATATAATATATTATAATATAACCCACTCCCTCAATTCAAAATATTTTTTTTAATTATCCGCTTTAATATCATATTGTCTAATTTTTATTTGTATTTGTGTGATTAATTATTTAGTTGCATTTTTTACCCATGATCAAAGTAGTCATTTATTTATTCATTTGTAGTTGTGTTGCAAAAAATGAGTAGAATTTAGTCATCTTTAGTTTTAATCACGTAGTCATTTATTTGCCAAATTCTACTAGAGGATGTTAGTGATCTATCCATTAGACCTAGGATCTCCTTTTCCACTAAAACACAAAGTTAATCTAGTAAGAATTACAAATTAATAAAAAAAAAATACTTGTTGGCTTTCTCCTTTCATACGAAATTTATTTTATTTTATTTTAATATCAGAATTTGTAATGATATATCAACATAGAAATTTATTAAACTATTCAAACAAGAGATACATATGCAATTATAATATATTTTCAATAAGATTTAATACAAGATAATATTTCAAAATACATCTGGCATTCTTTCATAGATAATAATACTAAGAGTGAATGGTCACATACTAAACATATTTGTTAGGATAGTTAGTAGAAGTAAATAGGTTCATTACACCAGGTGAAGGAACCATGATAGCTGATAAAAATTTATTTCAATAAAGCTTATCATTGTTTGAAATTTATTTTCTACTTATAATTAATAAACAATATTTAACACCAATGACATAACTTGGTGTGCTTTTCAACTCATGACTAGATAACACATTATACACAAGTTTTATTTTAGTTGAAGTTTCTCTTTCAAATTATTTTCAACTTGGATTGATATAATAATGCACAGTAATACCTTATGTTTTTGTTTTTGACGTTTGATAATTTTTTGTTTATATTTAAACCTACAATGTGTCTCTCTTTTATTTTGTATATAAAGACAAAGTGCTTCATTATGAATTATATCACTTGAATCTTCTCATACTATTCGAGCTACACTTTCTCCTTAGGAATTTATAAGAGATTCCTTTGGGTTATGATGTGTACCTATTGGATTACACATAGCATGTTGTAAATTAGTATGGTTAATTGTTAAATTTAATTCCAATTTTATAAAAATAACCATTTAAAAGTAGTTATTTTTTATGATTTGATTGTATTTAGCTACCAAAAAAATTTACAAATTTTATTTATAGGTAAGGATAAGGATTCTAAATGATTGATATGTGCTATGAATAATTATTTTTTCAAGGGTAGTTATGTTGGAACACATTTACCATTGTGCCAAAAGATCATCCTTTTAACGTCTAATACGAACGCCAGAGATAAACGGATCTATGGGAGGTGGTTATTCCATGTCACAAATCTGAAAGGGGACATTGGCAATTAGTCCAACAATCCCCCCTCAGTGTCACCCAAGGGGATTCAAATCCATGACCACAACTGTAATACCATTTGTTGGAACATGTTTATCATTACACTGAATGATCAACCTTTTAACGTTTGATACAAATGTCAAAGATAACGGGAGGTGATTAGTCCATGTCATGAATCCGAAGGGGGACACTAGTGATTAGTCCAAAAAGTTTATTAGTTATTTTTGTAATTTTTTAATTATCCAGGGAATAAACTATAGTTCATAAGAGGATGGATATAGGAATCTTTGACCAAAGTACCATGAAATACTTATTTATTAAATAAAAAACTATTTATGTATGTTTTAAGTTCATGTGCAAGTTATAGTGTATGTGATAAGTAGAACATAGTTGCACAAGATTCTCTACATTCCAAATGACTCCATTTTTATAGTTTCCTTTGTCTAAGCCCTTCATGGCGAAGTAGAGGGGAGCCTAACAAACATTGTGGATGGTGGTTAAATCACCATGATGTTATTGTCTCTCCTAGATCATAACCAAAGAAGAAGGAAGTTTAATTTATTATTGAAATTATATTCTTTACATTGAATAGTTTGAAACTATTAATGTTTTATTACTGAGACAATTTATGTGTCATATTTGTAAAGGGTGGTGTCTTAAAACATAATGTTTTAAATATTACCTAGTGTTAAAATCTTATGTAATGGAATTTAAAATACAAATTCTTTTATATAAAGCATTAAATTAAATTAAATAATTTTTGGACTAAGTTAAGCTAGTTAGCTTAAAGTGTTTAAATTTGATTTATGTTGTCACTTTTCTTTCATAGAAGTTTTGATAGACAATTTTATGGGTTTTAAATTATATATATGTTAGATTGTGGATAAGACCTTTTATTTGTAATGCAAAGTTACCTTATGTTTACTATATAGCATGTTTAATACCACTTAAGGGTATTGATTAGACCATCATTAGCTTGCATTGAGGCACTATAAATGTGAAAGTACCATCACTTCAAGTAAGATAATCATAAAAATTATATATGATGATTATGATCCATAAAGAAAGGTGAGTCATATGTGTTAATATAATGTAATCACAATAGAGTTGTTACCACATATGATGCAAATATCATGACACATTCGTTTAAAAACTATGAAACAAATACCTCCAATAGAAGAAACCAATGAAAATGACATTAAGGGTTGACAATCAATGAAATACATACCGATGAAACTATTTTGATTATTATTATACATGATAATTGAAGGTATTTTTACTATACATAATAAATATAAAAGTGAGATGTTGCTTTCATTTATACACCACACCTTTGTAATTTGAGCTCTAATCATTGTTTTCATTATGAATCAACCATGAGATTATATGTATCTCTAAGTTGTGAAGGTTTGGGAGATTATATAGAGGGTGTATGGAGGAAACTCAAAATATAAGTTTGAGATCATTAGGTTTCTTACGATGTGAGGATGATATTAATCATATAGGTTTGTGCCTTTCTTATTGTTTAAGGAAAGCATATTATGTATGGGGATTGGGTACCCCACTTTGATAAATCATACAAGGAGATGTGTCTATTGTACATAAGTTGTTGTGCATATTGACCACAATCTTGGTATCTCTATGATGAGGACCACGGTGCCCAAAACCCACATAAATCACAACAACAAATACCAACATAGAAGATGCGAGACTAAAAAATGACTCACTTTCAATTATTTTCAGAAAATGAAATTACAGATTCAAAGCTTACATGATACAGCCTCAAGGGCTTGATTCATTACAACAAAATTCACTTCTAAAAAGAAAATCTACTATTCGGAGCCACAATCTGCACTATCAAGGCCATCTTCTACAACCCCCACTTAACCCTTTTTATTTTCCCCAATAACCACCCTAGAATGTTCTAGAAAGTTCAAATTTCCCCTTTTTCTTTTGGCACCAAAAGTCCCGCCATTTGATTTTTGGCCTAGGAGGATTTTTTTTTATGAAATTCACTTTTTAGAGGACCAACTTCACGGGGCCATAAGTTTTGATCTAGGTGTCTGATTTGCTATTATTGCATATCGTTGGAAAGCTCTCGACGAGCTCTACAACATGCAAACAATCATAGGTCAAGTCAACCACCTTTTGAGTTGTTTTGAGGCCTCTAAAGTTTTATATTTGAATTTGAAGCTACATTGGAGAAATTTCTTGAGATAGAAACTTTAATTTCTCCCAAACCATGTAGGGTATTGAGGTGATTCTTTCACAACTGAAATTTTTTTCAACTCTGCTCCTTGTGGTAAATTTTCACATCCATACGAGCCTATTTTGGCCAGCTTACTAAAAATAGTAAGTTACCATTTTTCGCTATTTTTGACATCTGACAGTCTTAATAAAGAATTTCTTTTTTTTTCGGTGATACAAGATTGCCCTACATAGTTGGATGCTCCTGCATCACACACCTAGGGTAATTTGAAAAGTGACCCTGTCACTTCACAGGAGTTAGAGGGAAACCAAGACGATTAACCTCAGCCTCACATAACCATGATGAATCTTCAGCAAGCCTTCCTCTCCATTTCACCAAGTACTTTGCATATTTCTTGTTTCTTGTGCTTCTACCCACACAACTATCTAGGATTTCTTCTATCTCTTCCTTCTTTGAAGTAGGTGCTATAATTTTCAAATGTTCATTTATCGGTTCCTCCTCTATATCACCTTCATAATACTCTGTCAAATCAGCAATGTTGAACACAGGAGAAATTTTTATTCCACAAGGCAACTCTACCTCATAAGCGTTTCCTAAATCATGCTTCTTTAGGATCTTGCATGGTCCAAAATTCTTCATCTTTAACTTGTTGTATGTACCAACTAGAAACCTTTCCTTTCACAAATGAACCATGACTTCATCTCCTACCTGGAACTCCTTATACCTCCTTTTATGATCTGCCTGAGCCTTATATTGTGAGTTCATCTTATTGATATTTTTCTTCACTTCTTCGTTCAAATTATTCAGGTTCTCAACAAAATCTTCAGCCTCAACACTACTCTTCTCCCCCTTATCCATCTTTCTCATTTCAGAAGTAGTTCGTGGACTACTCCCATATACAATTTGGAATGGTGATTTACCAGTGCTCCTATTGATAGAATTGTTGTAAGAATTTTTTTCCTATGGTATAATCAAATCCCAGCCCTTGGGCTTATCTCCAACTAAGCATATTAGCAGGTTGCCCAAAATCCTATTCACCACCTCTGTTTGTCCATCAGTCTATGGATGGTGTGTAGAATAAACTTCAAATCTATCTTCAGCTTCTTCCATAATTTCCTCCATAAATAATTGACAAATTTGATATCTCTATCTAAGACTATACACTTTGGTAGACCATGTAGTCTCACCACCTCTCTGAAAAACAACTCTACAACATGAACAACATCACTGGTCTTATGTCATGGAATAAAATGTGTCATCTTTGAAAATCTATCCACCACCACAAATATGGAAGCATGCCCTCTTTGTGTCCTTGGAAATCCAAGAACAAAATCTGTGCTAATATCCTCTCATGGCCTCTTAGGTACAGGTAATGGTTTATACAATCCAGTATTCTAACTTGTTCATTTCGACATCTGACATACTCTACAACTTTGTACAAACTTCTTCACATCTTGTTGTAACCATGGCTAATAATAATTCTCACTGACAAGAGCAATGGTCTTATCTCGACCAAAATGTCCAGCCAATCGTCCACTATGCTTTTCCTTGATTAGATTCTCTCTTATATAACTCCTTGGAATTCATAATTGGATTCCTCTAAACAACATCCCATCTTGGTTTAAGAAATCTAATCATCTCGTCCTATCCAATGTAACAGGTTTCAAACAAGCCTTCCAAGCTTATGCAAAGTCTGGATCTTTAGGATACAAACTCTTGAGTTCATTGAACCCAACAACCTCTATATTCATGTCTATCAACAAATTTTTCCTTCTACTTAAGGAATCTGCAACTCTGTTTTACCTTCCACTCGTGTGCTTCAAAATAAAAGTATAACTCTGCAAAAACTCAACCTATTTTAAGTGCCTTTGATTCAACTTTCCTTAACTATTGAGATACTACAAATCCCGATGATCAGTATATAAAACAAATTATTTTGGCAACAAATAGTGTCTCCATTTCTCCAAAGCCTAAACTATAGCATAAAAATCTTGATCATAGATAGAATATTTCTTCTTGGGATCATTTAACTTCTCACTAAAATAGGCAACAGGCTTACCTTCTTGACTCAAAATAGCTCCTATGGTAGTGCTACTAACATCACAATCTACCTGAAAGACCTTATTGAAATGTTGAAGTGCCAAAATAGGTTGCTCTGTAACTTTCTTCTTCAACATATCAAAACTTTTGGCTGCTCCTATAGTCCACTTAAACTCTTTTCTATCCCCTCTCATTGCTTTAGTTAGAGGTGCACAAATACTACTAAAATTCTTAATAAACTTTCTATAAAAAATTGCTAGCCCATGAAATGATCTTACCTCTATAACATTCCTTGGGGTAAGTCATTCAATGATAGCTTTCAACTTCTTTGGATCCATTTTAAGACCCTCTATTGAGACAAAAAATCCCAAATACACCAACTCTCTCTTCACAAAACTACATTTCTTGAAATTAATCAACAACTTCTCCTCCCTTAGCTTCTCAAAAAATCTTCTTATATGCATCAAGTGTTCCTCTAATGTCTTACTGAAAATAAAAATATCATCCAATTAAAGAATAACAAATTTTCCTAAAAATTCTTTCAATACCTCATTCATAAGCCGCATAAATGCGCTCGGTGCATTGGTTAGCCCAAAAGGCATGACTAATACAAGCCCTCCTTGGTTTTAAAGGTTGTCTTCCATTCATCTCCTTCTCTAATTCAAATTTGGTGATATCTTCTCTTCAAATCTATCTTCGTGAAGTACTCAGCTCCACTCAAAGAATCCATAATGTCATCCATTCTTGACAATGGAAATCTATACTTGATGCTGATTTTGTTGATGCCTCTAGACTCTGTACATATCCACCATTCCCCATCCTTCTTTGGTGCTAGTATTGCAGGTTCTACACATGGACTCAAATTCTCTCTGATCAATCCCTTTCGTGACAACTCTTGCACTTGTTCAACTCTTCACTCTCTCCTAGAGTCATATGATGAGTTGTCTTATTCAAAAAATTGGCTCTAGGAATAAGGTCCATCTGATGACTAATCTTTCTTATAGGAGGCAAAACTTTAGGTACATTATCAGAAATAATATCTTGAAACTCATTCAAAAAATCTGAAACCTCTACAGGTACCTCAATAGTATCTTCTTTATCAACTCTAGGGGTCAATGCAAAACACATATGCTCATGCTTCATACCTTCTAGGAAGTTTCTTTCATCAACCAAACAATTTCTTGCATTACTGCATACCTTTTCCTCTGCCTCTTTCAAGGGCTTCAACTTATGACGAACTCCATCCTTTGTCAAAGAATAGGTGTTGGCATGTCCATCATGTACTGCTCATCGATCAAACTTCCACAGTCTTCCTAACAACCTATGACAAACATCCATAGGCATAATATCACACAATACCTTATCATGGTAATTTCAATTCTTGAACTTTACCAAACATTGTGCATTTACCAAGGCTTTATGGTCCTTCTACAACCAAGCAATCTAGAATGGGTTCAGATGCCTTATTCTCTCCAACCGCAACTTACTAACCATTTCTTCCAAAACAAGGTTATCAGTACTACCTCCATCAATAATAACATTGTAAACTTTACCTTCACACTTACATTTGGTGTGAAACAAATTCTTCCTTTGAGTTGGCTCCTTCTCCTCATTCAACAAGGCTCTTCTAGTAACAAGAACCTCTCCCCTTTATGCATCCTCAGAATGTGAAGACTCAACATCTTCATCAACATGTGCAACTCGTCCATTACCCTCAAGTCTTTTATTTTTCCTTCCTTGATATTGAGGACACTCATAGTCTCTATGTCCTTCTCCACACTGAAAATAGGTTCCCCTAAAGCCTCCTCTTCCCAGTCCTCATCCAAATCTTCCCCTTCCTATTTGATCTCTATTACTCTGATCACAAGGATGGTAGGTGGTATCTCCTTTCTAGTTATGGCTACTACTGGAGCCTTCACCCTTCTTTTGATCTTCATTTCAACCTCCATATGACTACCCACGAATATTTCATCCACGACCTCCACCTCATTGTTTTTTCTCAAACCTCTTGTTCAATCGTTCTTCAACTTTTAGAGAAAATTGATAAGCATCCTCAATGGTGGTCATTATTACCAATGTGAATTCTCCATGTATGATTTGCTTCAACCCGTTAATAAAATGAGAAACTTTCTCTTTATTCACCTCAGAATGTCTTATCCGAATCAGGACCTTGTGAAATTCCTCTATGTATACTTTCACCATCCTTGTCCTTTGCCTCAAGCTCTACATCTTCTTGAGCAACTCTAATTTGTAATCAACTAAAATAGATTGTTTCTTCAATTTCGACACCATTTTGTCCCATCTAGAAATTTTATCTTTCCCTTGTCTTCCTCTTTCTAACTAGACCTCTTTCCACCATATACTCTCGTGACCTTTCAATTTTGTCTTTGCAAACCTAACTCTATGAGGATCTTCAATCTCCTCAAACTCAAAACATTCCTCCATGTCATTGAATCAATCAATCAATTCTTCAGGATTCATATTTCCACTAAAAATTGAAACCTCCATTTTAGGTCTCTTCCCAATGCTTGAGATTGCTCGCAACAATCTTCTTTCTCTAGGATCCATTGGATCCTGCTCTTCCTCTTCCATTTCCTCTTTTGTTTCATCTTCACTGTCATCTCTGTCTCATCGCACATCTCTTCTTCGAACCTCTTGTTGCAAGGTTTATAATTGCTTTCTAAGGGCTTTGATTTCATCTCTTGATGGATCTCTTCCTCCATGACCTCAGCCTCTACCTCTGCCATACTGGGAAATTCTTGGAGGAATCTTGAACTCAACCCACACTCATAGGTCTTGCTACAACTGCCTCACATTCGATGCTCTGTTATAGTCTCAGGAACTTCTTCTCTGATACCACTTGATGAGGACCACAATGCCCAAAACCCACAAAAATCACAACAATAGATACCAACACAGAAGATGTGAGATAGAAAAATGACTCAGTTTCAATTATTTTCTGAAAATGAAATTACAAATTCAAAGTTTACATATTACACCCTCATGGGCTTGATTCATTACAACAAAATTCAATTCTAAAAAGAAAATCTACTATTTGGAGCCACAATCTGCACTATCAGGGCCACATTCTACAACCCCCACTTAACCCTTTTTACTTTCCCCAATAACTTCCCTAGAATTTTCTAGAAAGTTCAAATTTCCCCTTTTTGTTTTGGTGCCAAAAGTCTCGCCATTTGATTTCTGGCCTAGGAAGAATTTTTTTTATGAAATTCACTTTTTAGAGGACCAACTTCGCAAGGCCATAAGTTTTGATCTGGGTGTCTAATTTGATATTATTGCATATCGTTGGAAAGCTCTCAATGAGCTCTACAACATTCAAACAACCATAGGTTAGTTCAGCCACCTTTTGAGTTGTTTCAGGGCCTCTAAAGTTTTATATATGAATTTGAAGTTGCATTGGAGAAATTTCTCGAGACAAACTTTAATTTCTCCCAAACCATGCAAGGTATTGAGGTGATTCTTTTGCAATTTTTTTCAGCTCTGCTCCTTGTGGTAAATTTTCACATCCATACGAGCCTGTTTTGGCCAACTTACTAAAAATAGTAAGTGCCCTTTTTTCACTATTTTTGATGCCTGCCAGTCTTATACCCCTTAAGTGCCATCATGGGACTTAAAACAACTAAATAAAATAAAGAATACATTTTTTTTTGGTAATGCAAGATTTCCCTACACCGCTGGATGCTCCTACATCACTCTAGATGGTAGATGCATGAAAATAGGCTATAACTCGATCCATATGATTCTAGGGTTGTGGAGGAATATCAAGTACCTTATTTTTGGGCTAGGTATATGTATGGAATTCATACCATGACATTTCTATGCTTAAATTTAAGTAGGATAATAACATCATGTTAGGGACCTTATTCATTGTTGGGAGTTTGATCATATTGTCATGAGCTAGGCCATTAAGGATTCCCTTGGAGGTACTTAATAAAATTTCACACACACGATAGTGGAACACTCACATAATTAGGGAGTGGATAGTACTTGGATTATATGTTTGGATATAGAATACAAATGAGTCTGTTGACTTGGATATTATACAAATAATTTATATATTCTTGTCTAAATGGATAGAGGATGGTTTAAAACTATGAAAAATATACAAGATCCAATGGTATTTAGGATGGAGTAGCATGATATTGGATCACTTTTGTTATGAGAGAGTGTTGCATTGATTAAGGAGTATACCATATAGTGTTAATATGTGCACTCTAGACTAAAAATAAGAGAAGTTACTAAATTTATAAATAAAACACAAGAACCTAAAAAAGAGGAGGATGATAACATTGTAGAGTGTAGGTAGGATCGTGCAAGGGTGATAGACGGATTGAAGGCATGATAGGGAATGACTTGGCCAACACCATGCTCTATCCATTAGGAGGAGGATATGAGGAGGGAATAGAGGAGAAGCAAGGGATTATGTCACATAAATGGGGAGGAAGACAAAAGGGAAGAGGTCAACCCTTGTGTGAGGAGGGAATGGAGGACACAATGATGATTTTACCCTTCTAATAAGTTGGAGATGAGGATTGAGATCCCAAAATCCTGAAAATAATATTTAATTATTTATTTCATAAGATATAACATGTATGACATAAACTAATAACATTGTGTTCTATATATGCAAGTACCATAATTGAGTGGATAACATTGATTTATATGATTGATTGGATTAAACTATGTCTAATATTTTGAGTACAACTATCCTTGTAATACTATCATAGGTGGATGAATGGATTGAGATCAATCTTCAAGAATTTTGCAATTTCCTCGATTTACTCCTCAATGTCAATCCGAGAGCGTAGGCTTGTGAAAGAAATTGGGGTTGTTTTCCTAAGGGATGAACCTAGAAAGCCAAGTGGGGATGGATTCAACTTGTGTGTGTGAAATATTGGATCAATCTAAATTAAAATCAAGCACATATTAATAAGACATTAAATCAAAGAAGCTGAAAAAGAAACAGAATATGCAAACCATAACAAATTTTTTGAAATCATCTCATCTTCCTCTATCTCCAGCATTTTGTTGCATCAAATTGCTCTCAGATCAGCAGACCAATGCTCAACAAAATGTCAGCTAAAGAACGAGATTAAAACATGCATAACTGAGATACTAGTATGGCTATGATGCATGAGTTGATTGTGTGTATGCGTAGTGTATGCGTAAATGAGTATATAAAGTGTAACCAAAGCTTGGATTTGCGCAGGCATTTATAGAGTTCTCGAATGGATTTGATTGGCTGAATCGATCGACAATCCGGATTGAGCTTGTTCGAACGGCCGGCGGGAGATCTTTGAAAGTGGAAGAGAAGATGGAAGGTTTCCCTTTTCTTTCAATTTTTGTCATTGAAATTCGAAGGGAAACTTCCATTTGGAAGGGTGAGTTAGCATGAGTTAGAAATTAAATAAAATATATTTATTTAATTTGGAAGTGAAGATGAAAATGGAAACCCACATAATTAAATAAAATCATATTTAATTAAGTTTAGAAATGAAATTAGAGGAAAATATTAAATAAAATATTTAATATTTAAATTTAGGATGAAGAGAATATTCTATTATTCGAATATTCAAAAATATTCATACTTTAGAACAATATGATAATCAAATATAAATAAATTATGAAAATTTATTTAATTTAATTAAGCGAAAGGTGGAAGGTGGGATGAAGAAAATATTCCATTATTTAAATATTCAAAATATTTAAACTTTAGAATAAAATGATAATCAAATATAAATAAATGAAAATTTATTTAATTTAATTAAGCAAAAGGTGGGAATGTCAATAATTAAATAAAATTATTTATTTAATCAATGTAGAAGAAATTAGAAAAATGAACGATATAAATAAATAATTAAATTTATTTATATGTAGATGATTTTAGGGGAATTAATTAAATAAATCATATTTAATTAATTAACAAGCTTAATCCTGACCATTTTTAGACGTATACATTTTTCCCCTCTTTGAAGTGATAAAACACATTGCTTCAAAGAAAAAAAAGATTTTGCCCCTAGTATGCTTTCGATATTTCTGCTGATGATGCCCCCTCGGGAGGTAAATTACGAATAAGAGAGAGTGAGTGATTTAGCTCGCGATAAATTATGAAAAGAATATCCATTTTGAAAAATAAAATCAAAAAGGCCCTAAACTTACCCTTGGTTGACCTTTAAAAGGTAAAAAGGTGAAAAAGACAAGTCATTTGCACTTTTGGCTTTAGTGAAAACTGTACCTCTGAGAGTGACATTGCAACATGGAGATCCCTTATCATCCCATCGATTCGAGAGATCACGCAGATACCAGAGGCCAGCAACATACGGACCACCGGTGAGTCGATCTAACCTCCTGTGCTTTCGAATTTTTCCATTTGAATCATTATTTTTCATTTTTCCGCAGATTTTTATTTTGAAAATGATGTTTGCGTGAATATAGAATAGTTTAGGAACTTTACAAAAAAACAGACGCGCTTAAGGTAGAAACAAATGCGCATATAGCACAATTTTGAATTTTAAAAAAAAAAAACCAGTTTAGCGCATCCCATGAAAACTAGCGTGCATATAGGGCAGGATAGAAAATTTTAGGGGTAAGGCACATATAGGGAAAATAGGAAGAATTGAAAATTTGATGATAGATTTGCGAAAATGATGATGTATTCCTTCCTTAGTCAATAGATAGGTAAATTGTCATGTCATCATGCTGATATGGATAGAAATGATAGAATAATTTGATTGATTGATTGATAACTTTGCTTCCTAGAGTAGAAAACAAAGAGTAAATGATTGATATGACTTCTAATAAATTTTTCTTTCTGCAATAGAAAACAAGTAGTAATTGATGGTAGAACAGATTTGATATGATATCCAGCTAGATAGATTGTGTATTGGTTTCCTTGATAGGATTGATTGTGATATGGGTCGTTGATTTGATGCATTGATATGAATCATTGATATGGGTCTGATATGGTTCACTAATATAGGTCACTGATAGATGGATGATATAGGTCACTGATATATGAATGATATAGGTCACTGATAGATATGAGTCTAATTGATTTTGAATGATTTAGATTTGAATGAATTGTATGATTCTGATGAATTAACCTTGTGATGGAAAATAGGAGGTTTTGAAAAACCTCCAAATTAGAGAGCGACATTCGGCAGGATGGGATAGGATTCCCGAGTTGATACCTGCTAACATAGCTTTGATAGATACTTGCAGTTTGAGATCCTTGTTGGAGATGCCGCCGATTCGGGTCAATAGAGGACTGTTGACAGCACTGGCAGAGCGATGGCACTCGGAGCACAACACCTTTCACATGCTGACTAGTGAGGCAACAGTGACTCCGAAGGACGTGTACAGGATCCTAGGTATCCCCGTGGTTGGAGCCCTTGTGTATTATGATCACAAGGAGCTGGGGGTATAGATGCTTTGAGGAGAGTGTACGGAGATGCACATATTGCTGGGTACTGGGTACCGTGGGCTGACTTTCACGAATATCCTACCTTGCCAATAGTTTTGGGTGCATTCATTGGAGTCTCCTTTGTCCGGATCGCTGGGCAAAGGGATTATCAGTGGGATGGGGCAGGACTTTGGAGCAGATGCTGCTACAACCACGGAGATATGCCTGGGGGAGCTGCATGCTAGCACATCTTTATCATGATTTGCATCAGGTAGTGTACAAAGGATCTTCCAATTTGTCTTGTGGGGTGACAGTGCTACAGATTTGGGCATGGGAGCATCTCGCTATGACCAGACCAGCGTGCCCCTGAGTTAGGCCACCAGGTAGGCCTTATATATATATATATGTATGCGATGTTCCTTACCCAGCCCAAGCTGGGCAAGGTGGATTATTGGAGGCGACTACTGGATGACATGGATATCATGGTATGGTGACTGTATCTTGATTGCGAGCCATGGGCTACAGATGACATAGAGATGTCGTATGTATGCATTCCTTAGTTCCTGATAGGGTGGACTCCCTTCATTCTGGAGAGGTTTCTGACATTGCAGGTTCAGAGGCAGTTTGGATTCAGATAGGGGATGCCGCAGGGGGTTGCACACTATGCCCAGAGCAGAGATGAGGCCGGATGGGGGCCATCTATTTCGTATCAAATAGCGTATACAGATTTTTAGTCCTTGGCACCTGAGGTATGGGTTGACAGGCGAGACGTTGTGGATGCAGGCATGTCTGATGAGTACTCTGCATATTTTCACATGCATCCCTTTCCACGATTCACCAATCCTGATGAACTAGCACCTATACTAGTAGCACCACAGCCAGGGGTAGTTAGACAGGAGGATGTGGTTGGCGGTGAGCAGGGAGCAGTTGGGGGAGAGGTGGAGAGCAGAGATGAGGAGGAGAGCTCTGATTATGATGATGGAGATGATGGTGGGGAGGAGGGACAGGTGTTGGGGAGATCGAGGTTGGATATTCTAAGGGGTTTCCATATCATGTGACGGCCGAGGACAGGGATTGGGAGATGGACAGTGATCCGTATGGCATCCTCCAGTGTCCAGGGTACTGGGTACCATGGGCTAACTTTCGCGGATATCCAGCCTTGCCGATAGTTTTCGATGCATTCATTGGAGGTCTCCTTTGTACGGATCACTAGGAAAAGGGATTATCAGTGGGATGGGGCCAGATTTTGGAGCAGATGTTGCTACAACCACGAAGATATGTCTGGGGGAGCTGCATACTAGCAGATCTTTATCATGATTTGCATCAGGTAGTGTATAGAGGATCTTCCAGTTTGTCTTGCGGGTGACAGTGCTGCAGATTTGGGCATGGGAGCATATCGCTATGATGAGACCGGCGTGCCCCAAAGTTAGGCTACTAGGTAGGCCTTATATATATGTATGCGATGTTCCTTACCCAGCCCAAGCTGGGCAAGGTGGATTATTGGAGGCGACTGCTGGATGACATGGATACTATGGTATGGTGATCGTATCTTGATTGTGAGCCATGGGCTACAGATGACATAGAGATGTCATATGTATGCATTCCTCAGTTCTTGATAGGGTAGACTCCCTTCATTTTGGAGAGGTTTCTGACATTGCAGGTTCAGAGGCAGTTTGGATTCAGACAGGAGATACTGTAGGGGGTTGCACACTACGCCCAGAGTAGAGATGAGGCTGGATGGGGGCCATGTATTTCGTATCAGATAGCGTATATAGAGTTTCAGTCCTTGGCACCTAAGGTATGGGTTGACAGGCGAGACGTTGTGGATGCAGGCATATCTGATGAGTACTCTGTTTATTTTCACACGCATCCCTTTCCATGATTCACCAGTTCTGATGAGCCAGCACCTATACTGGTAGCACCACAACCAAGGGTAGTTAGATAGGAGGATGTGGTCAGTGGTGAGTAGGGAGCAGTTGGGGGAGAGGTGGAAAGCAGATATGAGGAGGAGAGCTCTAATGATGATGATGGAGATGATGGTGGGAGGAGGGATAGGTGCTGGGGAGATCGAGGTTGGATATTCTGAGGGGTTTCCAGATCATGTGACGGCTGAGGATAGGGATTGGGAGACGGATAGTGATCCGTATGGCATCCTCCCCGCAATAGGGACAGATAGCCCCGCTTTAGGCCCAAGTGCAGTCATTACAGGGTCAGCAGGGACAGTTGCAGAGTCAGTTGGGACAGGCATAGGGATTTATTGTGCATCTACAGGAACAACTAGCATAGCCTCAGGTTGAGGCATAGGCACAGGCACCTGCCCTGGCCCCACAGTTAGCCCAGGTGATCACAAAGAGAGATGCATTTAGACGACAGGCAGTAGAGGCTAAGGGTGTGGCTCAGAGACTGATGGGCACTATAGAGAGTGCGTCACTGTGGGATGCCATTGTAGAGGGTATGGAGATGGCCAAGGAGGCTGAGAACTATAGAGTGAGATACAAGGAGCTGTGTCCTCCAGAGCACAGAGAGCCATACCCACGGTCCCATAGCAGGACGAGGAGTAGATCGCGGACACACACGCAGAGCAGGGGAGTGACTGGACCTCGTCAGGACCCAAATGTAGGCACCAGTGGTAGGCAACCTCCTTCTGAACCAGCACCATCAGGGGCATCGACCAGTTAGTGGATATAGTGCACATATGTGTACCATTTTTGGAGCATGTATATCAATTTTTTATTGTATCTCATGTATCTCTCTTTGGAAATTTTAGTTTCATTGGATAGTTTGGACATTTGTATCATTTTTGATGAGTGATGATATGCAGCGGCGATGATGATTTTGGATTATGTTTTGTGCATTTATGATATGATGATGTGATATGCATTTATTTATGTGTTTATGGATTTTGATATGCAATTTGAATGATCTGATGACTAATATGATATGCAGGATGATTCGATTATGATGTTATTATGATAATGATAATGTGTACTAACGATGTCATGCAGGTGGATGTATGTATGTATGGAATGATTATGAATATATGCCATGGAAAAATGTGATATGTGATGTTATATATATTTTCAAATGTAGGATGATAATAAAAATGAATGTTGTTTTTATGGGATGCATTATGAATTTGTATGATGAAATGATATGATATGATGAAAATATAATGATTTGAGATGAAATAAATAATAATAATGGTAATAAAATGAGATGATAAGGATGAAATGAATGATAATGATAGTGAAATGATATGTCTTGAGAATGAAATGATAGTGATATGATAAATAATATGATGATAATGATAACGATACTGAGATGAAATGATGAAAGGAATGATAATGATAGTGAAAAAAATGATAACGATACGAATAATAATGATGTGATAATGATGAAATGAAATGATAATGATACCGAGATGGTAATGAATGATGGTGCAATGAATGATAATGAAGTGAAATGATGACAATGTAATGATAATGAATGAAATGATAAGGAAATAATAATGATAATGATATAATAATGATAATGAAAATGAAATGATAATGAAAATGTAATGATAAGATGATAATGCTAAGGATGATGATAATAAAAATGAAAATGCAATGATAAGATGATAGTGGTAATGTAATACTAAATGATAATGATAATGCAATATTAAATGATAATGATAAGGCAATACAAATAATAATGATAATGAAATGTTAAATGATAAATGCTTAATGATAAATGGTATGATAATGTGAGTGAAAGGTTATGCAAATGGTTATGATGATGAAATGATAATGAAAATGAAAATGAAATGCAAATGAAATGAGGATAAAACGAGAATAAATGATGATGATAATGGATGATAAATGTGATGAATGATAATGAAATGATAAGATGATAATGCAAATGAAATGAGGAAATGATAATAGAACTAAGATGAAATGATAATGAAAATGCAACTAACATGAAATGATGAAATGATAATGGATGCAATAATGAAATGATATGAAACTAGTATGAAATTATAATGAAAATGCAATTAATGAAATGCTAATGAAATGATGATGAAATGATAATGAAAATGCAAAGATAATGAAATGATAATGATACTAAAATGATGATGAAATGATAATGACACAAACATTTGTATTTTCCTCCACAAATAGTTCAAAGAAACATTGCAGCCATTTGATGTGATTATTATCCTTTCAAAATTTTGATACAAATCTACTATGCAGGTATGTACCATGACCTAAGATGAAATGCAACGAAATGAAGCCGGCCATTTTGTTGAGCCTTTTAATTATTCTGCTTAAATCATCATAGAGCGTTTGAAAATGTTGGAAGTGTGTACAAGCATCAGAGGGGAAATTAGCACCAATGATGACCTGAGTACAACTTTCATGATTTTTGATATAGCAAGTGAACACAAGCACCTAGGTATAATTGGACCGAGATGACCTGAGCATTTCTTGCATAAACAAAAAAAGACTAACCACAAATCTGATGCAAATTTGGAACTATCATCAATGATAAACTTTCAATCGTCATGTCTCACGACATATTTGCAACAAATAAATGATTAACTTCTAGACAACAGACAAAGAAAAAATCATCTTTCCTTGCCACTCTAGTTCAGTACATCATTGAGTGTGCTCCAGAGAAATGATATCAAAAATTAAACAACCATTGTTCAAAAAATGAAATGTTGTTATTCCAAACATTATTTAGATTATAGATCATCCAGATATGAGTCATGATAAGGTACGCAACTGAAATTTACTATGATATGGATCAATGATTGGATGTTTTAGTTTGATTTGGTTGTTTTGTTCGTGTGATTGGTTTTGACGTTGTTGTCTCACTGTTTTGGTAAAACTTGAAAGTTGATTGCCCCCAGTATGTAAATGTTTGCCCTTGGTATCAACACAACTTGTTGAAATGAATATGTACAATAGTCAAGCCATGGTAAGACGTTATCGCTCAAAGCAAATGATGATAGCATGGTACGGGTATGACCCTAAGATGATGGAAAAGATACATGAAAATGAAGGTTGAATAGTTAAGTACAGAACATGAACTAATAGATGGAGAACCCCAAATAGCGTCTGTTTGCCAGATTTTCACTATTTGTTTTTATTGCATTTTTCTTGTCAATAGACTGCCTGTTTTCCAGGTTTTCACCCTATGACTTTCTTCTTCTTCTTTTTTTTTAGGACTTTTTCTGAATTTTTGGATTTCTTCAAGACTTTTCTGATTTTTTTGATTTCTTCAAGACTTTTTTTGATTTTTTTTTTTGATTTCTTCAGGACTTTTTCTGATTTTTTTTTGGATTTCTTCAGGACTTTTTTTGATTTTTTTTGGATTTCTTCAGGACTTTTTCTGATTTTGATAACCGCTTTACACATAGTACCTTTTTCAGGTGCATGTTGTTGATAGGTTCATCAAACAGGTCCCCTTCTGGCGTTGATAACTTGTAAGCTCCTGAACCATAGACTGAGATAACCACATAAGGACCTAGCCAATTTGGTTCGAACTTTCCTTTCTTCTCTCTGTCTTGCTAATTACGTGGGTTCTCTTTCAAAACAAGATCACCCACTTGAAAGGTATGTGGTTTTACTTTGTGGTTATAACTGTGAGACATCTATTGATATGCTTTCAAATGATCAGCTGCTCTTTGTCTCTTCTCATCTAGGAGTTCAAGCTCTTGGAGCCGGGAAACTCTGTAATCATCATCTATTGTGAGGCCTTTCAATGATACTCTGAGTGAGGGAATCTCAACTTCTAAAGGTAGTATGGCCTTTGCTCCATAGACCAGAGCAAATGGTGTTACTCCTGTTGGCATGCGGACACTGGTTCTATAGGCCCACAAGGCGGGATTGAGTTGCACGTTCCAATCCTTTTCTGAATCATTCACAGTCTTTTTCAAGATTTTTAATATTATTTTATTTGAGGCCTCTGCTTGGCCGTTCCCTTGTGGATAGTAAGGTGTTGAATATCGATGTTGAATGTGAAATCTCTCACAAAGTTCATCAACATCCTGGTTTTTGAATGGATGTCCATTATCTGTAATAATGGAGTTGGGAATGCCATACCAACAAATAATATAGTTGAGTATGAATGCTAATATTTGTTTTCCGGTGACTTTAGTAAGAGGGACTGCCTCAATCCACTTGGTAAAGTACTCTGTGGCTATGATGATGAACTTATGCCCATTCAATGAAGAAGGATGAATCTTGCCCACTAGATCTAACCCCTATTGAGAAAATGGCCAGGTTGGCGTGAATGGTTAAAGTTCCTGCATAGGAGCATGAATGAGATTCCCATGAATCTGACATTTTGAGCATCTTTTCACAAAAGTGAATGATTCCCTCTCCATTGTAGGTTAGTAGTAACCCATTCTAATCAATTTTTTGGATAAGGTCAGTCCACTTGAATGAGTACCACAGATGCCCCCATGAACTTCTTGTAAAGCTTTGTCAGATTCCTCACATTCAAGACATCAGAGTAAAGTACCATCAAGATCACGGCAATAAAGGGTGTCAGTGATAAGAGTGTAGCGAGCGGATTGGTGGAAAAAAATATATTTTTGGTTATGGGATAAATCGGGTGGTAAGATATCATCTTTAAGGTAGGCATAAATTTTTTCATACCAAGGTGAATCGTATCCTATCAAGTGGCAAATGATTTGGCTTTCAGGGGTATCATAAGTAGGTGTAAATGATTGTTCTACCAGAAATTCATAACGATTCAGAGTTTCTGGGAGTTGTAATAATGATGCAATCGTAGCCATGGCGTCAGCTGCCTTGTTATCAAGCCTTGGAATTTGTGTGAATTTGATATCCACAAAGTATTTCTTGAAGTCATCCACCATCTTTTTATAAGGCATAAATTTGTCATCTTTGGTCTGATAATCATTATTGATCTAACAAATGACTAGTTGTGAGTCGCCATACACCTGTAATTCTGTAATTCTCCATTCCAGTGCTATTTTGAGCCTAGTGATCAATGCTTCATATTCGGCTATGTTGTTGGTGCATGGAAACATCAGCCTATATGATCGAGGAATGGTGTGTCCTTGAGGGGTGACGAAAAGTATGCCTACCCCTGATCCATGTTGAGTGAAAGAACCATCAAAATATAAGGACCATAGTTGTCTGCATTCTGCAGTAAAGACATCAGAATCTGGAAATTCAATGTGCAGGGGATGATCTGCTTGTAGTGGTGCTTCAGCTAATTGATCAGCGATAACCTATCCTATGATTGCCTTGCGATCAACATAATGGATGTCGAACTCACTCAGAATCATTACCCACTTTTCTAACCTTCTTGTTAATGATGCTTTGCTTAACAAATACTTGAGTGGATCAATTTTTGAAACCAGATTGATTGTATGGGCCAACATGTAATGCCGAAACTTTTGTGAAGCAAAAACTACTGCCAGACAAGCCTTCTCGATAGAAGTGTAGTTGAGTTCATGACTTGTTAGTGTTCTACTAATGTAATAAATTGCACGTTCCTTTCCTGTAGAATCTTCTTGCGCTAGCAGTGCCCCCAGAGATGTCTCTGTTGCAGCAATGTATAAGATTAGTGGTTTATCTGGATTTGGTGGTATGAGAACTGGTGGAGTCATTAAATACTATTTGATTTGTTGAAATTCCAATTCACATTTGTCATCCCACCTGAAAGAAACATTCTTATGCAATATATGTGTAAAAGGTAAACTTTTGTTGGCCAATTGTGCAATAAACCTTCGTATAGACTGTAGTCGTCCCTATAGTGATCTCAGCTGACTGATGTTCTTTGGTGGAGGCATTTCCATAATTGCTTGTACTTTTGTAGGATCTACTTCAATTCCTTTTTATGACACAATGTACCCCAAGATTTTTCCAGATTTGACCCCAAAAACACATTTCTTGGGGTTAAGGCGAACTTTGAATTTCTCCAATCTTGCAAATATTTTGGATAATATTTCAAGATGTTCTTCTCTGGTGTATGATTTTTCCAATATGTCATCTACATATTCTTCCATGAAGATATACATCATGTCATGAAAGATTGTAGTCATGGCTCTTTGATAGGTAGCCCCAGCATTCTTTAAACCAAAAGGCATGATGTTCCAATAATAGGTTCCCCATGGGCATGTGAAAGTTGTTTTCTCCTGGTCTTCAGGTGCAATCTTGATTTGGTTATATCCAGAAAAACCATCCATTAATGAATACATGGCATGGCCAGCTGTTAGATCAACTATAGTGTCGATGCTAGGCAGTGGGAAGTCATCTTTAGGACATGCTTTATTAAGATCTCTAAAATTTGTGCATATTTTCATAGTTTTATCTGGCTTAGATATAGGAACAATGTTGGAGATCCATTCTGCATAGTCAATTGGTCTTATGAAGCCCACATCAAGGAGTTTTCTCAGTTCTTCCTTAACCAATAATGCAACATGAGGGTGCATCTTTCTGAGTTTTTGTTTCACCAGCTTGGCCCCTGGTATGATAGACAAGTGATGCATGATAAGATCAGGATCAAGACCAAGCATGTCAGCATAAGACCACACAAAGTTTACTTGATTTGCTTTCAAGAATTTCATGAACTCTAGTATTTCTTTCTCTGTCATTGATGCCGCTAACTGTAAGATCCTTGGTTTGTTGGAAGTTTCAAGATTGACCACATTTCTAGGCTCAATCAAGATAGGTGATCGCTCATGGTAGTGCTCTGGGAGAGTGTCAAGATTCCCATCATTTGGTTCCTCAAAGAGGTTTTCACCATCTGATACGCTCTTTATTTTATTTTTTGTTTGATCTAATACTACCAGATTCTGGTTTTCACCATTAGATCTTTCATTTTTGTTTTTACTTTTGCAGCTTGGAGACTTGACACTCTCCTAATCAAAAACTCTATGTCAAAAATCGCTGGTGGAACAATCATTCGTATCATCTGCGGAAAGGAAGTTTACAATAGCTTCATCACTCAGAAATATAGGTATATCGATAGGTTCGGTTGAATCCCAATCAATGAGATCAGGATAAATTAAAGATATTGGATCGTCAGGTTGTGTGAAATCGGCTATGGTTAAGGTCATAACGAAGTGGTATGTAGGATCCGAGGTATGAGGTGGGTCAATGATGATATTGTCCTCGTGATAGTCTTGTTCGTTTAGATCTAACTCAGTATCACTAGAATCATAGTTGATTTGTGGTTCAAATTCTTGTGGTTGGGACCCTGACCCTTCACCTTCAATTAGAGCTATGGTGTACTGGTGTATTACAGCAACCTCTTTGTCCCTCCAGAATTTATCATTATAAATGGTGTCCCATTCATATTCAGCAGAGTATATGTCAGAATTGTTATCCAAAAAGTTTAGAACTGTTACCAAACATGCTTCTCGTGAATCTGAGCTTTCTTGTAATGTGAAGACAATGCCATGTAGTTGTTTGGATGTGCTTTCTTTGGAGTTAGTATCATAACCTAATCCAGATTTCTCTTTTGCAGCAAGTCTGCGGAGGTGAATGTGTTCAACTACTCCTTCCTTCATTTTTCCAATAGGACCTTTGTCATAGCCCATCTTCTGCATAATTGAGTACCCTTTTCCATATTTTTCTGTGGGTTGTTTGAGATTGGAGACTGTTTCTTCTTCATCTTTATAGAGCCAGTTTAGAATTTTTGTATCCTCAGGATTTTCCATGGGGAATTTTTCTTTGATGAATTGTCCATTAAATTTTGCAATTGGCTCTATTGGTGGTTGCTTTGATGTTGATGCTACTGATATTTGATGTTCCCTTATAGATGGTTGTCCATGTGATCGAGGCGATGTATGTAGATTGGCAAGACAAAGAGAGTATTCTTTGACTCCATGATCCTTGAATTTCATCTTTTTGTCAAAACTGTTGGTCAATTGACTTATTTGTGTGTCAATCTTCAGAGAGGTACTAGCATGGGCTTCTCGATTATTAGGAACCAAAGTATCCTGACTGGCTTTTATGTTGGCACAAGTTTGAATATTGGAATTATCAGTAGGTATTGTGATTTCCTATCCATCATAAGGAAACTTAAGACATTGATGATAGGTTGATGGGATAGCTTGCATGTCATGGATCCAAGGACGACCCAACAGGATGTTATATGCAAGATCACGGTCTAGGACTTGACAGAAAGTATTCTTTATAACCAGACCTACTCTGATTGGCAGCATGATCAGACCCTTGGATGCTCTTTCTTCATCATCATAAGCTTTTATGGTAATCTTTCTTCTGAAATCAATACAATCTTTAGAAAATCCTAAAGCTTTAACCAACTTCATAGTACAGATGTTCAAACCAACACCTCCATCTATTAGAACTTGTCTGATACAAAACTTGTGAATCATGACTTCTAAGTATAATGGTGAATTATGGGGATGAGTTATGGAAACTTCATCTTTTTTAAAGAATGAAAGGTAAGTGGGTGAGGATAAGTGTCCTACCATGGCTTGAAATTGATTCACATCCAAGTCAATGGATACATTAGTTTCAACAAGGGCTTTTTCAATAATTTCTTTATGGGCTAGAGAAATCTTCAATAGTTCCAGAATAGAGATTTGAGTGGGGGTTTTCTAAAGTTGATTGACCATATCATATTGATGTTGAGGTGGAGGTTCGGTGGTTTTTGAAGAGGCCCCCTTTAAAACAACTTTAGCTTGCGCTCTTGTTGTTGCGTTTACTTCTCTATATTCCACCTTCTGGTTGATTTTAATGACATTCACCTGCTCATCGTCTGCATAAAGATTATTGATTATATGATCATCATTGATATGATTCACATTTTTTTCAGAAGACTCACCCTTTTGATAATTGGGCAAAGGGTTGCGAAATGCTTGGTGGTCTACATTGGTTTGTTGATTTCCTTCTATTGTGATGATGTCATTGTCAATCAAGTCTTGAATGACATTCTTCAAGGCTTGGCAGTTGTTCGTCCGATGACCTTTGCATCGATGATAATCACAATAATATGCCTCATTCCATGATGGAGGCTTTACACTAGGTTCATAATTTCATTGAGGTGGCAAAGTAATGACATTTTTGGCCATCAATTCTTTGAATGTGGATTCTAAAGATTGTCCCAATGAAGTGAAAGTTCTTCTATTCGAGAAGAATGAAAATCTTTGAGGATTTTAATTCGAGGTGTTCCCTAAGGAATTATGATTGTTATTGGTTCCTCGGTAACATTGGTTGTTAGAAGTCCCTTGATTGGGAGCAGAGTTTTGATTTATATTGTTCCTCGGAGGAGGAGGATTATTTTCGTGACTTGCAATCGAGTTGACATTGTTGTTGCGAGTGTTTGGAGTACTGAGGATAAATGGTTTGGTTGAGGCATGGTTCACATCAACAACACCATCATTCACCATATTTTTGTTGTGAGTCCAGAATTTGGACTTGTCCTAATTATTGTGATGGTTGGATAAGCTAGTATTGTCTTTGTCATGTTTTATTATCCCTCATTTAACCAAATCATTTTCGATGGTTATGGCATCTTCAATCATTTTCTCAAAAGAAGAAGGACAATGTAAGTTCAAATGATAGCTCATTTTTGAATTTAAACTGTTAATGAAGGTAACCATCTTTTCCTTTTCAGGAACAGGATGTGGATACCTGGCAAACATTCTTCTCCATCTCTGAAGAAATGTAATGAAAGATTCACTAGGTTTTTGTGCAACTTTGCAAAGATCTATCATGGTGATCTAGTGTTGTATGTTGTAAGTATATTGTGATATGAATAGATTGATCAATTCTTCAAATGTCCTGACAGGAGGTGTAATTTTAGATAGCCATTCCATAGAGTGAACTCCCAAGCTCCTTGGAAACAATCGCATTAAGTAAGTGTCTTCGTGAGCGAATTCCAATGTCATGTTTCTGAAGTCTCTAACGTGATCTATTGGATCCGTTTTCCCATTATAGTGATCACATTTTGGCATTTCACAATGCTTGGGAAAAGGAATCATGTTTAGACTTCGGTCAAAAGGGTAAGGACAAATGTCCTCGAGAGTGTATTTCTTTGTGGTTGTTCCCCCTTGTAACTCTTTGATTTGTCCTTGAAGTGCTTTGATTTGTTGGGTCAAAGCACTAAGATCAGAAAGGGGTGTCTCTTCAGGTTTTTTTTTCAAATTTTTAGTATTGAAGTCATGAGGCAATTTAGCCCCTTGTTCGGCTAGATAGCGAAAATATTTTTCCTTATCTCGCTGCAAGATCTTTTCAATGGCTTTATGGAATTTTGGATCTTGCTCAGCCTCTCTAAGATGTTCCTCATCTTGTTCCTCATCAGTATCTATCTGTGCTTTTTTCATGTCTTTGTATTGGTGGAATGGATTTTCTTCTCTATTATCTATATCTTTGTCAAAAAGTGGATTACGATTCATGATGTAAAGAGGATTGCTGCTTTCACCCTCTTCTTGAATTCTTTGAGTATGTTCTTCTTGTTGGATTTTGTCCTTCAATTTATTGAATTGGGATCTTGTGAAGATAGGCATATGATTTTGAAAATTCTTCTAAACTTAGATCCTAGTTTTGACAAGTGTGATGATGATGATCTAATAAGATGTGGTATCTTATGATATAATCAAGGATGCTCCTAATTCATTGATTGTGGCTTCCAATTGATGAAGGATTTCAGAATCCTGTTGCGGAAGTTGAACCAAAAATTAGAAAGTTGTTTGAGAGATGCACTTCTTAAATTTTTGATCTTTGTTTTCGAAGAAAGGTTACAAAATCATCAAAGGATTTGATTGGGATGTGAAGGATATTCTATAGAAGGTTGTGGTATGTTGTCAAATTCAAGAGGTTGGTCATGATTATGTCATTGTGACAGAGCTAATCTCTGATAATAAGCTCGAGAATCTAAGGGATCTACAACATACTCATTAGTGAATCCTCTAACAAAGTCTTGGTATCTGTGCAGAAATCCTCGGTAGTGAAGCAAGACTTGTCTACTTTTGTACAAGAATTTTCTCTTTTGCAGTGTTTTCTTGTATCCTAATGGTTTCTTGGGTTTTCTAATCCTTTTAAACACTGATTTCTTGGGAAATTTTGTTGATCTCCAATGTCTAAGCATGAGAAAAGTATCAGGAATGTTATTGGACCAATGGTATGAAAAACTTTTGAGTAAATTCAGTTGTTGTTCTTCATGTTCATTTTGGATGATCTCTTTATCTGAATTTATGTGATGGAAGACACAACAAACATTTTTTTGAAAACAGTTGTTCTTAAAGCCCTGTACTAACATGAAGTGTTTGATCAAGAAAATGTTTTTCAACAAATGTTTTCACAGGTTTTGAACATGAAAGACAATTCAGGCAAACTCACTCTTAATGCTCAAGTAGGTCATTCTAGTAATCAATAGCCCACATCTTAGAACTGTGTCAACTCACACAGATGTGTCACACCCGAAGGGGCACCCGTGTTTTTGTCTTTTCTAGGCGCGTACTTAGAGTTACAGAAGTGGATACCGAATCCCCTGAGCAAATGGTCCTTGGAAGTTATATGGTGAGTGTCTTGGGGGCAGATTCTTCCCTCCCCTTGCACTGTGATTATTAGAATGTTCAGAAACTGACTCAGTTGGCCACTACACTAGGTTTGTAGTAAGGATTTCCGTTTGGTGCGGCAATAATAAACTCCCTCAGGAGACCTCCCAACCTTTAGAACAAAGGCTTTGGGGATAGTTATCTTGCACACTACCGGCAAAAGAGGGTTTCCCCATATTTGCTTTAAATTTTATAATGGGGTGGAATAGCCTGGCTTTGGCTTGAACCCACTTGAGTCGTTCCCGTAGGGTGAGTACTTTTTCCCACTACGGCAAGCTCTCTAAAGGATGTAATTAAAGCAGTAAAATTCATGAAATTGAAAAGGAAAGTCTGGTATTTTGATCACCCATTTAAGGGGAGAGCATAGACCTATTGCCACAGACAAAGTAAGCAAGTGTTCATTTTAAAGCCCAAATCACAATGATCTAATCTAGGTGAAGATATTGCTTCACCAAAAACAAGTTGTTCAATTTTAACTGCAAAAATCCTTGTTTGGTGACTATCCTAGATTGCTTCATTTTAATCCAGATGTGGCTACCCTAGGATTGCTTTATTTTAAAATTTGGAAAAAGAAAAAGAATTTTGTCCGCGGAAGGTGTCCGACTCAAAATTATGTGGTTTTGTTACAAATTTATATGTGCCCGAACAGAAGCTATATACGCCGCAAGATATATGCGCCAGAACAGAGGGTATATGTGCTGCAAGATATATGCACCAGAATAGAGGGTATATGTGCCGGAAAAAAGGATATATGTGCTCGAACAGAAACTATATGCACCAGAACAGAAGCTCTATGCACCGCAAGAAAGATTTATATGCTTTTAAACAGTTACTGCACGTGAAAAAGGAAAGCTCGCTATATGCGCCTAAACAATTGCTAGATGCGCCTAAACAGAACTAGATGCGCCTAAACAGATGCTAGATATGCCTAAACAGATGCTAGATGCACCTAAACAGATACTATATGCACGCCAGAATCTTGCAAGACAAAAAGTTAAAATCCCGTATGCGCCTCAGGAAATTTTGAATGCACATAAACGTCAATTTTTTTTTTGAAAATTGACTTCAGAACGCGAAAACTATCAAAAAAAACTTGTAGATAATGTTAAATTTGTGGGTTCGAGCCCCACGGTGGGCACCATTTTATGTGTGTGTGAAATATTGGATCAATCTAAATTAAAATCAAACACATATTAATAAGACATTAAATCAAAGAAGCTGAAAAAGAAACAGAATATGCAAACCGTAATAGCTTTTCCAAAATCGTCTCATCTTCCTCTATCTCCAGCATTTCGTTGCATCAAATTGCTCTCAGATCAGCAGACCAATGCTCAACAAAATGTCAGCTAAAGAACAAGATTAAAACATGCATAATATGCTAAATGCAAAAGCTATGCTGAGATGCTAGTATGGCTGTGATGCATGAGTTGATTGCATGTATGCGTAGTGTATGCGTAAATGAGTATATAAAGTGTAACCAAAGCTTGGATTTGCGTAGGATTTTATAGAGTTTTCAAATGGATTTGATTGGCTGAATCGATCGACAATCTGGATTGAGCTTGTTCAAACGGACGACGGGAGATCTTCGAAAGTGGAAGAGAAGATGGAAGGTTTCCCTTTTCTTTCAATTTTCGTCATTGAGATTCAAAGGGAAACTTCCATTTCGAAGGATGAGATTAGAATTTGGAAGGGTGAGTTAGCATGAGTTAGAAATTAAATAAAATATATTTATTTAATTTGGAAGTGAAGATGAAAATGGAAACCCACATAATTAAATAAAATCATATTTAATTAAGTTTAGAAATGAAATTAGAGGAAAATATTAAATAAAATATTTAATATTTAAATTGAGGATGAAGAGAATATTCTATTATTCAAATATTCAAAAATATTCAAACTTTAGAACAATATGATAATCAAATATAAATAAATTATGAAAATTTATTTAATTTAATTAAGCGAAAGGTGGAAGGTGGGATGAAGAAAATATTCCATTATTTAAATATTCAAAATATTTAAACTTTAAAATAAAATGATAATCAAATATAAATAAATGAAAATTTATTTAATTTAATTAAGTGAAAGGTGGAAATGTCAATAATTAAATAAAATTATTTATTTAATCAATGTAGAAGAAATTAGGAAAATGAACGATATAAATAAATAATTAAATTTATTTATATGTAGATGATTTTAGGGGAATTAATTAAATAAATCATATTTAATTAATTAACAAGCTTAATCCTGAACATTTTTAGATGTATACACAACTACATGCAAATTGCATTTGTTCAGAAATCTGGTTTTCTGACCTTCGGTCACTTGTTTGATAGGAACTTGGGCTGAACAGTTCATAACAACAACAGATTAAAGCTAACCAATAAAGCAAAAATATTAATTCTTACTAACACTAGACTACCAGAAGCAGATGAATGATGGAATGTAAAGTGCTAAATAAAGTTCACACATATTAATAAGCACTCTAGTTAACACTTATCTGAAATAATCTGCTAAATCAAATTTATACAAAACAGTGAACACATTGATTAAATCTGATTGCAAAGTAATCTGCTAAATCAAATGTACCTGTAGCATGATATCAAAACAAATACATCAATCACCAATACATCAAATAATAATTAACACCACATTAAATGGTTTTAAGCTAGCACAATGATTAAAGATCAAAATAGATTTAAAACTAAGAAAGTCTCATTACCACACAACACACTGATGCTACAGCTAGTCACTGAGTGATCAAGGAAGTGGGCCCTACCTTCTCTGATTTCCAGTGAAGAAAAAAAATCTTGCTTTACTCTACTCAATGTTTATGCAAAACAATATTTCAAACTCCAATCTTCATTTTAATCAAAACAACAGCTTATATATATATATATATATATATATATATATATATATTATTGATTAATAACTCAAGTCTTAGCATACATATATATAGAGATCATATGTTGTTGAGTTTACAAAAGACTAACCAAAAAGGTATACGATTGTTTGGGTTGTTATGGCCTACAGCCAAAAATCTTTAAAAGCTTCTTAAAAATAGATTTACAGATTTAACATCGTTCCAAAAACAAAACAACTTAGACTGAACTTAATCACAAGTGACACATGACCAATGAGATGTTTCTTGTCCTCATTCCACCAAAGCTCCTATTGCTCCCACACATCATCCACCTAATCAACCCCTATTTTTCATAGTCACAAGGATAATTAGTAAATAATTAAAGTTTTTGATATATCCACAAGTTTTTATCATCTCTTTGCATTTTATTAAATATCCTTACTTCATTAACAAATAGTGACAGGAACTACAAAGGATTCTATAGGAACAAAGAGGTAAAAAGGGTAAAAAAGGGGTAAAAATAAAGACACTCATCATTTCCCCCCAACTTAAGGTTTTGCATGCCCTCATGCAAAGAGACATGGGATACACACCAGACAGCTTCTACATTACATTAGAGATCTCATTAACCCATAACTATTTTAGTGCATGCATTTGATCTTTATGCTCCTGAATGGGCATGGGATAAGTATTAACAGTCTTTGCTTGCTCAAGGGTTGCTTTAAGCCAATCAATTTCTATTGTCTATGAAGAACTAAGGACCTCTACATCCTGGACCTACTTTTGTAGAGCTTCATTCTCATCAGTTAATTTGGTCACCATATTTTGCATGTCACGAATTTCATCATTCGTTAATAGAGGATTATCCTCAAATTCCTCACCTACCTTTGTTTCCCATTCTTCTTCTTGTTCATTATGAGGAATCTCAAAATTTTCCTATTCTTGGTCAACCAACTCATTTTCCTCTTTCTTTTTCTCCTCTTTAGATTCTTGTTTTGCTTTCTAATTGTCAATATGGGGGGTTTCAAATCCACCAATTTCCTATTCTACAAAATTCCTCAAGTTTTCATCACCTGCTTGCTTAGTTGTCTTAGTTTCAACCTGAATGGTTTTATCCTCATGAATACCCTCTCTGGAAACTGGGATTTCTTCTACAATTGGAGAGTTTTGGGGAGGTGTTTCAGGGTCTTGTTCAGGCTCCTTTTGATCTGATAGAGTGACCCTAGATTATTTTTGTGTCTTCCTTCTTTTACTCCTCCTAAGTTCCATAAAGACTGCCTCTATTCTCTTATTTTTTTGGAAGATTGTGGCCAAAATTATTAAATCACCAACTTCATCAATTTCCTTAGGGCTCAAAACATCACTAGCTACATTGGCTAAATTTGCTAACTTATTCATCTGAATGGTTGGTGATTGTTTCTTATCTTGATAAATCTCTGAGATAGCATATGAGGTCGATCCACCATGTAATTTCTTCTTACCCATAGATTTAGGTGTAGTAATCTTAACATTTTCTCAACACTAGAACTCTTGACTCACTTACTGATCGACCCTAGGGTTCTTTTTGTTTAGCCTTTTCTTTGAACTACTAGGGAAATCCCTTGATTTAGAACCCTCATTAGGTGTATCTGAAGGGTTCTCATTTTTAATTCCTTCATTTGAACTTGCATGACCAGACCCTTCTTCCTCATAATTAATAGGATATTTTTTCACATTGGGGGAAACCTCTTCCACAGAGTGTTCTGATGTTAGAAAGGTCTTCCTCCACAGTTTTTTGGAGTATCATCTACAATAAACAAATCCAATCCCTTACAGAAGAGAATATCTTTAACTCCCTCACAATCAACAATTTGATAAGTTTGTGATGGGCCAATGAATTTTTGCTCCACTTATGGACTACTTTTCTCATTTGCATTATAGAAGAATATAGAAAGAAAGGAAGGTTCACAACAAACCCCACCACAAAAATGATTCATAAGATGAATTTGTTTAGCATAAACATACACATACCTTCCTTCACAAGTTATATACTGGATGAAAAACCTCGTCACATCATTCCAAGGTGGCGGAAGTGAAGCTAGCTTCGTGCCTTTTCCAATGACAACTTTAACCGACTCCCCACATCGCAAGAATTTCTTGCAAAGGTGCTTAATATATTTTGCCTGTGTTGAGTTATCAAGGAAGTAATTTTCCCCTGATAGTGGTAATCCAGTGACATCTACTATAGCTTCAACCAAAATAGAAATTTCCAAACCACGGACCCATGCTCATTTGCTTTGACATGTCATGGAAAATTCACATGCCAACTTCTCATCATACCCTCACAATATTTTGAAGTATACATCCCACCCTGCTTGCTTAAATATTTTATATGCTTCAACCATTTCCAGAGCCTTTAATTCATCCATATTTAGAGGCTCAAAATGGTGAATGTATTTTCCTACCACAATGTTACCAGGAGGTTTTTTTCGAACCAAAATAAGGAACTCTCATCAACTTGGAATAGTGTGTAGACAAAATATGTTAGTAGATAGAGTAAACCACCACTGGTAAGGGAAAGATGTTGGGAATGATTTAGAGCAATTTTTGAATAATAGGTAAAAATGACAATTTGTTAACTAAATTTGGATGGTATTTTAAAATAGTAATAATGGCAGGTTATGATGGAAGTGGTAATAATATTATGAAATGATTGAGGCCAAATAATAAATATTTGTGATGTTTCAAATAAATATGGTTTCTTGGAAAATGAAGATAGAATGGGAGGAAAAGAAAGGTGAAATGAATACAACAACATGCAGTACGGTTACAATTTGACAGTTTCTAGATATAGGATAGGTATGATTGGACAATTTCTCCCCCCTAGCTTAGCATGTGGCCTGTCCACGAGACACGTCACCATTTATTAAAGAAAATAGAAGATATAAAAGAAAACAACAAAGAAAAATAGAAAATTGAAATATAACAAAACCAAATCATCATGTGTATGGAAGATGACATGGAGGTGGAGGCACAAGGAACCGGTGAAACAGAAGAGGGAACCAATCAAATCACATGGTGCAGATGTGAAGATGCCAATGGAGTAGTGACAGAGTCAGGAGTAAGGTGATGCACATTGATGATGTGAATGATGCATCAATGAAGTGCATGATTAGAGCCACTGCCCAAGTGGATGGGTATAGAGAATAGTGTATCACCAATTCCATATCACCACATGGAAAATGAAGGTCAGGAGTGAGCAAGGCCGGGCAAGTAGACATACCATGAGATCAACAGTGGAGGAATTACAAAATAAAATGATGGAGTAGCCAGATGGAAGTAGGAAAAGGCGCTTGGAATGTACAAAATAGTAGCAACACCAAGAAGGAGGTGAAAGAGCCACAACAGAAGTAGACAACCAACAAGGAGTGTCATGCTACAAAAACCTGACCTGGAGCTCCTATCCAAATGATAGGAACTGAGTTCCAAAACATCCAGGTAGAATGAAGCTCATAGGAAGATGATAGACCTGGTGGAAAAGAAAAACCAGATGTCCAAAAGTGGCCCTTAAGTAGTGGAGAATGAAAAAGCCTTCCCTGTGCATACCAAAGACAAGAAAAAAAAGGGTTGTGGAATATATAAAGTAGTTCGTATCATAGAAGTGATAGGAAGTGTCTTTTTTTTTTAATTTTAATCTCGATGATAGATTTCCAGTAACTTGGTTTTTGTCCTATCACCGCCTAGAAGCATCGGGAACTCGATTTTCACCTCTAAGACTTATTTAGCATTTAACGCCCACTAGAAATTGGTTTTCAAGCATTAACTGGCCAACAATGCTCGATGGTTTTCATTTTTGGATCTTTTATTGCATTTTTTTCTTTTATTTTTTTTAAACATTTTGAAAAGTACCTAAAAGGTACTAAGAGAGGCCACATAAACCCTATCAAGTAGATGAAGTTCCTTAGGAAAATTCAAGACAAACTCTTGTTGTGAGAGAGGCCTCTTGTACAACTTCAACTGGTGACCATTGACTACTAAATCCATGCGATTGAAGTCCACCATGCAAAGCTTGATAGCCCCATTATCATAGACCACCTCGATTTGATAGGGACCGAGCCACCAGGTGTGGAACTTTCCCTTAAAATCTTGGAAACGAGAATCATACAAGAGTTCCCAATCACTGGTTGAAATGATCGTTGTTGAATGAAACGATCATGCCAGAGAGCACGTTGATTCTATACAATCTCTACATAGAAGAGTACTTTTTGACGAAGTTCATCCAATGAGTGAAGTTGTGCAATTCATTCTTTATGTGCATCAAACAAGTTCATACCCAACTGGAGTGCAGTGTGAAGAGTTTTTACCTCAAACTCGATAGGAAGAACAACCCTCTTACCATAGACAAGCTCATAAGGTGTCAAACCAGTAGTGGTTTTCCATGTAGTTTGGTAGGCCCACACAGCTTGAGGGAGTCGCACAAGCCAATCCTTCTTATGGAGGGAAAATTTCATGGTAAGAATGTTCTCGAGTTCTCGGTTGGTGACTTCAACTTGACCATTAGCCTAGGGATGATAAGGTGAAGACTTACGATGTTAAATCTCATATTCATGAACCAAAGCAGAAATGAGGTCAGATGTGAACTATGGACCTTGATGTATAACTATCTCATGTGGAACACCAAATCAGGTAAAAATATCATAATAGAGGAATTCAACTACCTTGGTGTCCCTAGCATGCTTCAAAGCAACAACTTCAACCCACTTTGTTACATAGTATATACACACAAGGATGTATTCCTTGTACTGAAATGGCGGGTTGACAGGTCCAAAAAAATCAAGATCCCATTTTTCAAAAGGCTCAATGGACAATTGAAGATGTTGAGGCATTTTATCTGAGCATGTGGGGCGGCCCATACGCTGACATTTATCACAGTTTTGAACATAATGTTTACAATCCTTGTGGAGTGTAGGCCAATAGTAGCCTATAGTTAAGATCTTCTAAGCAGTCCTTTGAGCGAAAAAATGTCCTTTGCAGGGTTATGTGGCATGCACAAAGTATTTCAAAGACATCATCTTTAGGCACACATCGGCACATGATATTGTCAAGGCCATGGTGGAAGAGCAATCCATTGATCCATGTATAATGACCACTGAGTCCAACTAGCTTTTGGCATTCCCTAGGAGAGAAATGAGGTGGAAACTTGCAAGTAACCAGGTAGATTGCCATGTCAGTGGACCATGGGCTCTTTACTGATATAGCAAAGAGATGTTCATCTGGAAAGGTGTCGTCAACTAGAATTGATTCATCATCTTGTTGTTGTAACCTGGATAAAAAGTTTGCAACCACATTCTCATGACCAGGCTTATCAAGTATAGTAATATTGAATTCTTGAAGAAAAATTAACCATCTAATAACTCTACTAGTTACAAAAAGTTTATTCATTAGTGTAGGAGTTTATGGTGAACTCCTCAAACACCCCAAGATCACCTACAAGACAAAATAACTTCCACAAGAGATAAATGGCAGAAATATTATGCTATCATTAAGATGCAAGAATGAAAAATTGAATATGGTAAAGTACATATGAAGCCTTGCTTATATAGGCAAGGTTGAGATGTAGTATGTAATATGATGTTTACATGTGTCATAATCTTACGACTTGTGACAACTAACTACCTAGGAAATGATGGTAGATAAGATAAGACTTCTAGAAAAGACAACTCATCCTTCTAGAAGGAATCTTATATTCTAAGCAAACATGTGAACCTATCACCTAGTAAATGATACCTAGGAATATAATTAAATGCCTAAGTAAACTTATGTAAGTAATTAAATAATTAATTACACCAACAATTAGAAATTGAACTGTAGAATGATCAGCATGAACAAACACTTTATATCTGGTAATATAATGACGAAACTTATTAATTACATAAACAACAGCTAAAAACTCCTTTTCAGTTACAGTATAATTTACCTCAACCCCTATGAAATTCTTGTTGATGTAGTAGATGGAGTAGACGAGATTATCTTCTTTTTGTCCAAGGATAGCTCCGATGGAACAATTTGAGGCATTAGTGTGAATATGAAAAGGTAGTTCCCAGTTTGGACCTCTGAGTACTGGTGTGGTGACAAGCTTGTTCTTAATGGTTTCAAAAGCCTCTTGACATTTTGGTGTCCAATAGAAAATGACATCTTTCGCTAGTAAAGCAAACAAGGGGGAGGCAATCTTACTAAATTTTTGGATAAACCTCCTATAGTACCCTGCATGGCCTAGAAAACTATGCACATCCTTTTGGCTGGTGGGTGTAGGAAAGTCCTGAATGATCTATATCTTTTTGGGATCAACTTGAATACCCTCAGAAGAAATATAATGACCAAGTACTATCCCTTCTATCATAAGCATATGACACTTTTCATGACTTAATGATAAATTAGTGTCTATACAACACCTAAGTACCTTTTCTATATTTTCTTTAGCCTCTTCATAAGTATTACCATGGACTATAAAATTGTCCATATACACCTCAACACAATCATTTACAAGATCTATAAAAATGCTCAAAATTTCCCTTTGAAAAGTGGAAGGGTTGTTACATAAACCAAATGGAAAAATGTTATAGGAAAAAGTGCCCCAAGGACAAGTGAAAGTAGTCTTGTCCTGGTCCTTAGGCGCTATGCAAATCTAGTTGTAGTTGTTGAACCCATCCAAAAAAGAGAACTTTTTACCTACAAGAGTGTCCAACACTTGATCAATAAATGGCAATGGAAAATGATCCTACTTAGTGGCTTTATTTAGTGCTCTATAATCAACACAAATTCACCACTTACCATTTTTCTTGGGAACCACAACTAGAGGAGAGACCCATTGACTATCTAAAATCGGATATATAAACCCAACATTTAACAATTTTTGTAACTCCTCTTTAACTATCTCACGCAAGGTGGGGTTGATTCGTCGTTGTGGTTTTGCTAACTAGACGACTACCTTATTCAATGTAAATATGGTGGGTGCAAGTGTCGAGATGAATGCCACACATATCTTGGTATTCCCAAGCAAATGCATCTTTATTAGCTTTAAGCATGACAATGAGATCTTGGATTTGTTCAATGGTTAATTGTGGATTAATATTAAGTGTGTGATTAGGAAAATTTTCCATAGCTTCTGATTGTGTAGGTGAATTAATGGCTAGTACTTGGGAGGTGGATGGCATATTGCTAGAATTTTCAAAAGATAAAAATGAACTGTACAAACAATTATGTGGTAGCAACTAATGCAATGTGACAAAGTGTTGAAAAAATTGTGACCTACCTACCAATGGAAAGTTTCCAAAAGGACATTAAGTATTTATACCTGAATGGAGAACCATGCTTTCAAAGATTTCATTAAATGTATACCTGTTATGAAGGAAGTTAATATCTTCGGTGGGTTCTTTAATATCTAATGCTTGATCAATTGTTAGGATTGGCAATGACTCATCCAAGTCACTATCTACCCATATTGGATCCTCTTTCTCCAACAAGGGTTGCACTGGTAGGTATAAAGTCAACTATTTATTGTGCTCACCATTAGAAATGACCATGTTTCCCGATAGACAATTGATGAATGCACCTACAGCTGCTAACCAAGGTCATCCTAAAATCAAGGGGTATTCCCCTAGCTTAATCTTCGGCTGCAAAATCACAAAGTCAGTTGGGTATTCCCACAAATCAATAGAAAGGATTGCATCTTCAATCATACCCTATAGTTTGACCAATGATTGATCTACCATTTGAAGAACTATGAGAGCAGGCCTAAGTTCCTCTAGTTACAATCTTTCCTTTGTTTCATTTTTCATAACATTAATTGCAGCACCCAAATCGACAAGGGTATTAAGAATGCTTACTTTACCAATGGATACCTTAATGAAAAGACTCCCTAGATCTGAGTACTTCAGAATGATTATGTTTTCGAGCATAATATCTACCATCTATCCAATAACTTAGACGTTCTTCAGATCTTTCTTCTTCTTTTGCTTTTGAGTATATAGATCTTGAACTATTTTTGTATAGACGGGAATGTCCTTGATAGCCTACAACAAAGGAATCTTGATGTTAACATTGCGTAAGTCATTAAGAAAATCAAATTCAGGTTGAGAGAATTCCCTTTGTATTGGCTCATAATGGAATAAGTCAGGAAAGGGAGGTTCTTTAACTATATCTACTTCAGGTTCTTCATTGATCTCTATGATGGTGGGCCCCTGAAGAGCCTTTCCTGATCTTAATTAAACTCCATCTAATTCTACTATATTTACAAGATAAGTGGGGTAACCTGTTTCTGTATTATTATACATGGATTGTGTTTCCTTATTGTTGTGATTTGGGTTCGGTTGGGTTGGAATTGGTGTAGGCTTCAGTGGTTGTGTTGGATTGGCTAGCTGAGCAGATGACGATGGTATGGCTGGAAGAAATTGTTGTGACTGTTGGTATGGTTTGATCATGGGAGGAGGTGGAAATTGTAGTTTTTATGGGTATGGTTGTTGGTACGGTGAAGGTTGTGGTGATTGTGGCCTCAATGCTTGTTGCCATGGCTATGAAGGATAATGATATTGCGGCATTCATTGAGGGTATGGCCAGGGTTGTTGCTAACTCCCATACCATCTAGGTTGATTGAAAAAAGAATTGGGTTGGTTGGGTCCCAGAGCAATATAATCATTCATCATGCCAGGGTGCATTACTCAAGGTCGAAAAGATCACCTAGGGGCCATGTAGTAGAAAGGTTCCTCAAAATATTTCATAGCAGGTGTTAGTTCCATTTCTGGTTCTCTCATTGTCTAGTTGTGTACTCTTGTTTTTTATGATAAAACTTTAGCTATGGGGTGTTTTTCATTTTGGCACGTGGGTTAAGTGGGCTCCCACAAGGGTTGAGCTCAGCGTGTTTTTTTTCACTTCTAATGGGTGTTTCTCCCTTTGGTTCTTTTGTCTTGCCTTCTTGTTTCCTTCTTAGGTTGAAACCCTAGCTGGGGTTTTTGTTTTCTCCTTTTGGGTCTGTTGTATTCTTTTCTTTTTTGGCCGCTTGTTCTTTCTCTTCGATGACCTATCCACTCAGTGTGTGTCTCACTTAAGTTCCTCCCCGAGCCTTGTCTCTTGTTCATCACTGGCCCCTTGTTACTATTTTCACCGACCCCGCGTTGCCTTTGCTGTGACGTTTGGTGCTCAGGATAACCTTTTGACGACCCCTATTGTCTCCCCGAGGTCTCTTTTTCATTGGCCTGTGTTGGTTGTGTCAGGGAGATGTCTCCCCGACTCCTTTGTGTCTCGCCAATGGGATTTTCCCTTCGGTATGTCAGATTCTGCTCAGGGTGAGGTCTTCCCGACTCCCCTTGGTCTCCCCGAAATCCTTTTGCCGCCCCTCATGTAGTGCCATCAGTGTGAAGTCACAGCGAGATTGCAATGTTATACCGACTGATGGTGAATGGATGTGTTTCGGCAAAGGTTGTGGCTATCAGTGTGTTGGTGTCTCACCGAGTTCTGTATGTCTCACCGACTTGTGCACATGGAATGGTTTCTTGGCTTAAATCAGTTGGTCAGGCTAACGTCTTGCCAAATTCAAAATGTCTCGGCGACGGATGCACTTTGGGATCCCATCGGCATAAGTTATGATCTACGGCAAAAGGTCTTGGCGAATACGATTTGCTACACCAACCGAAAACATAAAGGTAATCTCTTCAGTAAGAGCTAGGGTTTTTGGCAAGAGGTCTCGGCGAGTGACCTTTGGTCTCGCCGATGAAACATAAAGGGTCTTCGTCAGCATAGGTTTTGAATATCTCAGCGACACAGGTGAATGAATACTTTCAGAAAGACATGGTGTATTCTACAAGAGGTATCCTCGATGACAATATGCTATAGCAACATTCATAAGGGAGAAGGTTGCATCAGTGAAAGAAACATAAAGTCACAGCGACATCGCATAGGGGGTT
Organism: Sequoia sempervirens; assembly: GCA_007258455.2. NCBI lineage: Eukaryota > Viridiplantae > Streptophyta > Pinopsida > Cupressales > Cupressaceae > Sequoia > Sequoia sempervirens. The sequence continues at coordinate 729,163,406 of VDFB02193867.1, read as the reverse complement.
TCTTTCAAAGGCTCTTCGGTGAGAGTTTTCTTTGGGGAGATGTCTCCTCAAGTTCCTTCTGTTTGGCCGATGTGCTTGATGAATTCGGTATGATTTCCCTTTAGCTGAGATGACTTCGCCATGATGTCTGGCTGACCCGGCCATCTCTCCGCGACTTCTCTGCCCTCGCCCCCCGAGCAACTTAAAGGCTAGCAATGTGCACATGCGTCAGATGAATGGTGATGTTTTAACTTCAATAGTAAAGGGGCCTAATGTTTAACTTGAAGATTGAGCATCAGGTATATCACGCAGATGTCTACTGAAGTCAACGGTAGTTGGGTGCCGAGCGATGAGATCAACGGATCTCGCTCGCTGCACCAGTGCAAGTTGCAGGGAAATTAAGTCCTGTGAGGAATGCAATCTAGTGGAGGCCTATTTCAATGGTCTAATGACATTTAAATGATAGTCGTCTGATCTTAGTTGATCGACGGTAGAGATTCAAACTTGTGCGTGACTAGGGTTTCTATTTGCGCGCGAAGATCATAAGCCCAGAGCATTCATGGTGGCAGGTGGAAGGTCACTGGCTCCACCAAGCCAGCATTCATGGTGATGCAGCTCTGGGACAAGGACGGCATGGCTCAAGTATGGGCGTCTGGATTCAGTGGCGGATTTGACAATTGATTGCTTGGCTTCATTTGTATGGGAATGTCTTTTCTGCAGCAGCCCAACCAATGGCATTTATGAGACCAAAGAAGTTGTTGAAGGTCACTACGAGGGTTTTGATTGGTCACAATGCAGTTGGGGTCTGACATGGCATGTTGATGTGGCCCTAAGCTGGATGGCGATCCTTAGACTATTTAAAAGGGAATTTTTGAATCATTTGAGGGGTCTTTGGCCAGAAATTAGAACCAAATCTGAAGAGAAGGGCACTGAGTCACAGTGTCAAATTATTGTTGGAATTTGAGGTCTATGTTTTGTAGTCTATAAATTATGAGGTCTTGGACACATGTATGAATCTGAATGTATAGATTGAGGTCTTTAAGTCTCTCCTTTGTATTGTGCGTATGGATTGTTAATGAAAGTTGATCAAGGATCATTTCATTAACCATTTTAATGTAATGTTTTACTGTCTATTCTAGTTGTTGCTCTTATTCAAGGAATAAGTTAAATGCTTTAATCATATCAGAGATTCACATGTATGATAGCAGGATTTGATAAGTAGTCTTTTAGATCTGATCACTAGTTGTGAGACTAATAAGGTTAGTTTCACATATACTTTAATGTCTAGAGTAATGGTTCCTTCTATTTGCAAGTTATTGTGACTCCTAGCCGAAGAATAATGGCACTAATATGATATTTGTTGTATGTCTTTAGGGTTCTAGTCTTCTTGCTCAAGATCAATCATTTTATTTAATCAAACTTGTTTGATGTCTTGCCCTACCTCCTATTTGCTTCAAGGTTGAGCTACTGAGAATCTAGCCCTATTTGAGGTCCTCAACGCTTGGCATCATGAGTCATCTGCTATAAAAAGCAATGTCTATTTTTATTTGAGGCATTGTGTGGGTATACCCACCCTGGTTCTGCAGAGCCTAAAGTGCAGAAGATCTCTTGATCTTGTCAGTTGGTCCAGGTCCTCTGAGCTTCCCTTGACTGGAGTTGGCTACTCCATAGGTATAATAGGAGACCAACCTGGTTTACAAAAAAACCACCAATAGTAGGAACACCTACAGGAAGAGGCCATAAGGTAGAACTTCTACTAACTTCTTCTAAGGATGAAATGTTTGTCCTATTGTAAGGGAAATCCTCACTACTATGTCTCTTGCGACAAGTCGGACAAAACACAACCAAGGCCTTTTCAGCTTCCTCTTGCTTCCTTTGGGTATAAAGAGTGTCTACCTGTTTACCCGAATTATTTAATAGATCAATTTTAAGATCCTCAAGTAAATTTCTTATTTCATGCTTCATTATACCTATTGCATTACCTAGAGCATAAGGCTTACTTGGATAGTTCCTTCCTGAACGCTGAGACCTTGAATAATTCCTACAAATGTCACAAATATCGTCAAAGTCTATTTTAGAAATTTTTCCTTTACCTATTAAATTTAATGCTTCCATAGTATCATCTCTTATGCCTATAAGAAACAACATTTCAACAACATTAGGAAGTTAGCCCTTGTTTTTGTGATCGTTGAAAAATGAACATGAAGCATTCGAGGTAATCTTCCATGGAATCATCCTCCTTCTGTGTCATGTGGAAGATTTCATCCCACACCTCTTTTGTTTTATAGTTCTCTTGGTACTTGGTCAAAAATAATTCCTTCATGACTTCCCACGTTCTAAAATTCCTAGGGTTCATGAACCAACATAGGCTTGCATCCTTTAATGTGGCTGGGAACAATTTGAGCTTCTACACATTACTCTAATAGTTTTACTTGTGGCACAACACATCCAACTCAAATAAAAAAATGTCAAGATCCTTAATAAAAAGACCACAAAAAACTGGTAGAGCAGAGTGAAAAATGTTTTTTGTAGGAGCATCCTCTTTAGGGTGTGTAATGGGGAATTCAAAGGTGATCGTATTATTGTGGGCTAATACTCTTGCATCATTGTTTTTTTTGTTTTTTTTGTTGGGATCCATGATGTCTAGTGCCTGAGGGGTAAAGTAGGTCTTAAATGGCTCTTGGGTTTCTAAGAATGGACCAACTTTCGGCCTATAAAATTCTCAAAAGAAATTTTCAACCTTTCTTTGTAATACTTCAGAAGAACCTGGACGGGTACCTATAGGTGTCTCGACAGCAATAGACTCTATAGCACACTTTTTGATATCGGGTTCGGGTAGGTCTAATGATTGCAATTTAGTTCTCAATTTCTCTCGAATTGAACTACTTCCTTCAATGGATGGCTTTGACCTAATTTGCAATTCTTTTGGTTGTGTTCCCTCAATGGGTGTTTTTGATTTTTTTTAAAGTTTCTCATGTTGTGAACTACTTCCCTTTTCTTTTCTAATAAATCGCCCTCTACTATCCCTGCTATGATTCATGCACCTAAATGACTTACAACAACACAAATCAGGAGTATTAACCTTAACAAGGCTGACAATTGTATAGGCTTTCCTCTTGATGTACTGGTCCTAACTCAACTTGTTATGATTTCGGGCATTTAATATCTTTCCCCAGAAATGGTGCCAAAATGATTGGATTAAACTGTGGTTGATATTTTGAGTATAACTATCCTTGTAATTTTATCTTAGGTGGATGAATGGATTGAGATCAATCTTTAGGAATTTCACAATTTCCTCAGTTTACTCCTCAATGTCAATCCAGGAGCATAGGCTTGTGAAATATATTGGGGTTTTTTTCCTAAGGGATGAACCTAGAAATCCAAGAGGGGATGGATGCAACTACATGCACATTGCATTTTTTCAGAAATCTTGTTTTCCAACCTCTGGTCACCTATGTGACAGGAACCTAGGATAGATAGTTCGCAACAATAGCAAATTAAAGCTAATGAATAAAACATAAATATTAATTCTTACTGACACTAGACTACTAGAAGTAGATGAATGATGGAATGTAAAGTGCTAAATAAAGTTCACACATATTAATAAGCACTCCAGTTAACACTTGTCTGAAATAATATGCTAAATCAAATTTATACAAAACAATGAACACATTGATTAAATCTAATTGCAAAGTAATCTGCTAAATCAAATGTACCTATAGCTTGATATTAAAACAAATACATCAATCACCAATACATCAAATAATACTTAACAACACATTAAATAGTTTTAAGCTAGCACAACGATTAAAGATCAAAACAGATTTAAAACTAAGAAAGTCTCATTACCACACAACACATTGATGCTACAGCTAGTCACCGGGCAATCAAGGAAGTGGGCACTGCCTTCTCCAATTTCCAATGAAGAAACCAAAGCTTACTTTACTCAATGTTTATGCAAAACAAGATTTCAAACTCCAATCTTCTTCTTAATCAAAACAATAGCTTACAAATACATATTACCAATTACTAACTCAAGTCTTAGCATACATATATGTAGAGATCATATGTCACTCAGTTTACAAAAGACTAACCAAAAAGGTATACAATTGTTTGGGTTGTTATGGCCTACAACCAAAAATCTTGAAAAGCTTCTTAAAAATAGATTTACAAATTTAACATCGTTCCAAAAACAAAACAGCTTAGACCGAACTTAATCACAACTGACACATGACCCATGAGATGGTTCTTGTCCTCATTCCACTGATGCTCCTATTTCTCTCACTCATCATCCACCTAATCATCCCTTATTTTTTTCATAGTCACAAGGATAATTAGTAAATAATTAAAGGTTTTGATATATCCACAAGTTTTTATCCTCTCTTTGCATTTTATTAAATATCCCTACTTTATTAACAAATAGGGGCAGGAACTACAAAGGATTCTATAGGAACAAAGAGGTAAAAAGGAAAACAAAGGGTTAAAAATAAAGACACATTTATCCCTCATCAATGATCATGGATCAACTCCCACGTGACATACCATAAATACCCATATAGATATAAAAAATACACGCATATGTAATTTGGTTTACACGATTATTTGATGTAGCACAAACAATAATATGTAGCTCAAAAAATAGTAGAGTATTGATTTACAACAAGAGTGAGATAAGATGCAACAAAGGCTGAGGGAGTTAATATGTAGCTCAAAAAATACCTCTACCTTTAATGAAGGTATGAAGGTGTTATTGTTCCAATGGTTGGATAGAGTGTAGGAGGAGAAAGATTGGCTCAAATATTAGATAAGGAAACTAGAGAGGAAGTGGATAACATACACTGGATCATGTAGCAAAGCACACTCTCTCTCTAGGTCTAGGTTGAACATCATTTTAATGATAGTGAGGGAATGATCTAGGAGAGGGTTCTTCTAGGCCACCTCCCTAGTTAGCATGAATGGACATACACATTGTGTTGTGTTCATAATTTGAAATTATATGTTATATATATATATATGGGAGAAGAATCATGTGCAATGATGTATCAAAAAACATGAATGTGTCATAGGAATAGGAAATTATTCTGCCCTAGATATAATAGAAAAGATATTCAATTTTTATTTTTGATCCTCTACACCTTTTACAACATGTGGGAGTAAGTATCCAATATCTTTATCAACATTGTCTTTTATTTTTTGACTAGAAGCCTGTAATTATATTAATATATAATAAAAGAGTACAATATCATTTTTTTTCTATGCATTCTACTCAAATGTCATATACATATCTACAAATAAGTGTAAACATCTAAAAATGTTGCAAATAATACAAAATAGTCAAAATGAGGAAGGTTCAATATAGAGATTGATAGACTATTAACTATTTGAGCCAAAAAACTTCTCCTAAACACGCTCAGAAGACCACCTACAATATTGACATTTCCTTAACAAAATACATCTTCATCAAAATTCAACTGACAAGGCTTAAGAGGAGCTACTATTCTTCCATGCATTCTACACAAACTGAGTTCTCATCTTGGGCTTCAGAAGGTCCGAGTGGGAGAAAATATTTGGAAAAGAAGTCAAAACCAACAGTCGACACCTGCACCTTCTCTTTTTGTTCAACATTGTCAATTTGTACCCTTTCTATCAACCCCTGGTTCGTAGATTTGGAACTCTCAGCAAAGGCTTGCCCTTGTCTTCCCACAGATTCTTCCACACCTAGAGCAGATGACATTTTTTGCTTCAACCCAACAAGAGAAGAATTAAATGGAAAGTGAGGCACATGATCTCGAAGATGAGACATAGCATAATATTTTTCTTTGATATCAATGTCCATGGAGACACAAACCCTTCTGCAATTCTTCCTTAAGACCTTTAAAAGAAAATGATCATTCCTAAACTGCAGGGCCAACCTAATAGCTTCAAAAATTTCTTCAAAACCCAAACGCAACTTGACATATTCTCTAGGGAACAAACCTCCTAGATACCCTTCCCCATTAAAAAAATTATATTCTTGAAACACATTTAATAGAGCATTATTGTCAAGAAATTGAGGATGGACAAATTTGTCTGTGATTATCTCTAACTCCTTTAAAGACTGAAGCAAATCCATAGTATTAGATAAAAACACAAACAACACCTGGGAGGGGAAGATTAGCTGACGAGCCCTGGGGCTGGTAACCTCCACACCAAGCACCGACCTCACAGACTCCTCAACCCTTAGACAATCCACTTTGAAGATCAAGCTAAGGTCGTCATGAGAAAGATTATCTTCGAACGGGCACCCCCATGGCTGAACAGTGCATTTAATCCTAAAATTCCATGGGCGAAAATCCATTCCGCCACTTTGCAACACATAAAAGACACAACTGGTGTTATAACTGCACACGCCGCCTCCAGAAAAAACTTGAAACCGAGAACAAACAAAGTGATAAAATTGAGGAAAAATGCACTTTATAAAGCCCAAAAAAGATTGATAAAGGCATTTCTCATTTTTTGGAAGGCATAATTTCAATTCATACAAAATGGAATCCATTAAATGAATCATATCCTTCACATTATGCAAGCTCGTACATTATCTTTTATTTTTACATCATTTTTTAAATCCCATATTCTTTAGGACTTAAAACATTTTCCTTTATAACCCATTTTTTATAATATCCTAAATATAGGTCTAAATGTTTTATCCAAAAATGAAAAGGAGAAAGAAGAATTATCATCATGTGAGAAGTATTATATTAATGGGTTAAATGTCATGAATAAGACTTGCCAACATCAAGAGGAATCATGAGACTTCCACTCTTGAAAGGAGACAAAATAGTCTCCCTAAGGTTTGGGATCACTACGTCTTGGCATGTAAAATAGTCTAAAGGCCAATGTAATGTTGTTTCACAAGGATCTACAATGATTATTCAATGCTTCTTGAATATCCAATACACAAACTAGTCAATTTTCCCTTTTATAAAAATATTCACGCACTCAAATGAGAAGTCTTAAATTTAGGAAACAAAGTTGCATGCTCTCATTAGCAAGATGTGGTGATGAAGCACAAGGAAAACTACTCTAAATCTAGACTATTTCTAAGATAGTTCCTAATATGGTCGAGATGATTAAAAAAAGGAAAATGATAAAGGGAAAGAAGTGGAAAAAGAGAGGGAGTGAGAAGATGAGTTTTTCAACCTACATGCTATACATCAAGACCTAGCATGCCTCTCTTACAATCACAAGGATAACCACTCAAACCACTATCAATATTAGCATAGCATGAAGTATGAGCAGTGCAATCATCCAAGAAAATAAATATAGGAAAATAATTGTATCTAGATATGAAAGAGAAATAGGAACCAACCACCATAATTTCGTGTATAGGCTATAGCTAAAAAAAACATCTACAATTACATTAAATCCAAGAAATTTGTTAACAAAGATAAGCTTATGTAAGCTATAATAAATGCATTCCTAAACAAATTCATCTTAGACAAATACATAGACTCTCCACCAAGTTAATTGTGCAAGAAAATCCATGTTTTCCAAGTTTCTCAAGCTCCTTCCTAGAAATTACAACCAAACAATTACATATAGCTCCTTATTTATAAACAAATACAAGATGCAAAAAGTTTCATGTCTCTCTAGGTAGGTGGCAAGTATTAATGCATCAGATTATAGAAAATTCTATCTAGCACCAAGACAAAACCAAGCATTTAATCATGATGGAAGTATTTAGATGTGTTTGAATCAGTTTTAACAAAAAGATTGAATGTTTACAACAAACTAAAAAATATATAATGCATGCCTTTTATCGATTCACATCCATGCTTCTTAAATTATCTAGAATGTACAAGCTTATAAGATACACTTCCATTACAAATTTCACTACCACAAGCATTACAAACCAGCCATGCTCAACCTAAGAAAATATATTTTTTCCTAAACATTAATGTCTCAAGTCACTTGTAGGTAAAATTTCCTCAACAAAATTTGATATTAGTTATAAAATTTAAATCTTATCACATTCAATAAATTTAATTTAAAATTCTCTTTCTACTGAAAATGATTATTATATTTGCATATTAGTTTTTTTGACATTTACATTCATGTTATACACTTAAATTTTTAGACATAGTACAATGTGGTATACTCAAACAAAGCCACATCAACAATCAAGACATTCTTAATCTTATATGGGAGAAAATTCAATAATTGTGCTTTTAAAAAGAAAATGCTATGTCACAAGCCACCCATCAAGTTTATTCATGTCAAGGGACATGTGGCAACACTAGACAAGAGACAAGATATTATGGACATGAAACTCTAATGAACTAGAATATAGTCACTCAAGTTGCTCTATAAGATATTTATATTTGATATTTGTGGTGTTCTTTTATTTGAGATAAAAAAAAATGGGTTTATGTACCTGGTGGACATGAAACTCTCATGACAGTGAAATTTGTAGGGCTTTTGGGGTCTACATAAAACTTAGATTTGAAACATTTGAGTTCATGAACTAGTACAACTAAGTTAATTTGAGCTCATCAAGCATTTAAAGTCCACAAGACTTGATTCACGGTATTATAGAGGTCGCATATGGATATAGTCTAAGATAGACACATAGACATGGAGAAGACAAGGGTTTTTGGGGTCCACATAAAACTTAGATTTGAAACATTTGAATTCATGAACATGAACTACTAAATTAATTTGATCTCATCAAGTATTTAAAGTCCACAAGACCTGATTAATGATATTCTAGAAGTCACATATATATATACTTTAAGATAGACACATAAACATGAAGAAGACAACAAACAATGAACATGAGGCAAGAACATGGACTTAAAGCAACTATTGATTCATAAGGACTATGGGGTCTTTGGGATACCAAATGTGAAACGAGTTAGTTATCAAACATGAGGGACCGGCCTAAATGAAGTTTATTGATAGTTTAAAGTCTACAAGCTCAATGCAAAGTTCTTTGTGTGACATATAGACATCGTATTCAAGGACAAGAATCTTAACACCTAGAGTGGATGTGACTATAGTTAACACTACGACTATGAATCTTTCTCAAATCTAAAAGGTACCTTGACTCAAAACTATTAAAAAAATGGATATGAATGGCCACATACAATGTAATGCAAGGAAGAATGGGGACCAAAGGCAGCTGGATGTTGACTACGGATTTAACACAGATTTGATAGGTTCTCTCGACCAAAATTTACTGTATGACTTTGGGTTTCGCAAGGTCTCTGGACTCAAATGCATAATGAATTCAGATGTGAATCCCCATATAAGATTGAGCCTATAATTGCTTAGTTCTAGAATCATGATGCAATTGTATTAGTGGACGTGACGAGGCCATTCAATTAGAATATATAAGGGCTCTATGGTCCAATGGGATCTGAAACTTACAACACGAGCATATCCAAAGGTAAGTGTGTAAGTAGAAGATGAATGCTGAAAGGGGATTTGTGAATTGCAAAACACACATGCAACAAAGGCAAGAGCACAAGGCAGGAAAGTAAAGAAGTAAATATCAATATTAAATTTTGAGGCTTAAGACTTTGACATGCGGACCGATAAACTAAAAGAACACAGGAGAAACTAGGAAGACATGAGAACAAAGATCACAAGCGTGAATCAAAATAAGACTCTTGAGAAATATAGAGAAATTCATGAAAGCTTATATTTGAAAAATTATCTTCATGAATTTTGAATAATCAATAAAGAGGTATGAATGGGTCTGAATAAAATGCTACATGTATTAGAGTTCAAAAAAGATGGTCGCAAATTAAAAAAAATGGGTTTGTTATATAAACAGCAATAAGTACTGCTATTCTTTGATTCATTATTATAAATTCAATCCCTTGTTTTGGTTGTTCATTATTAGGAACACTCTTGGATTTTGGTGATTGGTCATAGATATATGGGTCGTTATGGGGGATGTCAAACTCATTAACATTATATTATATTCTCCTATAAAAAATGGCATAAAATCTAAGGTCCCCTAATCATCTTTGAGGTTAGTATTTTGTTGAGATTCTTAACTTATGGTTCATCACCTTCTTCTGTCAATTTATTTTGTGTCATGGTAAATTCTTTAGAGGATCAAGCATTTATTGAAATTATTCATCGACATTAACATTGTAAATCTTATCATTGAAAGGAAAAGTCATGATGAAGGGAAAGCTCACATAACCCTCACACAAAATCATTCAACACCACCAATAGCAAACAAGATGTAAAAGTTTGCAACACCATAATTAATCTTCTCAATTTAAAAGTTGCAACAAAGTTTCTCAACTTTAATAAAATCTGATTACACAAGGTTGTGCAGCCATACAAGCTGAAATAAATCAATACAAAATAAATTAGAATTTGTTATGAGACATAAAAAAAAAACTCAAAAATCAAGCTACAATTCTTCTTCTTCAAATCATCTCCCTAGACTGTGAAACTAGCTCTCCAATCTATAATCTTCAATCACCAACTTGTTGATCTTCAACCATGGATTTCATAAATCATTTGTTGTATCAACACTCTCTTAGACTTGCAAAATGATGGATTCTACCTTCTTGCTTCAAAAATCCATGCCTAGGAAGCACCAGCTTCAATTTGGTAGCAACAACCCCCGAAAATGACCAAAATGAAACATATAAATTAACTCCTTCAAACCTTTCATATAACTCCCAATTTGACATGCTTGGAAATGGACAATATTCTTTCAAAAATGAATTTAAAATCATTAAAGGTTGAAAGGACATTATTTTGTAACCTCTATTTATGAAAGTAACCACTTCCTCACAAATAGGAGCCCTAGAATAGAAAAATCCAAACTACTTGCCCTTGGGCATCCCAATTCTTCATGCAAAAGTTTAGGAACAATAAATTAGTTGTCATAACTTGTATCTCCCCAAATCCCACATCTAAAAAGGTATATTTGAAGGTTTTTTCTTGAAAAAACAAAAAAATGAGCGTAAATCACCATAAAACCGCAACATAACAATTTGGCCAAATATTTGTCAAATATTTTAGGCCTTATTATAAGCATTTATTCACCTACAATATTTAAAGACCAAACTAAATAAAAAATTAAAATTAAATATTTTTGGTTGATGCAAGATTGCTAGTCAACCATGGATGCTCCTACATCAAACACCCAAGGTAGAAAATTTTTGTGAGCTTGGTCTCACAAAATGGAGTTGGATGGTAGGACCATCCTTTCAAGTTGTAAACAACCTTCAAAAAACTCCATTGCTGAATTTGGTAACACCAATGAGTTCTTCTTTCTCCTCTTCCAACACCTAGCTGGAACAAGTATCCTTCTTTGATAATTCTTCTTTGCACTCAACATCTTCAATGTGGATTTATCTCCACCATGAGCCAACAACCTCCACCAAATACGACTCACACTCTCTTACAATATTGTGGGATTCAACCCACCATAGTCCAACCACCTCCACCAAAATACACCTGCACTAAAATTTGTAGCACCAAGCAAATCTTATGCATACCAAACACCACTAACAAACTCTATTTGAACCAACTTATCCAAAATATGCAAATCATCATTTTTCTCAAATTGAACAAAACATGAATCCATTTTATCCTCTGCTGCAACTCTCTCTTCTACACAAAACACAATCTCATCTTCATCATAAAAATGAAAAATATTACGTATTACCTCTTTTTCTGCAACCTTTTTCTCACCATTGTTTGTTGCCATTTCTTCTTAACCTTCACTCTTAGCTGCAATTTCATTTTCCAATACTTTCAAGTCCTCCAAAGGACACTCATCTACTACTACAACATCATTTTCCTCTTTGATTGTTGCACTTTTTCTTTTCTTCTCATCTTTTGATACAATCTCACCATCTTTCTTCACACTATTCTCAAAACATACTTCTGCAATATTTTCTCCTTCCTCTTCACTTGCATACACAACTATGACAAACCTTTTACCTTTCTTCTTTTCCATTTCATCAAACATTTTCCACACACTCTCAAACGTCAACTTTTAGGTATAGACTACCTCACATTCAGCGATTTGTCTACACATTACATACTCCACCCTTAGGTACTAGTGCAAACTGCCTCCAATCAGCGCTTCTACCTGCACTCTCAGGGAAACTAGCTTTGATGCCAGTGATGAAGGGAAATCTCACACAACCCTCACACAAAATAATTCAACACCACCAACAAACAAGATGTAAAAGTTTGCAACACCATAATTGATCTTCTTTATTTAGCTTGCAACAAATTTTCTCAACTTTAATAAAATCTGATTACACAAGTTTGTGTAGCTATACAAACAGAAATAAATCAATATAAAACACATTAGAATCTGCTATGGGACATCAAAAAAACTTAAACATCAAGTTGCAATTCTTCTTCTTCAAATCATCTCCCTACAGTGTGAAACTAGCTCTTCAATCTGTAATCTTCAATCACCAACTTGCTGATCTTCAACCATGTATTTCATAATCCATTTGTCATCTCAACACTCTATTAGACCTGAAAAATTATGGATTATACCCTCTTGCTTCAAAAATCCATGCCTAGGAAGCACCAACTTCAATTTAGCAACAACAACCCCCAAAAATTACCAAAATGAAGCATATAAATTAACTCCTTCAAACCTTTCTTATAACTCCCAATTTGATATGCTTGGAAATGTACAATATTCTTTCAAAAATGAATTTAAAATCATTAAATTTTGGAAAGACATCTTTTTGTAACCTCTATCCATGATTGGCCAAGAAAAAGCAGCCACTTCCTCACAAATAGGAGCCCTAGAATAGAAAAAGCCAATGTACTTGCCCATGGGTATCCAAATTATTCATGCAAAAGTTTACGAACAATAAATTAGTTGTCATAAATTGTAGCTTCCCAAATCTCATGCCCAAAAAGGTATATTTAAAGATTTTTCCTTGAAAATGCCACAAAATAAGCATAAATCCCCATAAAACTGCAACATAACAACTTGGCCAAATATTTGTCAAATATTTTAGGCCTTATTACGAACATTTATTCACCTACAATATTTAAAAACCAAACTAAATAAAAAACTAAAATTAAATATTTTTGGTTGATGCAAGATTGTCAGTCAACTATGGATGCTCTTGCATCAGACACCCAAAGTAGAAAAAATTTATGAGCTTGGTCTCACAAAGTGGAGTTGGATGGTAGAACCATCCTTTTAGGTTGTAAACAACCTTCAAAAAACTCTATTATTGAATTTGGTAATGCCAATGAGTTCTTCTTTCTCCTCTTCCAACACCTAGCTGGAACAAGTATCCTTCTCTGATAATTCTTCTTTGCACTCAACATCTTCAATGTGGATTTATCTCCACCATGAGCCAACAACCTACACCAAATACGACTCACACTCTCTTACAATATTGTGGGATTCAACCCACCATAGTCCAACCACCTCCACCAAAATACACCTACACTAAAATTTGTAGCACCAAACAAATCTTATGCATACCAAACACCACTAACAAACTCTATTTGAACCAACTTATCCAAAATATGCAAATCATCATTTTTCTCAAATCGAACAAAACATGAATCCATTTTATCCTCTGCTGCAACTCTCTCTTCTACACAAAACACAATCTCATCTTCATCATAAAAATGAAAAATATTATGTATTACCTCTTTTTCTGCAACCTTTTTCTCACCATTGTTTGTTGCCATTTCTTCTTCACCTTCACTCTCAGCTGCAATTTCATTTTCCAATACTTTCAAGTCCTCCAAAGGACACTCATCTACTACTACAACATCATTTTCCTATTTGATTACTACAGTTTCTCTTTTCTTCTCATCCTTCGCTACAATATCACCATCTTTCTTCACACTATTCTCAAAGCATACTTTTGCAATATTTTCTCCCTTCCTCTTCACTTGCATACACAACTCTGAAAAAAAAAATTCACTTTCTTTTTTTTCATTTCATCAAACACTTGCCACACACTCTCAAACTTCAACCTCTCAAGTATAGAATATCTCTCATTCGGTGATCTGTCTACACACTACACACACTCCATCCTCAGGTCTTGATGTAAATTGCCTCCAATCGGCGTTTTTTCCTGCACACTCAGGAACACTAGCTCTGATACCACTGATGAAGGGAAAACTCACATAACCCTCACACAAAATTATTCAACACCACCACAACAAACAAGATGTAAAAGTTTGCAACACCATAATTAATCTTCTCTATTTAACTTGCAACAAAGTTTCTCCACTTTAATAAAATCTAATTACACAAGTTTGTGCAGCCACACAAACTGAAATAAATCAATACAAAATAGATTAGAATCTACTATGAGACATAAAAAATACTCAAAAATTAAGCTACAATTCTTCTTCTTCAAATCATCTCCTTGCACTGTGAAACTAGCTCTCCAATCTGTAATCTTCAATCACCAACTTGTTGATCTTCAACCATGGATTTCATAATCCATTTGATGTCTCAACACTCTATTAGACCTGAAAAATTATGGATTCTACCTTCTTTCTTCAAAAATCTTGCCTGGGAAGCACCAACTTCAATTTGGCAGCAACAACCCTTGAAAATGACTAAAATGAAGCATATAAATTAACTCCTTCAAACCTTTCCTATAACTCCCAATTTGATATGCTTGTAAATGGACAATATTTTTTCAAAAATGAATTTAAAATCATTAAATGTTGAAAAGACATATTTTTGTAACCTCTATCCATGATTGGTCAAGAAAAAGTATCCATTTCCTCACAAATAGGAGCCCTAGAATAGAAAAATCCAAACTACTTGCCCTTGGGCATCCAAATTCTTTATGCAAAATTTTAGGAACAATAAATTAGTTGTCATAACTTGTAACTCCCCAAATCCCATGCCCAAGAAGGTTTGTTTGAATATTTTTCCTTGAAAAATCCACAAAATGAGCATAAATCACAATAAAACTGCAACATAACAACTTGGCCAAATATTTGTCAAATATTTTAGGCCTTATTACAAAAAATTATTCACCTACAATATTTAAAGACCAAACTAAATACAAATTTAAAATTAAATATTTTTGGTTGATGCAAGATTGCCAATCAACCGTGGATGCTCCTGCATCAATTCATGAAATGGTGAAGATTTTAAAGCACAACTCTTGTAACATCAATCCATGTACATTGGACACTAAGAAACTTTATGATAAGTATCCAAACATCACTTAGAATGAAGTATTAATAACATAACATGATCCAAAGTGATTAATAAGGAAATAGTACCTCAGGTTTTCCAACCCACATTTCTAAATCCTTTGATTATAACATTGGATTTTTGCAATTTGATACTATTTATATCAAGATTTTTCATATAATCCCAATGACATAAATTCAAGCTAAAACTAGTGTCTACCAAATAATATTTAATTCCTATTTTTCTATATCAAAAACTATGCAAATATGTATTCTTTTGAATAGCATTAGGTTTGGAAGCTCATTAAAGTCAAAAGTAAAAAAATATCATTATTACAAATTGATTTGAACATTGTTGCAACTCTGAAAGGATATATATTTGATGAAATAGTGACACTCTCTAAGTATTTTTACTAAATATTTCTATATGTTTTTTTATGTATGCATGAGATCCTATAGAGATATCTTATCTTAAGTACTTTTATTTGATCAATAATTTCATACTCCTTATGTGCTTTAGTATTCAATTTAGGTGTAGGAGGAATGTTTAGGTTATGAGATGTTAAAACTTATTGATTGTATACTTCCTTTTACCCTCTAGCCAATCATTTATAGGTATGACCTATGGTATGGAAATAGTTAGCAGTTGCATAAAGCATTTAAATTTGGAGAATCAAGTACTTCATGCATAATAAGGGTCATGAAACATGGTCCTATATTTGGACCATAACTCTTGTCAAAATAATTTTCTTGTAAAATAACAAGTGGATCACAAGAAACTTGTGTAATAAAAATAGTCATACTCACATCATGTAGATAATCATGGACACATAAAGTGTTGAATCATTAAAACATAAATTTATAAAAAAAATGTGGGTGATGGCAAAAAAATCATGCTATTTTTTAATCAACTTGGTGAATTAGAATCTAAATTTTTCATAAATTTATAATCAATGTGGTGAATTAAAACCTAAACTTGTAATTCCTTTCTCATTTGCAGCTTTGAGATGGATGAATATCATAATCATTCATCAACTATGTATCAAGGGATGCATAGCTATTGCTTGTGCTTGTTGCCTTGGGTATTAAACAATGTTTCAACTTTACCATTTTCTTTGTGAGTTTCATTATGGTTATTGTTCTTGCTCTAAAGGGTTTATTTGAACCACCCACATGTTTCAAAATGTGGTTCCTTGACATGTCATTTGTTGGTTTTTTGTATGCTTCTTTTCCATGTATTGTAATGCTTCAACTTCTTTCTATGTGCATTAATATGATATAGTGTTTAAATGGTATCATATAGCCGTTGGATTATTTGTATGTGCCTCAATTATATATACATTGAGTTGGTACACTTGATATGTATGTTGAGTGGTTATAGGTACACTAGCTACATAGGTCTAAGTTATTCCCTAACAGTGGTCAAATTGAAGATGTCACATTGGGTCTTTCCCTTGCTATACCCGATCGTACTCGATTCAAGTATGATATGTGTTGTGAGTTACCTATGTTAACCCAAATCTGAATCATAGGTGTTTTTGGAGTTTTTCCATTTTGTGAATTACTAGTAATTTGCCTAATTTAATTAATGGTTTAAATTTTAAGTTTTTCATAAATGAAATTTTAAAAATTAAAATATTTGTTTATTATTTAGCAAATATTTCTATGTTAAAAGGAAAATGGAAAAAGAAATAAATTTAAGTTACTTAACTATTTAAAAATCCCTTAGGCTAGGAATGCATATATATATATATATATGATTTAATCATCCATTTAAATGTGACAATAAAATACTGTGAATTATTATTTTTAACTCAATTGCCTAGTAAGGAAACAATAAGGAAAAATAAATAAAATTAAAATTAAAAACAAGAAAAGAAATGAAAAAGGGAAAAATAGAATAAAGGGAAAAAGTTTTAGCTATTTTTGGTATTGTTCTTTTTTTAAGGAATTTTCTCTCGAAACCCTCTTTATGGAGCTCATTTGAATTGGAAAGATGTGGATTTTGGATTGGATGGGATATAAAATGGAGTATGAATTCTTTGGGTGTGATCTCTCCCTCTCTCATTTGGAAAATTGCAAATTTTCATTGTTTTGACCATATGTCTTCAATTTGAGGGAAGTCTCTATTTTCTCCTCATTTTGATTATGTTTTTCCATTTGGGTGTCATGCTCACCCTCAAGGGAGCATAGGACTTCCCCAATAGGACTTCCCCAATAGAACTAAATTTATGCAATTAGAATAGAATGCAATTTAATTTAAAATTATACAAATTCTCCATTTTGTGGCCTCATAATGCCCAAAATTTTCAAAATTCATAGAATTCAAAATTGACTTTGTAGAATAGGTGTTGTACATTTTTTTAAGTCAAAGGGTACTTTTAGTTTTTTGAAATTTTTGATTTTGTAAAAATAGAAAATTTAAGGTATCTTAAATGGGGTTTCTTAAAATTTGTTGGTTTTTGTGTTGAAAGATAAATTGTAAAGTTTGAATTTTTAATATGAATTCAAATGTTTTAGAATCAAAGATTTGAGATATCCTTCATGATTTTTCATTTTATGCATTTTAAGATTAGGTGAAAAAAATTGTTGAGCCAAATTTTTGTCTTATTTTCTGTGTCACTCGATTGTTGACAGTTGTGATGAACCTAGAATGTAGGTGTTAGAAAGAAGCATGGGAGTGGATTTTAAAATTTGTTGGGGCACAAAGGGGCTTGATGTTATCTTGTGTGAAAGTCTCTTAATTAAGTGATAACTAAATAAACACATGGGAAATTAAAAATGAACCAAGATAATGGTGCCCCATCATATCTAGAGTTCTCATATAGACTTGATATGAGTGTGGAAGACATGCTAGCTTAGGGAGTACTAGAATTTGTATGGTTGAGTAACCTTGTCTCTTGTGATAAGTGTAAATTTCGCGTGGTCAAGCCTTAAGGCCATTGTGATGACACTCCCTACCCCTCTCTAGGATCTAGTCCTTTTTGGCTTTGAGATGCATTTGATCTAAGATATGGTACATCATCCTCTTTTGTGTTTACTTTTTGATTGGTGTGAGTGTAAGCCTACCCCTGTGTGTATTTCATGTGTCTATCTTGGCCCATTTGACTATCTCCTAGCATGATGGGAGTGGATATTTTGATTCCACAACATTGGGTGGCATCATACCATCGTTGGAGACTGAAGACATTGGGAGGAGCTCAAAGACCATAATCAAAGTGGTAAAGGTTCCCATTTCAATTATTTCCTTATTGTTACAATATCATAAAAAATATATTGAAGGACATTTGAGTCCTTGCATTTAATGTAATATAATCATTGGACCTCCTTAGTTGATGGAATTTAATTGTGCCCCATAAGTAGTGTTAGCAAGAAAAATGGAGAACACTGACCAAACTTTTGAGCCCCAAGTACTTTCTAAGAGTTGTATTTTATACACCGGACTCAGTCATATAAAGGAGAAATTGTTTGATTTAGACAAAAGATAAACTAGTTAACCATATATGTAACAAAATATCAGACATCATAATGTAGATAGAATTCTAGTATCACTATATTATTAATATCAATTGACTACTTTCACATCTCCTTATATCTCCTTCTACACCATATATATTTATCATGTATATTCCCCTATACTTTGTACATATTCTATTGTATGGTTTTATCCTATCTCCTATCTTATTCTTTCTTCCTTATACTTACTTTCCTCTTACTCTGTCATACATATCTTTACCTATACATATATCTATGGGATGGGACATGACCCACCTATCCTACCCCTACCCTAGATGGTATCTCTTGAATCTTATGCTCCATGAGCTCTTTAATGCAAGATGTAGTAGGATTCACTTGGCGATGTTTGAACTGTTTCACTTTCCTGCCAACATCATCCCCCCTTTCAAAAATTTGGCTTGTCCTCAAGTCAACTCTACTCCATAGGGAGAATTTCCTTATATATCTCTTGGAAAAAGTGTTATCCCACTAAGTTTTTTCCAATTGTAGTTGTTGGTTTTGGACTTAAATTTGTAGTAGCATCCACTCTACCTTCGAAAGTGTATTTGGGATTTGGATTTTCATGCTAGTTGGTGTGCTTCTTGAAGGACTTTGGTGATATGTGCCAACCTTAAACTTAATACCTCTCTAAGTTGATGAAATCTATGTCTTCTTTTATCCCTTTGATCTTGAAGTTGTTGAAATTTCCCATGTAGTGCATCTATTTCCACTCAAGATTGGCCATCCATATCTTGTAGGGAATCATAATTCATTGTTCTTTGAATTATTTGTATTTCTAACTAATCCATTGTGCCTTGATTGGGGTTTTCATCGTTGGAAATTGTGGAAAAATTGGTATAGGGAGTTGAGGTCCCCTTCTTTATTTTTCAATGTGTTGATCTATGACTCCAAGGTAGAATATGTGGTAGCACATTTTTGTCTTTCTTCATCCATTTTTATCTTTCGATGCTCTACCCTAATTTATTGTCTCATATTCTTCTTTTGTAATTGGGTATCCTTAATCACCCCATCTATCAAAATTATTAGTTGCATAACCAAGGGTTGGGATGAACCCCCTTGTAGTTGAGTGAATTTTCTTTGTATATCCTTTACCATCTCCTCTAACTGATCGTAGCTTTCCACATGATGCTTCAAGATCTCCTCTCTTGTTGTTTATTGTAGGATACCTCCTAATTTGAATTTATGTAGAGGTGAGATGCTCCCAATGTCCATGTATGATCCCACTAGTGGAAGTTGAAGTAGCTATGGAGATTCCACTGGTTGGATTTTTTTTTTCTTGCCAAGTCCTTAATGGACTGGATAGAGGAAGTTGTGGAGTATGGAGGCGTTTCGAACTGCAGAGGCTATGAACATTATTCTTGTTCTGAAGAATCCACTTTATATTTTTCTTCTTCCTTTCACAATTGTTGATATGCTTTCTTTGTGGTTGCCTTTATCTCTGCTTGGATTGTTTGGGTAATCTTTTGCTTTTCCATCATCATTTTTTCTAGCCCTTGTTTATACTAGAGCTCCTTGGTTTGTATCTCCATTATCCTTTGCTTTTGTAGAGGTGTAATTGCAAGGGATATTTCGCCAATATCCAAGTCTTTTAGTCTCTCCTCTTCTTTAGCTACTTTCTCCCTTCTCTTCTTTAGTGTGGTGGTTAGGGAGTGTGGAAAGCGGTTGATTAGATCCTCCAACATTATGTTGGATTCTACCATATATCTTATTAATTCCCTTTCCATGATCAATTTATTTGGGATCATCATATTGGTGCATTTTTGTAGTGTCATATCCAAGACTTCCTTTTGAAATAGGCCATTGCACAATTGATCTTAATCCACTAGATGTGAAATTTATGGGATGGGTGTATCCACTAGTGTGATTTTTTATTCCTCTTCTACATCTCCTATTTGTGGGGAGACTTCCCTTTGTGATTTTTCCCTCCTCCATTTTGGTTTTTCATCAACAGTCATCTATAGGAGAGCCTTTGATGCTTCTTCCTCTTATTGTTTTATCCTAGGAGGTCTAGTAGGGAGTCTTATCTTCCTTGGTCTACTAATTTCCCCTTGTGTGGGATTTTTGGGAGGAGTTCCTATATGATTTAAACTGAATGTCTTGTTACATGGCTTTATAATAATTATTCCTTTTGTGTGTTATTGATTTCAAGTTTTTATTCTTATGCATTAGGTATAACCATTATTTTCTAGTGATCACTGATTTTTGGTGTGATGAGCCTATTGGCCTTTTAGGTTGAGGTATGGGTACAAGATTTTTGGTAGGTGTTGTCTAGTTAGTTTTTTACTTTTGTAGTGTCTTTCCTATACTTGCAGCAGTTTTTGGAGGTTTTATGTATTTTTTGTGTGTCATAAATTATTTTTGGAACCCATAAACCTTCCAAGAAGTTAATTCATGTTCACTTTGCATCAAGAACTTCCTCACTATGGGTACTATCATTGTCACTATCCAATTCAATTTATTTGAAGCTATTGGGGTCTTCTTCTATGATAGGCAGTATTGAGATAGAATATATTATTCTTGGATCTTCCCCCTCTCTATATTGTTAAACTTCTTCTACATAAGTTTTTTCTTCCTTTTCTCCTAGTAAAATATGTACTATCTTACTATCATCCATGAGAGATATATCTTCCTTTCTTGATGCTAGTATCCCATTAGAATTGACAAACCATCTCAATCCTAGCAATGTTTTCAAATTGTTAAAGGGTTATTTAATCTCAACGACCTCAAAATATACAATTTTCTTGATTCCTTTGATGTTTACTTCCACATTTCACCATGTTCCCAAGGTCTCTATACCAAAACCATCTACCAAACTAATGTTCATTGTTGTTTTGACTAACTTGGGTTTTCTCAATCTCTCCCAAGTGGTTGTTGGAATAATGTTCAAGTCTACACCTAGACCTACCATAACATGTTTAAATTTTCTACTATTAAGGTGTGTGATAATTAAAAGAGAACCATTCTTCTAGTTTTGATCTTTAATAATTGATGGACTTATTTTTATTTGTTACAATACTTCTCCAGTTGTTTTAATTTGACTAGGTTGTCCTTTTGTTGGGCCAAAGAGGCCAAATTTTTTAATATCATAACTTCTTTGGGAAAATAGGATATGCCATCATTTTATTGTTGTATAATGTGTTTTTTTTTATTTTCCACAACTCTATCATGTTTTTTTCTTGGATATAAGTAATCATATTCCTCTTCTTCTAGACCTGAATCTTCACTAACTTCTTCAATTTCTCTTGTTATCAGTCCCTTGTCTAGTAATTTCTATATCCTTATTTAGTTTTGAACTTATTATTTATCTTAGTTTGCATTTATTTTTCTTCACCAAAATATTCTTCATTTGATGTATCAAATGACCATTGATCAATTCTTTGATAGCCTCTTACTCCTTGTGGTATTCTTTTGATTACCCTAGCTCCTTTATGGTCTTGTAAGTCATCAGTTCTTAATTGTCCTATATCTTGATAATATTGTTGTGCTTTTCACATTTGAATATTCCATCACAGTCATCTCAAAAACCTAGACACTTCCTTTTCTTGTCTTCCCAACACTCTATAGCATAATGACCTATTTTTCCATAGTTATAACATGTAGCATCACTCCTTTGGTGATTTTTTCTACTACATCCTCTTCCTCCTCTATAGTTTGATTTTCTATTATCTCCAATATTATCTTGTGGTGGGTTGTTCTATAATGCATAAGAAATTCTATTATCTCTCTAAGGTGGTTGTATGGATCCTATGTCATATAAGGGGCCTTCCACAAGTCCTTTGATATATGCCATTTTCTATCCATTTCCATGTCATAGTTATTGTTCATGGGGAATATTGGATTAGGATGACACTACACTCTGAATTTGAAATTAATTTCCAAGACACTCCTTCGTGAGGTGGTTGTCCCATTCCTAGCAAGTTTTGTAGTATAATGAATTTGTCTTAGTTGATACAATTTTTAGTTCTATGTGCATTATTGTTGGAGTTCTTTCTCCTTGAGCCTTAGGGAAATCATTCCATACATGGTCATCCCTTGAAAAATATATGCACCAAATATTTTTAGCTTTCTTGGCCTCTCCTCTTGCCAAAATACCATTTTATATAATTAATTTTCTACCACTAATTGTAATTTATCAAGATTCTCCTTTATGCCATATTTTTGGGGTTTGCACCATGTCTAAGCTTCTATGCGGTATTCCATTGTGATTAGGTTTGTATAAGTATTAAATATTCTTTTGCCTAAGTTTTTTCTTATGTCCTATAATCTAGAGATGAACCATTTCATATTTTGTCATTTTGTTAAAGATTCCTCCAATTTGTTGGAGACTTCTTTGAATATTTTTTCATGGGCCTTCACATATTCCTATTCTCCTTGCACTAGGTCCCTCATTTTTCCAACACTCTCCATAGGGATATCCAAAGTGCCAAATTTTTCCAATAAGTTGTGTTTTACTTCATCCCAACTTTTCCCATGCTTTAGGTAAGTCTTTTTGTACCAATCCAAAACCTTTTCCTTAATGAAGTTGTGAAGTATAATAACTTTGGTTTGTCCTCATTGATGTCTTGCCTTTCCAACAGAGATTCTAAGAGAAATATATGTTTCATAGCCTCTATTATATCTTTTCCAAATACTGAGATTTTGATTGATGATTCCATTTTATTCTCATTTCAAACTGTTTTAAATTTTTGGATTTGTATAAGTTTATTTTCTTTCTTTTCTTTATTTACTCTCCTAACTATATGGGGCTTCTACTCTCTTCCCTTATCTCTTGATAACATTGTGTCAAATTACTCATTCCCAAGTACCTCTTCCCAATATACTTCTTTTCCTTCTTTATCTCTTATCTCTTTACTTCAAGGTATCTCTTGTTTCAAAATTCTTCTACTCTTATATGGCCTAAGGGATGGGTCTTATTCTAGGGGTTGTGACTCCTCAAGATATCATTTCACTTTCTTATTTTTTAATGATATTTTA
The DNA here is from genome assembly GCA_007258455.2 of Sequoia sempervirens. Classification (NCBI taxonomy): domain Eukaryota; kingdom Viridiplantae; phylum Streptophyta; class Pinopsida; order Cupressales; family Cupressaceae; genus Sequoia; species Sequoia sempervirens. The sequence continues at coordinate 729,139,763 of VDFB02193867.1, read as the reverse complement.
TTTGTTAGTGAACATAATTCCTTACCAAAATTAAATATAATCTCCTCTTCTTTTCCTATTTCTTCTTCCTTGAATTTACTCATACTTATATTAACTAATTCTTCTAAATATTCTTCTTGAATAGATAGAAAATTTTCTAAAGTTTTTAGAAATTCATTAAATCTATCATCTAAATGGACTGTTAGGTTTGATATATCTTGTCTAATTGAAGGAATTTTAGAGGGTTATGATAGGAGTGGGGTCTTTGTGTTATTATAGGATCCCAACAACAACCTTCTATATTTTCCATAATCATCAATATTCTTTAAACTAGTTATGAGTTGTCCTACTTTTTTCTAACATAAATTTGATTTATTTGGGGTATTCTATTCTTCTTCTTTGTTTTATTTCTATTTCCCTTTACTAGAACCCACCTTGGGACACACCCACCTTCTAGGGCACTTAGTAGTGATGAATCTAGTTTAAGGTCTAATTTTGGGTAGAATTTATGATTTATTTGTTGATGTTGTCATGGACCTTGATGTTAAGTGTTGATATTTTTATGATATTTCCTCAAAACTATAGACATTGGGCCTAACCCTATTTCTACAAATCTTTAATGACATTGGCATGTTATATGGACTATCTATATTAATTCTACATGTGGTTAATTAATTTTCTTTAAGGTGGTTACATATATGCAATTATTGTGCGTACTAACAATTTCATGCAGATATAATTTGAGGATACTAAATTGAAAAAGACACCGCCAATTGGGCATGCACCATAACGTCCAAAAAGAAAATCGTTCAAAGGTCAAAGAAGGTTGATGGTAGGAGATTCCCCATTCAAATCAAATGCAACCACCTTTTAATGGTCTTTATTGTTGTTGAGAAAATATAGGTGTTACTACTGTGCTAAATCTGCAGGCACGTCTGACCAAATTCCATGAGCGCGTAACCACCTCTCCACTTTCTCTGCTTTCCCTAAAGTGGTGTCCTCCCAGTTTGTGGAGTTGACCACCTTGCTTAGTTGGTAGTATAAATAAGGATCAAATGATCCTTCTCAAGAGGTTGTGCGATCTGATATTATACTTGCACTCTTAAGGTTTTTCAACAATACAGTTATGCTACTCTTTTGTACTCATGAATTCCAGTGAATAAAATGAAGTTCTAAATTTGAGTATCTGAGTTTACAGTAGTATTAGAGGATACTCATCCAAGGGGGCCCACTTGGTGAGAAATCCATCCTTTAGCTTAGTTTAGCCTAGTTGTTACTTTTTGTTCAGTAATTAGTTAAGAATCTGGCACTGATTGTTCCTGCAGCCACTAGAATTCCATTTTGTGACTATTCCTATAGCCAAAGTAGACAGAGTAGTTTCTTGTTTGTTTGCTCAGATTCTCATTTTTTTCACGCATTTCAACTTAGTATAGTTGTTGGTTGATTTTCAACATTTATTTTATTCTTTTCCAAGCAATTTACTTTTAACATTGTGTTTTTCTTAGTTGTAGAATGGAAATGGCTACTTTGGGTTCCTAGTGCACATACAATGCTGACCCATTTCAAGTTCACATCCCTGGGTTGACAAGTTAAATGCACCTTCATGATGATTGAAATAGTTATTCAAGTTAGATGTCAAATCTTTGAACCATGGTTGTAAAGGCCTAGTTGTTAAATCATTGTAGGAGGCCAACAATTTTGGTATCATTGTCGAGGATGGTGTCAAACTAGGAATTTCTTTGGAGTCATTGATAGTTTTCTTGTTGTAGTATTTCTGAAAGTTGTTCTTAGTATAACCTTCATTTAGGAAGTAATGACCCCCCTTATTCTTAACCAATTCTTTGTGTGAGTTGGTTGATAGTAAGTTGATACTGCATGCATAGAGGAAGGAGAAGAGATGCTTATGGAAGATTCCTTCCTAACAATCCTAATCCATTCTAGCTAGAAGAGCTTCCAAATCTTCCAAGGAATGAAAATGAAGAAGATCCAAACCCCTTTGTTGATGCATTTCCTGATCTAACTAGCTTTGAAGCCTCCTTTAAAGATCAAAATCAGTTTGAGAATCTCTTTGCTTTGGAAGTCCATCAAGCAGGCATGGGTGATGCAAATAGAAACAAACCTAACCAACCAACTTTTCCTTTCCCCATTGCCCATCAAAATGAAGTTGAAAATCTCAAAAATATCCTTGCTTCATCCCTTCCTAAGTTTTATGGACTTGTTACAGAAGACCCTGATACCTTCTTGTTCGAGTTTGATATACTCTGTAGGAGTTATGACTATACCACCAATGCACATAGGCTTAAGCTATTTCCTAACACCTTGAAAGAGGATGCATTGAGATGGTTCATGAGCCTAGGAAGAGATACTATGAAAACTTGGGAGGACATGAAGAAAAATTTCCTTGAGAAATACAAGGAATATTGCAAGGGCAGTGACATGAGAGGAGATGAAATTTTTAGGATGTAGCAAAAGGAAGATGAGAGCCTAGAGGATTACATTTCAAGGTTTATGTTCTGCTTACAGAAATCTCCACACCATACCCTCAATGAAGAATCACAAAATTTGTTTTTCCTAAGAGGAATTAATGAGAGTTGCATTGATGCCTTGGACTCAATGGCAAGAGGAGATATCACCCAAGTTCCTTGGGAAGACATCAAGAAAATATGCCAGAACTATTCTAGGGAAGCTTCAAAGAAAGGGAGAGCTTACCAATCCTCTATGGGTAAGTCATCTACCAGTGGAGTTTCAAGGATGGAGATCACACACTTGTTGGCATATTTCAAGCAAGACATCATAAACAATCTAGCTACTCAGTTGGATACATTTCAGGCCAAGAAGAAACAAGAGGAGGTAGAGGCAATGTTGGCAGAGTATTGCCCCCATTGCAGACAAAAGAAGAACTGCAGATGCAAGATGGTAGCTAATATTGAAAGTAAGAAGATTCCACCTAAGTTCAAACAAATCCAGATTGAAGAAAATAAAGTCTACTATGTTGCACAAAGGAGGTCTTGGGCTCCAAGACAAGGTATGCCACCAGATCCACTATCTTATGTTGGGCCATATTTCAATTCCTATTCATCTGGTAACCAATGGAAGCCCCCATTTCCATCTAGCTATGGAGGATATCCACCATAGCCTTGAGGTAACCCTCCAAATGCTTGGTCCAATCATCAAAAATCTCCACCTCAGTGGCAACAACCTTAGGGGAATTGGAAACAATATAAAGGGCATTGGTAGCCACCTCCAAGAAATTGGTAGCAAACAAATCAATGGAGGGGAGGATAGCAATGGTCAACCCAAAAAACTAGTTACATGCAGGCACCTTCTTAGCCCCAACAACCTACTATAATGCCTCCCCTTGCTAATTCAAGCTCAAATACACCTAAAATTACTCAACTACCAGTTCATCCCACACCTAACTTGAATAAAAAACCACAACAGTAGCCTGTATACTCTGCTGAGTCAAATCAATTTCCTGCATATGTTGTGAGTGTAAGTGACATCCACTTGTGTTCATGAACTACTTTACTAGCCCCTTCCAATCCCATTATTACTAAGCTTCTTGTGGAAGAGGAAGAGGAACCTCTGAATGATCCATTCAGCCAAGTGCACCAAAAAATCCTGAACCAGTCCCAGTCAAGCAGACTAAACAAAAACCACCATTTCCTTAGAGATTGGAAGTTTCCAAGAAAAAGGAAGAAAAAGAAGACACAAATTTTGACATCTTGGATCAGCTGAAGCATATATGTGTCCAAATAACTCTATTTCAGGCCATAAAGGATGTCCCAATCTATGGAAAGGAAATCAAAGAAGCATGCCTCAAGAAGCCAGGAAGGAAAAAGAAAGACCCAACTACAGTTCATGTGGTGAGAAAAATAGTTGACATCATACTTGGGAAAGTGACTATCCCCAAGTACAATGACCCAGGTAGTCCTATGGTAGCAGTTATTAATGGGATTCAAATAAAGAACGTGGTGATTGATTTAGGGGCAGCAATAAATGTAATGACTAAGGACATCCTACAACAACTAAATATTGCAAGCATGAGATCTACTCATATTGTCTTGTAGCTTGCTGATAGTTCTACTGTTAAGCCTGATGGTATCATGGAGGACCTTGTGGTAATTCTAGACCCCTGGGAGTACCCAAAAGACTTCATGATTCTTTCTCCTAAAGCTACACTAGGCAGGTACCCCATTATTCTTGGAAGGCCATGGTTAGCAACTACAAATGAATATATTGGATTCTGGTTAGGTGACATGATCATTTCTGATGGGAAGAGCACCAATTTTTTTTTTCTTTATCCTCCTGCTCAGCCATCCCATGATGAGGATAATTCCATATGGCCACATGTTGGTGAAGAGGTTGAGGAAGTTAATTCAGTGGCGCAACTTATGATGTTAGGAAAAATATCCTTCATGCAGCTTCAAGACGAAGATGAAGTATTGGCTAACATCATTTAGAACCATTGTGAAGTGGAGGAAGTGCCATCTTCTCATTCTGCTACTCCAGTCAGGACACTTTTGCCTGCTTTTCCTGCAGCCACTGTTCCTGTAGACGTTCTTCCTGCAACCACTTTTTTTGTAGCCAAACTTCTTGTAGCAACAGATATGTCCCATACATTGCTACCATATGAACTCAAGGTACCATGCATTAATGAAGCAAACATGATAGAGTTAACTACACAAGTGTAGGTTTTAGAAGGAAAATATCTAAATGTTAACAACAAACTGAGTGAAGAACAACAATTGTCATTGGTAAACTTATTAAGGACCCACTAGCATGCATTTTTGTGGGACTATAATGATATGAAGGGATTGGACCCTAAGATTTGCACTCATATAATTTACATTAGAGATGATTGCACCCCAGTGAGGCAACCACAAAGAAGAATTAACCCTGCACTGAGAGAAATTGTAAAAGGAGAACTGCAGAAATTGTTATATGCAAGATTTATCTATCCCATTTCAAATAGCTAGTGGGTGTCCCCATTGGTGATTGTGCCTTAAAAAGGATGGAAATGGTGAGTTTGTATTGATTACAGGGAACTCAATGCTATCACCAAAAAGGACCATTTTCCCTTACCTTTCATAGATCAAGTCTTGGACTCACTTGCAAGAAAACAATACTTTTCTATTCTAGATGGATTCAGTGGTGACAACCAAATCTAAATTGCACTAGAGGACCAAGAGAAGACCACCTTAACCTATTCATGGGGGACCTATTCCTACTCAGTACTCCCATTTGGCTTATGCAATGCACTGACAACCTTTTAGAGGGTAGTCATTAGCATATTTTTAGATATCTCTCTTGATTGCATGAAAATTTACATGGATCACTTTACCATCTACGGTGTTGATTTCAATCAAGCGTTAGAAAATCTCAGGAGAGTCCTACAAAGATGTGAAGACCAAAATCTATCCTTAAATAGTGAAAAGTGCTTCATGATTATGTAGGAATATGTAGTCCTTGGCCACTACATCTCCCACAAAGGAATTCAAGTAGACCCTGCAAAGATTGAGGTGATCACAAATCTGTCCACACCTGCAAAATAGAAGGATGTTAGGAGTTTCTTGGGCCATGCATGATATTATAGGAATTTCATCAAGGATTTTAGCAAAATAGCAGCACTATTGTATACTCTTCTCACAAAAGATGTTGAATTCTAGTGGACTAAAGATTGTGACAAGGCATTTTTTGATTTGAAGGTAGCCTTGACTCATGCTCCAGTACTCAAAGGACCTAATTGGAAGATTCCTTTCCAAATACATACATATTGATTAGATTATTCCATAGGAGTATTCTTAGGACAAAAATAAGGAGCTATTGAAAATGCCATTTATTTTGTCAACAAAAATTTGTAGGGAGCTGAATTCAACTACACAGTGACAAAGAAAGAAATGCTGGCAATGATCTATGCCCTGAATAAATTCAGGGATTACATAACAAACTACCAAATCTTCATGCACACTGATCATGCAGCGATTAGGTATCTCATGAATAAACCTATGATCTTTGGTAGGTTGGAGAGATGGTTATTATTGATGCACGAGTTTGACATAACCATTGTGGATAAACCAGGGAAGGCCAATGTTGTTGCATATTTTCTTTCAAGGTTGACTACATTAGGGGATAATTAGGCTATAGATGACTCTTTTTTTTATGAGCATTCATTCTCCATTAGTGTGCAAACACCCTGGTATGCTAACATAGCTAATTATCTGGTCACAGGTAGGGTTCCTCCTCACTTCTCTCCAAAAGAGAGAAGGGTACTCATTGAAAAATATTTTCCTTTCTCACATGGATTGTTGGATTTTTGTCTTATATTGGACCAAACCATGTCATGAGGAGATGTGTGAGAGAAGATGAGACATACAAAATTTTGTATTCATGCCACAATGAACCATGTGGAGGACATTTTGTAGCCAAGAGGACAAGAATGAAGATTTTGAACACAAGATATTACTGGCCAATAGTCCACAAGGATGTAGGAAGGTATACAAGAAAATGTGATAGAGGCCAAAGAATGGGTAGACCAACCAAATCTAATGAGATGTCACTTTACTCTCAAGTATTAATCCCTTTGACAAGTGGGGATTGGGTTTTGTAGGACCCATTGACCCTCCATCAAATGGTAATTCTTATATCATGGTATGCACTGATTATGTAACAAAGTGGGTAGAAGTTAAGGCCATGAAGCATGTATGAGACAATATGGTTGCAAAATTTCTTTATGAGGAGATTTTCATAAGGTATGGAGTTATAAGAGAGATAGTGATTGATCAAGGGGCTCAATTCACATCAACCCTTGTTGCAACACTAGTCAATGAGTACAACATAAGACACAAGACGTCTACTCCTTATCACCCCTAGGCCAATGGCCAAGTTGAGGTGCCAATAGAGAAATTGAAGCTATTATGACCAAAATAGTAGTTATCCACAAAAAGCATTGGGAAAATAGGTTACCAGAAGCTGTTTGGGCCTATAGAACTATCATGAAAACAACTATAGGCTTCACTCCATTTGAGTTGTTGTATGGAAAGACAACCATGATGCCCATTGAGTTTGAACATAAGACTCTTAGGACTATAGTAGATTTGGGGATGGATATCTCTGAGGCACAAAGAGAAAGAATCATGCAGCTGAATGATTTGGATGAGATGAGGAGAGCAGCCTTGCATCACACAGATGTACTTTGGAATCAGAGAATCAAGTGGCATGGAAAATTCATCAAGGACAAGAAATTACAACCAAGAGATTGGGCCCTGCTCTATGAATCAAGGTATCAAGATAATGTAGGAAAATTGCAGACAAGGTGGATAGGACCATATGAGGTTACTGAGGTCTTTCCTAATGGTGTCGTGCAACTCACTACTATTGACCCAGTCAGATTTAAGCTATTTCTCAATGGTCATCGCCTTAGATTATATCACAAGACAACTTCCAAGGGGGAGTTCATACAACAATTCACTCAACATGCAACACTCAAGCTTCCTGTAGCTAAAGGAAGTGGACCTAGTGTCCCTCCTTCTAGCTAATTAAGGTATGTACTTGTCATAATAAAGACTTCCATTTTTGTGGGAGTCCACTTCTTCACCCATCCACCCATCCACCCATCCATCTCCACTTTTCTTTCTCTTCCATCACTTCACTTCATTCCATTCCACCTCATTTTCATTAATTGCTCAACTTATTTCTTAAAAGGTGAATGGTACTTTCTTCACAATATTTGCAATGAATCCTCCACACATTCAGGTATGTGTGCATTAATTGCTATATCTTAATTATCTTTAGTGCATTCATTTAATTGTTGTATGTTAATATGGGCATTCACCATAGCATGCCATTATTCCCTACCCCTATCAAATCATCATCTCGCATGTGAGGACACATGCCCAAATTTAGGTTGGGGGGAGGAAAAAGATGTGAATACTTTGCCCATGTGTTAGTCCATGCTGGTCTATGTCAGTAAAATTTAAATTGAGCCAATTTGAAATATGAGTGAGAGGACGGCTCGCATGTGTGAGGTGACACCAACTGTTGCTGCCATTTCTCTCCATCATAGCTTTCCTTTATTTCTCCTTCCTTGCCATTATTGACCTTGTCATAATCTCAAGCTGTAAAAAAAAAGGTAAAGTAGAAAGGGAAAATTTAGTCAACATTGGCATTGGAAATTTAGCAAGTATTGTAGGAAGGTGAATTTGGTTTTCAGACGAGAATTGCAGGAAGGAAACCACAGAGTGATTGTTTGATTGCAGACAATGGGAGGTGGGTTAATTTGAAATGAACCCACGGTGCACGATGTATTACTGTAGGATGTACCCTTCCTAGTCGAATTCAAAAATTGTGAGTGGTTAGACTACTTCCTGAAGTTGGATGGTTTTGATGAAGACATTGCACTAGAATTTTCCCAGACATTATCTGAAGGGAAGGCCATAGTAAAAGGGCTAGAGGTCATGGCGATTGAAGAAAGGATTGCAAAATTTATAGGGTTACCTGTCGATGGTGAACATTACCCTGCTTCCAGATATGCTAGGTCAGTTAGGGCCAAATTTATATAACTGAGAGACCCTCCATTGAACATAGATAAACAAGGTGTGACAAGAACCTCTCTGCCTGATCCATGGAAGCATATAGTTGTTTATGTCATAAGATACATCACCTGTGAAGGTCGCCTATCAAATCTACATTCCATGCACTTAAAATTTTTGAATCACATGAGGCACGAGAGGAGGATGAATGTCCCAAACATGTTATACAACCTTCTTTCAATTATGGTGGCCGAGACTCAAAAAGGTAGGGAAAATTCTATCTCCCACCATTGTTTGATCAAATTGTTAGTTGAGAAGTCTTTGCATGATGTATCTGAGATGACTTGGGAAGAATTCATAAAAATTGATCAAATTAGACCTAAGCACTTGCGACCTAGGGTTTTACCTCAACCTCATAGGTCTAGCAGGAGATTGAGCATGGCTAAAGCCACTCTTGCTGCTTCAACCTCTAGAGCAAGCCCTAGTGTAAACCCTTCTGCAGTAGAAGAAACCATAGAAATTAGCTCTTCTGGGATAGAGTACTCAGACAAAGAAAGTTCCCCTCTATATTATGATGATGGTGTTCCACTTGACATCCTAATGAAAACTAGGGCATAGAAGAGAGAGGCAGAAATAAGAAAAGGAAAAGCTAAAAAGCAGCCGACAGAAAAAGAAGTACCAAGCTCTAAGAAGTGGAAGGCTAACACTGTTCATCTTGTAGCCAAAGAAAAACATGAAATCCCTCCCAGAAAATCAAGACCAGTCGGGCCAGCCTTTGGTATGCCTCCACAGGAAATCCCTAAGTGTAGAGAAATATCACAAGGGGACACAAAAGCTCCAATGGGGCAGGTGAATGTTAAGGAAGAGGATATATTTAAGATGGCAACAAACATAACATTGGTAGATCTTGTTGATATTGCATAACAAGGGTAGAGTAAAGGGTATGAGGAAAATCAAGATTTTTTGTAGCAAGAGATCCTACAGCATGAGAAAGAACAAGAGAAGGATTTCCTACAAAAAAAACAAGAATTGGGAGAACAATCAATACCCCTACAACTAGAATTAACGGGACAGCCTGAATCCTTGCAGTTAGTACTATATAGAGAGCAAGCATCAGTGCCAGGAAAAATGTTGGTAAGAATACATAACCCCCCTAATTTTTCAATGCACATGGTAGCTATGCATTTATGGAAAGAGATTCAAAGAAGGGAAGAAGAATGGAAGGAGGAGAAACATAGGTTGAAGAAGAAAATTCAAAAGAAATATGAGGAGATTGAAGACAAGGATGCAAAAATTGTTACCTTAAAGAAGGAGGTGGATGATATGGCAGCTTTGGTACCATAGATTTTAGAGTGCAAGACCCCTCCAAGGGTCTATCCTCTACATTTGAAGGAGAAATATCTTTCTTTTAAGCTAGAAAGGATTGTCTCAAATTTGAACCCTTCCATTGAGACTCCTATGGAATTTTTCAATGCTTATCAGATTGCTTCCCATGAAATGAAGATTTTTTTGTGTGAATTTTATTTGCATAATTATGCTATGTCTCAACAGCATGATTGGAATCCACTATTGTATGTTGGGGATGTCCAATTAAGGGCACTTATGTCTTGGGTACAAAATGAGATCAGTTGGGGACAACAATATGGGACTTATAAGCAAATGGATTCCAACATCCCTCTGCCCATCAAGGCTAAATCAAGGAATCTAAGGGACATCTATAGGGAATAACATAGAATGCTTCTCAAACCTAGCTATGGTAATAAGATTATTCCTTGGATAGAAGCAGTTTATAGTGAATATGAGGCAAAGGAAAAATAAAAAGAGGAAACTATGAAGAGATAACTATCACAAAGATGGAATAGCCTAACCGATGAGTTAAAGTAGACTGAGCCTCATTCCATCCTGGACTATACTGCAAATCTTAAAAGAATTGATAGATATATTCAAATTGGAAGGACAAAAGGATGATTCTAGCTTCCCTTGACTTTTCAGCCACCCATCCTAATGTGGCATGTACCAAACTTTAGGTTTTACCACTATGATATTGCTGCAAAGAGACAGAGATGGATCTTGTTTGAAAGATTGGGAGGATTCTATTGGGACCCTGATTCATGCACAACAAACAATGATGTAGGACAGTTGTGAGTTACAAATTTTAGAGCACTGACCAAGCAGAAGAACAACCCTTCCCCTTTTGGAGGACCAGCAAAACCTTAGGTTGGGGGGAGTGATCAGTCTAGTTTATGGCCTAATTTTGGGTAGAATTTATGATTAATTTGTTGAAGTTGTCATGGACATTGATGTTAAGTGTTGATATTTTTATGATATTTCCTCAAAACTATAGACACTGGGTCTAATCCTATTTCTACAAATCTTTAATGACATTGGCATGTTATATGAACTATCTATATTAATTTTGCATGTGGTTAATGAATGTTCTTTAAGGTGGTTACAAATATAGAATTATTGTGCGTACTAACATTGCCATGCAAATATAATTTGAGGAGACTAAATTGAGAAAGGCACCACTAGCTGGGCATGCACCATAATCTCCAACAAGGAAATCGTTCAAAGGTCAAAGGAGGTCGACGATAGGAGATTCCCCATGCAAATCAAATGTTACTGCCTTGTAATGGTCTTTATTATTGTTGAGCAAATATAGGCGTTACTGTTGTGCTAAATCTAAGGGCATGTCTGACCATATTCCATACGCGCATAATAGCCTCTCCACTTTCTCTGCTTTCCCTAAAGTGGTGTCCTCCCAGTTCATGGAGTTAACCACCTTGCTTAGTTGGTAGTATAAATAAGGATCAGATGCTCCTTCTTAGGAGGTTGTGTGATCTGATATTGTACTTGCACTCTTAAGGTTTTCAACAATATAACTTTATGCTACTCTTTTGTACTCATGAATTCTAGTGAATAAAATGAAGTTCTAAATTTGAGTATTTAAGTTTACAGTAGTATTAGAGGATACTCATCCAAGGGGGCCCACTTGGTGAGAAATCCATCCTTTAGCATAATTCAGCCTAGTTATTACTTTTTGTTCAGTAATTAGTTAAGAATCTAGCATCGTTTGTTCCTACAGCCATTAGAATTCCATTCTGTGACTGTTCCTGCAACCAAAGTAGATAGAGTAGTTTCATGTTTGTTTGCTCAGATTTTCATTTTTATCATGCATTTTAGCTTAGTATAGTTGTTGGTTGATGTTCAACATTTATGTTATTCCTTCCCAAGCAATTTACTTTCAGCATTATGTCTTTCTTAGCTGTAGAATGAAAATGGCTACTTTGGGTTTTTAGTGCACATACTGTGCCAACCCATTTCAAGTTCACATCCCTGGGTTGGAAAGTTAAATGCACCTTCATGATGATTGAAATAGCTATTAAGGTTAGATGTCCAATCTTTGAATCATGGTTGTAAAGGCCTAGTTGTTAAATCATTGTAGGACGCCAACAAGTAGTACCCTAGCACACTCAATTCTCATCTTCTCCACATTTTCCATTCTTTTGCGGTGTCTTTATTCTCCTTCAATAATCTAGTTTTTTCTTATCTCTTCTCCACTTGGGCTTACCATGTTAAATTTTCTTATTTATTCATTTTTTTCCTTAATCTCTCTCTCTCTTTTTTTTATCTCCTTTTTCCCATGAGTGTGGTTGCTTTGGCATTACATTAGTCCTTTATTATTGCCCACAGTAGTTGTTTGGTATTTTTTCTTATTGGTCAAATCTCTTCAAGGATTCCTTTCAAAAATTCTCCTCCTTTCCATTCCCCATCCCCTTGGTTCCTAAACCCTTCTCAAGGGATACACACCAATAGGATAGTTTCACATATTTTCATATCTTCCTTATTTTCCTTTCTTTTTTATGCATGATTTAAAATTTTGAAAATATGAGTATTGTTTCCCTTTATAAAACCTAACCAAGATCCTAAAAAAAAAATATTAGCAAGAAAAATATGGAACACATATCAAATTTTTGAGCCCCAAGTACTATCTAAGTGTTGTTGTTTATACACTAGACTCGACCATATAAAGGGAGCAATGGTTTAATTTGGATAGAAGATCAACTAGTTAACCATAGATAATAGAATAGCAGATAACCATTGTAGATAACATTCCAATATCAAAATAATATTAATATCAATTGATCACATTTAAATATCCTTATAGCTCCTTTTACATCATGTATATTTATCATATATATCTTCCCATATACTATGTATGCATTCTACTACATGCTTTTATCCTATCTCTTATCTTCTTTCTTTCTTTTACTCACTTTCCTCTTACTTTGTTATACATATATCTACCTATATATCTATAGGATGGGATGTGACCCATCTATCCTACCCCTACCCTAGATGATATCTCTTGAATCTTATACTCCTTGAGCTCTTTGTAGAAAGATGTGATAATATTTACTTGGCGATGTCTGAATTATTACACTTTCATACCAACAAGTAGTACCAATGATATAATTAATTCTGTGTGCCTCAACATTGGAGTTGATAAAACATGCTATATTGAATCCTTGTTAATATTTTTATTTATTTTTGGCTAAAATTAACTTAGAGCATCTTTCCGTTGGATTTTAAAATAATTTTTTGGTTTCAAAAAATATGTAATTAATTATTGAATATCTAGGAATATTTTTTGTTGTGTGTGCATAGTGTGTCATTGAGAACCACCTCATTCAGGGGTCATTTATGGGGTTGGGAAGTATGGAACAACTTTCACTATCCCTTTAGAGTGTTCTCCTTCATGGGCTTGTGTGAGGTAAGATCGAGTGTTTAGGACCTTTGTGATTCCCTGGTCCTTTTTTTGTTTCAAAGTATTTATTTCATTGGGGATGCTTCCTTGTAGTTCCTGAGTGCTTGGTTCATCTTGGGGACCAAACCATAGCTTGGGTTTTCTCATTGTCTAGGACTCCAACACTAGAATAGGACTACAGTTCTTGGGAAGGACTATAGAACCTAATAGGGACTCCAACTCCAAAATAGGAATTCAACACTAGACTAGGACTATAGAGCCAAACCCAAACATGTGAGTACTCATGCTAATGTCCTCTTTGGGCGCTAGTTTCCTTTAGTGCCCCAATTTTTCATTTCATCATTTGGTTGTTTCTTTCATTCATTTTTCAAGGAAAATTTGTATTGGAAAGTTATCCCAATTGGCCTTGAGAGTCTCCCCATGTCATTTTTTCATTGATGAGTTTCATACATCAAGTTTTATGGAATCTCCTTTCTTAGAAATTTTGTTATTTCTTAGAAGTGACCCATCTTTGTTTTAGTTTGTGGACAGTTTGTACCTCCTAGTTAGACAACCACATGTTATTCATTGTGTTTAGATGTAGTCTAAGGTTTTGGTCAAGAGAATTGGAGGTGAATGTTCCCTCTCCTACTCCTTGTTTTAGAATTTGGTGATTGTATTGTCTAGTCAAGTGGTGTTTACTCCTAGTTGGTCCACCATCTATGTAGTTTTTCATGGGTGTTGTAAGATCTATTATGTGTCTTAGTGTCGGTTGGAAGTGGATGGTTTCCTTGTCCTAACCTTGTTTCATGTTGTAAGAGAACATGATTTTTGGCTAGTATGTGATCATCATTTAGGTGTTGTCTCCCCCCTCATAGGTTCATCGTGGAGGTTTAATCCCATAGTTGTTAAGTCTTCCATATGTGCCTCCTTTCTTATGAAATAGTGAGTTTTTTCTTGTAATCATTATCCTTGTGTGAGAATGTTTCACATGAAACTTATTTACACATTGTTGTGCAAGTGTGACATGTTGTTGCATCTTCAATTTTGTTTCAAAAAAGTTGTTTTATCAAGCTTTTTCCTAGGTGTGTTGGCTTGGGGCATTAGATTTGGTACCAAATACCATATTGCAATACTAGGATCTCTAGTTCACGTTCTTTCCCATGTAGTTGTGGTGTTTGGTGTATGGTTGCTCAAGTACTTGTTGATGGATCTTATGTAAGGATGCTAAGGTAGCAAAAGAACTTCCTACACTAATCTTGAGAGGAGGATAATACAAAAATTTGTAGATCTTTACAATAGTTATAGAAAATTAAACAAAAATAAACATAAATAGATCATGCATACCACAAAAAAGTAAATGTGGGGAAAACCATTTTGGGAGAAAACCCCCACACTCTAAAAGCCACCCAATATTATTCATAAATCATAAAGATTATCATATACTTGCAGAGCGAGTTTCTCATAGGAGTATCATCAACCAGAGATCCAGAGGCAATACAATCACTATCTCAATCTCAAAATACATCACAATACACAGTCATAATATAACACCCTCATAAAATAGGGTTTCCTTCTAGGGTAAATCAAGACAAAAAAATATCTACCATCAGATATGAGACCTAATTATGAATGGTCCGGATTTATAATAATAAAATATACATAAAATTTGTCTTTCGAGGGAACTATCTCCAATCCCTTGTCGGGTGCACAACCCCCATACCCCCCACTAGGGGGGTGATCCTCCTGAACCCCTCATGGGAGGTACCCCCTAGGTGACTCCCCATGCTTACCTATCAATAGTAAACCTTTTGTAATTGCAAGGTTCAGACACTTTTCCCAAAAAATCTCCCACTTCTCGAATACCTTGCAAGAGCAATGGGAGGGTGTATAAACATCATCTATTAATTGCTAGGGGCCTAAAAGCCCATAGAATCCAAACACCATCTAAAATTCTTTGTGCTCATAGGCTTAGTTAAAGAATCTGTGACATTCATCAAAGTCTCTACCTTAACCAGCTTCACCCTACTATCTTCAACCATATCTCTAACAAAATGATATTATACATCAATGTGCTTGGTCCTGGCATGAAATATCAAGTTCTTAGGTAGACATATCACACTCTAATTGTTGCAATACATTGTCACTACACCTTATTTTATTACAATATCTTAACATAGTCTCTTAATCCAAATGTCTTTTTTACAAGCATGAGTAGTGCCATATACTCAGCTTAAGTAGTGGAAAAAGCAACCACAACTTGTTTCTTACTCATCCAACTAATTGCACCACCGAATAAATTAAATGCATAAGCATTGGTGGATCATATGCTATCAACATCACTTGCCCAGTTTGAATCCACATAGCCATGAATATCAAGGGAAATCTCATCTCCAATCAAATTACTATGATAACACAAGGAATACTTTGAGTTACCAAACAAATATATGAAGACTCTTTTAATTGCATCCCAATTAAATCTACTACGATCAGACATATATCTGGAAAGAAATCTCACTACTTGGGTAATGTATAGTCTAGTACAAACCATAGCATACATAAAACTTCGAAATGCACTCTAGTAAGGTACTTTGTTCATGTCTTCCATATTTGATGGGGATGTTAGACAATCTAAAATAGATAACTTTGTTCCAGTTGAGAAAGGAGCACAATGGTCTACAATCCTACATATCAAACCTCCGTAAAATTGAATTGATAAAATTACTTTGGCCAAGCCATAGCTGTCTATTCACTCTATCTATTTAATTTCCATCCCAAGACTGTGTCTAGTTACACCAAGGGCTTTCATTTCAAATTTAGTAGCAAGTTGATATTTCAGTTCTGAAATCATACCTTTCCCTTTACCAATAAATAACATATCATCAACATATAATGTAATAAACAGGAAATGATCACCATCAGTTTTATAATAAACGTAATGATATAATTTAGAATGCTCAAATCCCAAACTCAACACATATGTATCAAATTTTTGGTTCCACATCCTAGGACTCTATTTTAGACCATACAAATAATATATCTTCAATTTACAAACCAATTTACTTTTACCTTTCACCATGTAGTGCTTTGGTTGTGTCATATAAATATCCTCCTCCAAGTCACCATGAAGGAAAGAAGTTTTCACATCCATTTTCTCAACCTCTAAATCATGTAAGCAGTAGCAATAGAAAGAAAAAATCTAATGGATGTCATTTTTGCAATAGGATAAAATCTCTCACCACAATCAACACCCTCAACTTGAGAGTAACCTTCCACAACCAATATTTCTTTGTACTTATCAATACCTCCATCTAAACCAATATTTTTCTTGAGCACCCATTTGCAACCAAAAGGTTTTCATCCTTTAGGAAATGGTACAAGATCCCATGAATCATTCTTTTTCAATTTTTTCATTTCTTCATCCATAGCAATCTTCCAAGATTCTGCATCATTCATACCTAATGCCTCTTCTACTGATCTAGGTTCATCCATGTTAGTATTCAAAGAAAAAATAAATCTCCAATCATCGGGTGAATTCCTTTTAGGTGCTTGTATATGCCTTATAGACCTAAGAACAAGTTGAATTGGAGGTTCTTCCTATTCTTCTAAAGATTCAAAGCTAGATGAGCTCTCCTCAACTTCTTGTATATCCATGGGCATCGATTCAACTTTCTTAGGTGTAGAAGAAAGTTGAATCACATCTTCCTATTTACTTTGTTCTGGTTGCAATGTACAAGAAGAAGGCTTAGTTTCTCTAAAAACAACACTTCTACTATATATTACCTTTTGTGCAATAGGATCCCATAGCGTGTATCCTTTCACACCATAACTATATTTGATGAAGATACATTTCATAGCCTTGTTCTCCAACTTTGTTCACTTCTCCTTTGGCACATGTACATGTGCCTCACAACCAAAAAATCTAAGGTTTATTAATTAAGGCATGTGACCCAACCTTGCCTCTATAGGTTTCTTATCAACAAGAGTTGATGTAGGAGATTGTTAATCAAGTAACAAGCAGTGGCAACAACTTTATCCCAAAACCTTTGTTCTAGACCAGCACCACTCAACATACTCCTAGCCTTCTCCATCAGTGTCATGTTCATTGTTTCTACAACTCCATTCTATTGTGGAGAATACAAATTTTTCTTTTGTCTATGAATACCACAATCTTTACAAAATCTATCAAAATCATTAGAGAAAAATTCATCACCATTATCAATCCTCAAAATTTTTGTTTTCTTTCCAGTCAGCAACTCAACCATTGCTTTAAATTTTATAAATCATCTAAAAGCTTCAGATTTACTCTTTAAAAATGCACCCGTGTCCTACTATAATCATCAATAAATGAGACATAATATGTGTATTTACCAATTGATGGAACATCTACAAGACCAAACACATCAGAATGAATAAGATCCAATACATCACATAATTTATGAGAACTCATAAATCTCATTTTATTTTTGATAAATGCAATGTTCACAAAAATTGAATTCAAGATTACAATTAGAAAAACCTTCAACAAGGGTTTTATTTTTCAAGGTACTTAGACCCTTTTCTCCAATGTGGAAAAGTCTTTGGTGCCATAACATTTTTTTTTTATAGGTAAATTTGATTCAAAAGAAAGAGCACCCTTGGGTACCCAAAATCCATGACCATCTATTGAAGATGAAACCCTCACCTCTTCCACAGACATAATTTTCACAAAGGTACTATTGCACTTAATAGTGTATGCATTAAGCTTATACAATGTGCCATATTTGACACCTCTAGCAATCAACATAGCACCTCTAATCATCTTGCATCTTGCATCAAAAAATACTACTTACGCACCTGCATCCATTAGTTTTCTCATAGATAAAAAATTTCATGATAATCTAGGGATATGCAACATACCCTTAATAATTTTTATTCTACCATTAGGAAACCTTATTCTAACTTTACCAAGGCCAACAATGTTTAAATAAGAATAATCACCCAAGTACACCTTGCCTTCATCAAATTCTTCATATTCAGAAAACCAATCTCTATTAAAGGTCATATAGAAAGATGCACCTGAGTCAACTAACCATGCATCATTACCTGCACAAGTTGTCAAAGCTACAATGAATGCATCACCATCTTCCTTCTCAAACTCAAAATTAGAATCAAATCTCTTATTTTTCTTCTTCATTTCTTCTTTATAGTCCTTATGAATATGTCCAGGATTACCATAGTTCTAGCAAAATAACTTTGGATTTTCTAGGAGATTTGGATCTTCCCTTAGACTTGGATTTATCATGCTTCTAATTCTTCTTACCTTTTTCCTTTGGTCTTCCACGAATGTTTAGATCCCCCTTGGCACCGATGGAAACCTTCCTCCTCATCTCTTTAGAAATCAAAGAACCCACCACATCTCTAGTCTTTAATATAACAAAAGTATTCCCAATAGCCATAACAAAAGAATCCCATGAATTAGGAAAATAATACAGAAAGATCTAACATTTCTCCTCCTCATCCATTTTGACACCAACTAATGTCAATTGAGCCACCAACATATTGAATTCTTCTAGGTAGTTTGTAATTTATCCACCCTCTTCCATTTTCAAGGAATATAATTTCTTCCTCAAGAAAATCTTGTTCACTAAAGATTTAGCTTGATACATCTCACCAATCTCCTTCCATACTTTTTATGCAGAGGTCTCTTCATGGACATTGATTAAAACAATGTCTACCAAGCCAATTCTAATTAGAACCTTGGATTTACGGTCCATAAAATCATATTGAGTAGCCAAAGTAGGAATTGCAAGCCTTGAAACATTCTCATCAACAACATCCCACAAATCTCGTCTATCAACAGTTCCTCCATCTCCAACTTCCACATTTCAAAATTATTTCTAGAAAATTTCTCCACTTTTATTCTCCCTAATGAACTTGTGATCTAAAAATTATTACAACAAGATTATAAAGTATCTTCTGCACAAGCTCCCACTCAAATTTGGATTAGTTCAAAAAACCCAACAACCTATAAATGAAACCAAAGGTTATCAGGCTCTGATACCACTTGTAAGGAAGCTAAGGTGGAAAAACAACTTCCTACACTAATCTTGAGAGGAGGATAATGAAAAAAATTACAAATATTTACAATTTCCCACACTCCAAAAATTTTCCAATATATTATTCAAAAAACATAAAGATTACAATATACTTGCAAAGAAAGCTTCTCATAGGAGTATCACCAATAGGAGATCCAGAGGCAACACGACCGCTATCAGATCTTAGAATACATCAAAATACACAACCATAATACAATACCCTCGTAAAATAGGGTTTCCTTCTAGGGCATGTCAATCCAATAAAATATCTATTGTCAGATCAGAGACCTAATGATGAATGGTCCAAATTTACAATAATTAAATATACATAAAATTTGGCTTTTGGGGGCACTATCCCCGAGACCGTTCCAAGGTGAATGACCCCCAAACTCCTCATTGGGGGGATGATTCAACCATAACCCTTCTGGGGGGTACCCTCCCCATGCCCCCTACGCTTACCTATTGAAAGGTTGAAAATTTGTTGCTTTATGGTTTAGGACATAGAACAACAAGTTTCCTTCTCTCTCATTCAAGGGAGTCCTAGAGATCTCAATCCAAGGATGGAATGAGGGAAAGAGATCTACAATATGGTTTCCTAGGGTACATGATTAAAGACTAAAAGGGGGTTCACCACCAAGCTAGGGCTTGGAAAGACAAGTAACATGCAAGATCTAATTGTGAAACTTAATGATATGCAAGACTACAATAAATGACCTAGAAATGTATGTAAAATAGAACAAGAAATTGAGAGATCAAAAAAGTGCACCTAGAAGCTTAAATGTGCTCAAAATAAGCTCTGAAACTTTGAAAATGTAGACTTTAGGACACCCTGGGACTCATACACCAGGCTGAACATATCAGTCTTAGTCTAGGGTTTCTGAAATGAAACGTGAATCTAATAATGTTGATTCAAGATCTTCAGAAATATAGAAAATTTCCTGTGATGGGACTCATATGCCACTTGTGGCATATTAGTCTCATTCTACTTTTTTAGAAAGTCAAAGTCCAGATCTACTCTCCAATCCCTACTCTTCTTTCTCGACCTAATTTTCAAATCTGAACCTATAAAAATACCTGCAAAACATAATATAGAGATGATTTGCTGATGGGGGGTTTTCCTTGGTCAAACACTTAGTTTGGTAATTAAACCTTGATAGAAACAATGGATCTTGAAAGTAAATGTGAAGAAAAACCCTAATCTTAAGTGCATCTAAGACTAGGAAAACTAAAATGTAATGCAACCCTATTCTAATGTGCTAGAATGAGATGAATGAATGAAACATGAAGATGAGGACTCACTTTGGGAGATGTCTAATCACCCTAATAAGCCACAATGATGCATGCACTTTCCTTAGGCTAAAATTAGAGTGATAATGGAGGATGGAATCACTTAGGAAACAAGTCATTAGCTTGGCTTGATGGCTAGTTGCATCTCCCCAACCTAGAATCCATCATGATTCACCATAGGCAACCATAATAAATCTTTGACAATGCTAGATCTTGAATGAAAGTGAACTTGAAGACCTGCACAAACACTATAATGTTGCTCCAAGACTTCAACTTTACTCACTCTTGAAAACTTGAATGCTCTTGTGAGAAAATACTTGAATGCTTGTGAATGCTTAGACCTTGAATTACTTTCTCTAGATGAAAATAATGACTTAGACACTTGCCTATATAGGAAATACACCTAATTTACTGTATATTAGATCTCAAAAGCCAACATCAACCAAAATTTTGAATTAAAAACTTGAATTTCCTACTCAAACCTTAAAAATGGGTCACACGGGACTCATACACCACTTGTGGCATATGGGTCCCACCTAGGGGGACTCATACGCACAAGGTGGTGTATGAGTCCCACCCTAATTTTTCAAGGTGGTCCAATGATGGGTTGTTAGAAAATTTAATTATTTTGTTGATTTTGTCAGGATTTAAGTTGAAGTAAGCCTTGAGATCCCAAATAAAGGGTCTTAGGGGCCTATTAATGATGGTTTAAAGAGTATTTAATACAAGGGTACACTAAAATAGGTCCAAATTAAGTGTGAAATTATGCCATCTCCAAGAGCGTACAATTTTCTTTACTACACCTATCAACAATAAGCCTTATGCAATTGCAAGGTTGAGACACATTTTCCCATCTTAGTTGTTTAGGTTTCTTTCTTGGGTGATTTAGTGTGACACTTTAGAGAGTTTAGTTTGAACCAACCTGATTAGTGTATTTGAGGAGGAAGGGTGCCTACTAGGCCTTATTATATTTGACAGGAAGATACCCCTAGTTGAGAGTTGCCTAGATTTCCCTAGCATTATGTGTTTTAAGAATGCTTGGTGTGAGGGTTAGTTAGACCCTTGATATTGTTGAGAAGTGCTCTCATATATGATGACCTTCTTGATATGTGATCCTTTTTGTGTGTGAATGTGTGGTGGTCCTTGTGCGGTTCTAATCATGCTTGTATGTCCTCTTTGGAAGGTGTGATTGTGGAATAATTTGATTTGAATTGAGTGTTAATTTATTGGCTCATGATTGAACATTATGAACTATCTCATATGAATGATACATTGAATATGAATTTGTTGTATGTCATATGCTTTATATGTGGAAAAAGATATTGATTCTATGTTAACATGTGTAGCATAGAAAATTTTATACCTTTACAATTTCACACTATGTTTGGGTCAATTAACTTATTGGACTTAATTAAGATTCTAATTTTCTAAATTATGCATTCCAAAGCCTTATTTTTCCCATTTTCTGAAAGGAGAACCAACATTAAATAAATGCATTTAATATTTTAATTACCATGGAATATGTATGTCTTGGACTTATAGGCTAGGACCCATTCACCCATGGGTGAATGCGTCTCCTTTAAGTGCTAAGACCCATATTAAAATATGTCTTCAATGAAATTTTAATGACTCAAATTCAACTTGCAATTATCGGCTTGTAGAATCTATTTTTTAGAAAATTAGATAAACACTTATAAACACCTTGTATTTTAATCATTTGAAATATAAGGATCAAGAAGCAATTTCATATGAGAAAATATCACTATCAAGAGCATTGAAGAGCAAATTTATCATTCATTTGTTGCAGCAATCAAGATCCTAACATCATGTCCAAGTTTATGTGTGTTCATGTCATCTTATGAAGGCTAATATGCATTATTGATCCTAAAGCATCCAAGCATTCAAGAATTCAAGAAAATCAAGAAAGCAAGATCCAATTCTTTTGGAGAGATGTGTTTGAATTCAGATCTCTCAGGGAATCCATTGAAGGGTGGTGAGTTGTAGCATGCATTTTTCATTCATCATTTCCTTCCTTTTTCATTATCTTTCTATCAAGGTTTAATTACCAAACTTGGGGTTTGACTGAGGCAAACCCCCATACAAAACAAAAAAAACCCTCTTTGTGTATGTGTAGATTATAGGTTGATGAAGAATTGAAGAGATCTTGAAGAACCAATTTTTCATTATTGCACAAGTTGTCATCATTGTTGTTAAGCCACAAAAACTAAGATGCAAAATTTATTTCTAACTTTCCAACAGTGGGACTTATGCCAAACAAAAGCTTAGATCTTGTACTAGAGGATCCCAAAATTTGGTTTGTACCCTTGTACAAAGACCCATTCTCCCTTTGGAGAACGAGTCCTTGTAAGAACCTCAAAACCATTTTTTCTAAGCATGTGTTTTTTCCTCTGCACTTCCCAAATCCATTGGTAAATTGTTGTTTCTGACTGTCAGTCTTTGAGATCTTGCATTTTTAATACTAGGCCATATAGGATCATTAGTTTAATCATTCCAAAATACTTCCAAATCTAGTTCCACCCCCAATATATGTAGATCTAGGTATGATTGGCTCACCTTTAGGGCTACAAGTCAATTATTTCACCTTTTGATCTACATCCCAATGAAATTTATATAAAATGTGGAAATGGCCCTAGGTTATGGACACTAATCTTAGAGTCACCACATTTTTATGTTTCATTTTGGTGAACCTAACATTCCTACACTATAATTTTTTTCAAATTGGAAGTCCTTCAAACCCTAGGTTTATATTTGTATTGCATTGTTTTGCATTTCTCATTGAGGGTTTCTTTTTTGCATTTTAAAAGCATAAAAAAGCCAAAAACATTGCATTACATATTGCATCATAGGTTGCATTAAGGTTTTTCTTAGTCATATTTAGATCATATTTACATTCATATTGCATTCATTAAGTGGTTAAAATCTAAAATTGTTCATTGCATGTTCATTACATCTTTCATTTTAAGCCAAAATCAAGTGAAAAATTGGATAGTTTTGCTTCAAATTGGCATAAAATCATCACTTTTAGAATCTTACATCTTACAATCAATCAAGTATTTCATTTTACATATGAAATTTGCATTCAAAACTTGTCAAAAAAAAATCACCTTTGTTTCACACTTGCATCTTGCCTTACATTGCCTTAATTTGATCAAAAACTAGAAAAATAGTCACTGATTAACTTGTTTGCAAATAGAAATAGTAATCTTAAACAAAAACTTACACATTCAATTTTTTAGTTTTTAGAACCCTAAACCAGGACCCTTTCACCCTTGGGAAAACTTGTCCTTGTATAGGTGTTTCTACAAGATTTTTCACAAATTTTTGTCTCTGAGTTTGCATTATATTCTTGTTGGTAAATCTCTATTTTGAAATTATGAAAAATTGTTATTATATGTGCAAGAAAAAGTGTCATTTTTCTTAATTTGTTTCAAATTTGGGAAAAAATGTTGCATTTCAGATCTGTAGGATAATTGTTTACATCATGTTCTCATTGCAAAATTTCTAGTTATCATAGTTCATATTCTATTTTCAAATCTTGTTGAGCACTTTAAGAATTTTTTATTACAAGAATATGAATATGAAGTTATTTCCCCTTGTTTCTTGTTTTTCATTGATCCCTCTCCCATTATCTCTCCTCTATGTGAGGTTAGTTTTATGATTTTCGTCTTTCATTAATTCAATAATTTGAGCCTTCACTTGAAAATTCAACTACAATAACTATAAGTTCTACACATGACTCAATAGAGGAGCTACCCATCTCACCTACTGCTATTACATAGGTATAATTTCTAACACAACTCACAAAGTACACACTACACAAGGTGACAAGCAACAACAACCATTTTTTAGCAACACTTAGCGAAGTTGTAGGGACCTATAGCAACATGCTTGAAGGAAACAATATTTAGAAAGGGACATGTTACTAGAGGCATCTGTAGCAATTCTTTGACAATCATTTCAAAAATCCCTACCAATTAATTGCATATCCCTCCTTTTCACCTCCATAATTATGAACATGCAACATATACACATCCTAACATGTAGCATTTCCATCACCTTTTTCGCCTACCATGTATATTACATTTCATTTCACATCCCATCTATCATACATCCCAAAACCTTTCCAAACCGTCATTTACCATGCACCATGCATTCATGTACCTCAATTCAAATTGCAATTATGAATGGTCACATTAAATCTCACTATGGGTAGTAATCAACAACTTTGCATGAGTTAAGTTTCATCTCACAAGAATTCTACAAGTACATGCATTAACTTCTCAAAATTAGCATAGATAATACTTGATTTTCTAGATGTTTTAACATTAATTTATTCACGCTTCATATCTAATTTGATTTTCCACTTCCTATAATTTATCCCTTCACCATAACCTGTACAATTAAGTGAGGACACTTAATACCTTTAGTTGGGGGGAGGGGTACTCTTTATTTTCTTGATTTTCAAAAACCAAAATCTCTTTTGCAACCTTTTTTCCATTCTATTTTCCTCCATTTTTACACAAATGCAAGCTTAGAGGAGAAGAGAAGGGTTAGAAGCAATTGAATTGAAAAGGTATATCATAGTGGAAGTAGTGTAGTTGGTGTGATAGGCATAAATTGAATCCAAAAATTGAACTAGAACATAACATAATTAAGGGAATTAGAGAATAGTAGCAATATCATGGGTGGTGACATTAAATGAAGAGAAACAATAGAACATGCCCAACTATTGGAAGCCAGGTTGGTATTACCTATTTTTAGACAAGCTAGTTGGGTGGAGTACTTATTGAAACTCATAGAGCTCAATGAAGTTATGACACAACAATTTGTTGCCACACTGCAAAATGATGAAGCAACTATAAGAGGTTTGAGGGTGAATGCTTCAGAGGTTGCCATTCCTGAGGTATCAGAACTGCCATGAGAAGGAGAAGAGTTCCTAATGAGGGAAGATGTCATTGCTACTAGGAACAAATTAAGAGAACATGGATAAAACCTAGACTCATTGTCTCAAGATACAAAAATATTATCCTTACCCTAGATATAGGCTTCAATAGCTTCTTACATAATCAAATACTTGTGATGGTAGGAAATCATTTTGATATACAATCCATTTCAAAAATTTAAGCCATCTTCGCCATGATAGGTGTGTGAATGTTCCAAATTTTCTTTACAATTTATTGAAAAGAATGAATTATGAGTATAAAAGGAAGAGGAGTAGCACAACATGTCACATTTTTGCTTAGTCACATTGTTGATAAAAAGAAGTTTGAGAATTCAATTCCCAAATGTTTCTTGGGAGAGTTTCCTAGATTGTAACCATCTTAACACCATCCTTGAAGAACCTATTGTCTCAAAAAGAGAAGAGGAAACTACTGTATCAAAAAGGGAAATATTGTTTGTCACCCCTATTGCATCACCTACCCATAGCATAGGAGAACTAGAGGAGCAGAGCCTATAGGACACTCAACTTGCAGCCTCTGAACAACCTGCAGTAGAAAGCACACAAGAGACCCCTACCTCTTGCAAAACACCAAGAACCAGGAAAAGGAAAGGTGAATATTCTTCTGCACCTACAAGGGGGAAGAAGAAATCCACACATCCTAGGGGGCAGTCACACCGCCTTAAGAGGAAAGGTGTTATGAGAGGGTCAATAAAAAATTAGGAGGGAGATGTTCTTATGGTTGAGAGTGACTTAGAGTTAAAGGGGAATTCTCCTGGCAATAAAAATGTACCTTATGCACAGTCATTGCATTTTACAAGCACCTCTAAATCTGATTTAGAGAATTCTTTTGTTGCAAGGAAAACAAGAAAAAGAACCCCAAAGAGCCCTGATTCAGAGAGTAATGAGCATGCAAGTGAAAGGAATGACTAGTTTTTGGAAAGAGATGAAGAATTTTTTGTTGAGCAAAAGGATATTGGAAAAGAATTACAAAAGGCTATGGAAAAGATTAAGCAATTAGAAGGTTTATTGAAAACACACCAGCAAAGAGAAAGTAAGAGGGAAAAAAGAATTGAAGATTTGGAGGAAAAACTTTATAAATTTGAGCATGGGTCTAGGTTGGATGAATTGGCACATCTTGCTATCATAGAAGCAGGAAACAAGGAACTAGTATCCTGGGCTCTGATTCCTCCACTTTGTGTTCCCTTTGGAACATTTGTAGTGACCTTAGGTGTGGAGTTGTGGAAAAGAACCCAAGAGTTCTTTGAGAAGAAGAAGGAATGGGAAATATAAAAATTTGAGTTGATGTCAAAACACACCAGGACACTTGAGTAGAAAGATACAAAAATAAAAAGATTGAAAGCGAATATTGAAGAAGTAGCAGACAAGGTTGTACAAATTCTAAAGTGTAGACCTCCTACAAGAGTTTATGCACTGTTTTTGCAAGAAAAATACTTGATTTTTTAATTTAGCTAGCTAATTAGTAATTTTCCAAAGTCAAAGAATATAAATTTTTTGTTTTTAGAAACTTTCTCTAAGTCTAAACCAAATATGCAAGATCAATTATGTGAGTTTTACTTGCATAATCTTGTGCTCTTAGATCAAACATAATGGAATCCTCTAATGTTTGTGGGGGACTTACAAATTAAAGAACTAGCCTCTTATATCAAGAATTAGCAGAAAAGGGGTGAGATCTTGTAGGAATATACTAAAAAGGAGAGATTTATTGCTCCCCAACTAAGGAAAGAATCCAAAGATCCCAATATAGTTATTGATGAATGGTTAGAGCTCCTAAACTACAAAGGTGTAGGAAGGAAAATAATGAGTGTTAGGGAATGTGACTACACTAGGATGAAGCAACTAGTTACATGGCCTGTTGATCATACCTTCCAAATTATGAAGAATAGATGGGAGGAATTAAACCCCAAATTAAAGAAAATGGAACCTCACTCCCTCTTTAATTTATAGCCATTATTAGAAGATCTCATAGGTATATAGACATTTCTAGGGACAATGGACTTAAATGGTTTCCACTAACATTTCATCCACCCCTTATTCTCTACCCACTACCACATTGGGCAAGGAGGAACTGGGATGAAGTACAAACAATAGAGGACCTGAGGCTGGCAAAGATTTCATGTTGGAAAGGCTACTATTTGAGACAGGCTAAGGGATTTGATGTGGTGATAGATTTAAGGGAGTTGACTCTTCAGTACAACCTCTAGTCTTGAATGTTGCTTGAGGACAAGCAATTCTTAGTTGGGTTGAATGGTGAGCCTGATTAATAGCTAGTCTTCTCCTATTTAGTTTGAATATATTTCAAATACTTTAAGCTCCTTATTTCATATATGTTCATGAACTTATATGTACCTTTTATATCTTTTATGCCATCCAAACTAGACTTTGATAAGTTGAAATATGATTATGATATGATGATTCTTGCATGGATGAATGTGTGAATGTGTATGGAACTCAATGTGAATCTATGTTTAATTCATGATTGTTAATGGTATTTATGAAATAGATTAAACTAACTCCTTGTAGCTAGAAGAATTACAACTCGTAGCAACTGGAGAACTCAACCCACAACCAAAGGATTCCAAGCTGATTATAGGGGAGATTCCAAGAACACTGGAAATGTGAAAATTGCAAAAATGATGGAGTCAATCATTGGAGTGGAAAATTGCGAGTCATCAAAGCATTCAATAAGACAATGGATGAAAGAAGAAGAATTTTGTAGTAATCAAGAAATTGACGTGAATGTTTGCATAGAGCACATCTTTGTCGTGCCATTAAAGAAGAATTGCAAACCTATTTATTAATGTATGGAGCTAATAAAAATAAATTATTCAATGAAAATTAATTTTAAAAGCTCACATAATACTAAAAAATAAATTCCCTTCACAAAGAAAATGAATTGCTTGCAACATTGATGAAGCTCTAGTTTGCAACTTACAACTAGCTATCTCAAATTTTATTAAACTTGTAATGAATTATAGTCAATCTAGAAAGGATTATGGGCTGCAACAAACCCTTACAAAACTACTAGTAAACACAACAAAAATGATTTTCCATCAGCAAATCAAAGCTTTGTAACAAAGCTTCTCTCCAACACCTGCAACAATAATTACTCTCCACAATCTCAACCCTTCAATCTGCAATTGTTGATTATGTTTATGCCTCTGTCAACAACCTCAAATTTGCAACAATACCATCAAAAACCCTTTCCTAGAGGTATGCTTCACCCTCTCTTCTCCTTTCTTGTATTCTAGAAAAACTTGTTTCAAAAATGAATTAATTTTGCTTAACACAAGCTGGCATCAAATGAAATGCAATGTAAATTCATTTAGTTTTAATTTTCTTGCATTCCAACCCACACCTAGGAAAATCAACACCCATCTCCAGGAGCAGCCAATGAAATTAAAATTCATCAATAAAAATGAATAAAATAACCACACTAACCTCTAGACTTGGTAAATTTGAAAGATAGTGCTTTAAAGACTTTTTTGCTTTCAAGAATAAAGTAAAAATTTGTTTTTCCCAAACCAGGCGCCCACCTTCAAGATCTCTATTTTTTAGGAGTTATGAAATTTCAAATTTGGAGTTACAAGTCAAATTAGTGGTCTCCAAGAAACCCATGCCTTCATTTCTTTTTCAGGCTTTTTTTCTTTCAAGGCATATTCTCCATTATCTCCACTCATCTTATCTTCTTCATATTTACTCCAAATTTGAAATTTAAATTTACAACATGGTGTAACATCTAAATGCACATCAAAATATGAATTTCACAAGAAAAAATATGAAATTCAACACTCACCAAAAATTGCAATAAGAATCAAACATCTTTTGTCGATATGTAGGATAGCTACTATGCCATGGATGCTCCTGCATCATTTGTCTTCTTCTATTTTTTTCAATCATTGTTTCAGTTGCAAAGACTTTGTCTATCTCTATTTTGAAGGAGAGTGGATATCTTCATTTAATTTTTGCTTTCAGTCCTTATGCAAATAAACCTCCTAACAAACCCATATAGTTAGATCAGTGGTTGAGGAGCAAATCTAGTTGGAAGATACTTTTTGATAGTTATAGTTTTCATTTCATAGATAATATCTTTGTTAGTTTTTTTGTTATGCATTCATGAATGATGAATTTGTGAAGATTCTTGTCAGATTGTAGAGTTCAGTTATATGTAATAAATATGTTCCAGTTATTGTTATGGGTAGTTGGATCAAGTAGCACATATTTGGTTTCTCTTGTGGGTAAAACAACTTGAGCAAGGGCCACTCAAGGTATTGTTCACCCACCTTCATTTTTGTTGTTAATTTATATGTTTACATTATTGCATCCATTTCAATAGATTCTTCATTACATGCACATGAATGATACCTAGTCTCATTATTTAAGTTTTGTAATGCATCATTAAGTCATCCTTCAGAGTGAGTCGAGTAGTTAGAAGTAAGAATCAAAGTGCTAGTGAAATTGTAAAGTTCATGTTTAGCAATTAACAGTAATAGTGTTAAGCCGAAGGTACCCACAACATCAATATCAGATTAAGTTATTTCCCCTATTTTGCAGTTCATGCTTTATTTTCCTTTTCCATTCTTTATTGTTTTATTGCACATGTGTAAACCAACTATACTTGATGATATAGTTCGTGTAGAGTTTGTGAATGCACATATAGTGCCAGCATCATCAAAAGCTTGTGAATCCTTGGTTGATAATTTAATGGAGTCTTTGTAACGGTTTAGTGGATTGTTCAGTTAGGAACCCTTCCTTTGAATTGTGTGTCTAACACCAAGTTGACTTGACATTAGTGAGGCCTTATAGGGAGAAAAACATAGTGTGAAATTTTCATTGGTGACAATTTATGATGCTACAGTCCTTACTCTATATTTATTAAATCCCCTATATTTGGAAATTTATTACTTGCATTAGAATTATTGTTCCCTTATACTAGGGAAATCGCATGGGTGTGAGATTATTCTTGTGTCCACAAGTTTGACTTGAAATTAAAAAAAATGACTTTTTCCCATTTCATTCCTACCATGAGTGGACTTGGTATATGTTTCACATGATTTATTATTGTGTGGGGGTATTTAAATACATTCAATATAAACCAATTGATCATCAATTAACTAGTCAAATATCATTATAGGAACACTTCAATTCAAGCACTAAAAGGAATCTAATCTTGTGTAATCAATCTAAAGAATTTGCATGTTTGAAGATTATTGTCCTCAAACATTCTCACAACCACAAATCTAGTCATTCTAGGAGTTGATATAGGAGAAATTGACCTTAGTAATTTGAGAACCTCCCCACTTGGTATTTTTAAATATTATTAGTCCTTGATTATTAGAGAAAGGTAGAGAATTCAATGAATTAGAAGAGAATAGTGTGTACTTTACTAGATAAAATTTGTGGGCCATAGATCATATCCATGCCTATGGAAATGACTTAGATCCATGAGATCAATCTACAATAGAGGTGATAGATTGTTTAAATTTTGGGCTAGAATACAGAAAAAGATTAGCCATTTTCAATATTGAAACAATTAAAATTTACAGTGACATTAGAGTTATTTCTTCTCTAACATCCTAGAGCTAAGTACCTTCACCCCTTTACATTTAATTTCTTGAAACTTAACATTAATGAGTGCCAAGTAGACCTCTCATATTTAGGAAAGATGGATTTGAACCATTACTTATTAAATATGAATCAATAAGAATTAACCAAAAAACTATATAATTAAATTATGATAAAATATTATATAATTAATTATCAATTTATCACTCCCACAACTATCACTCTAATCAATATCAATATATATGTTTTATAAAAAATATTTGTTCTTACAATAATTTAAATTATTGCATCTAATATAAAAAAATTTGAACAAATACTCTTTTAAGATATACCCTTCACCCATATTTAAATTTATGAATTCAACACCTTGAAATAAAAATAATTACACACAAAATATATAGATATATAATTTTTTTTTAAAACATATTATTTAATCTTTTCTTAAACATGTATATATTAATACTATTAAATCATTCTCAATAATTTTTATATATAACAGTATCAATGCATAAAAAATCCTACATAATGATTTAAATTTTAGTGTATATTTGTTAAAAATAATAATTTTGGTATATAAAAATACTAATGTATAAAAAATTCTACATAATTTGGTTCAAATTTTAGAGTATTTAAATTAATGAAAATAGAAATATTATAATTATAAAGAGAAATGTAGTTTTATTATTATTATTATTATTATTATTATTATTATTATTATATATATATTATGTTTTGGAATTTTAAATTTATAGGAAATTGTAGGATGTTAAGAAATTGTGTTCAGTTGGTTTTTATTTTATACTAAAAATTAAAATCAATTAAAAAAAATTATGTAATTGTGGTGTTATTGTGACATTTTAATATTATTAAAGTATATATCTAATATATATATGTTATTTTTTCAATATTATACTTGTCTTAATATTTTTTTTCAACATTATTATTGTCAAATGTATTTAACCACCTCCAATAAATTGATAATATATATTAATTTCTATAAATTTACTTCTTTTTTCTATTTGTATTTGTTTGTAGGATGTTAACACCTCCATCTCTCTTCCCTTGTGTTTGTCTAGAGGTGGGAACCAATATTTGTGCAACTAAAGGTCAACAATTTGAATCATTATATTGTTGTTTTTAGTTGTACAATTTGGCTCCTAGTACAAGAGAGGTTAGGAATTGTTTTAATTATTTTTTATTATTGTTTAGATATTATATTTTGTTATGTTGAGTGAAAATAATGTGATATTTTGCAAAATATTTGAGATCTAAGTCAATTCAATATATTTTGGTTAGTTGTGAGCAAGCTATTAATTTTATTGATATGTTGAAGAACTAATAATCTTATAGGCTTTAATTTTGTTTTTTAAATTCTCTTCTTTTGTACTTTTTAAATTAAAAATGTTTTTGGATTGATTTTGTCATTACTCTTCAAGATTTGTTTTAAAAAAAAACTTATGAGGTTTCTTTGTTTGTTTGATTGCACTATGTACTGTAAATTCTATTCATGTCTTTCTTTTAATTTTTTTAAAATATATACATATTTTAAATATGTTTTTTTAGTTTTATTTATCTGGAAGTAGGAAATGCATGTAACAATATTTTGCAAGCAAATTACTTTAAATATATTTAAATTTTCACATGTAGTTTCAACAATTCTTTTGTAAATACATCTATATTTGTTGATTTACTATAATTTTTAATTATATAATAAGTCACAAATAAATTATATAATAATTGCTATTTTTAATGTTTCTTTGATCATTTATTCATTCTATTGCTTTTGACCTACTCTCTATTACAAGGGCTTGGTGCATTTGAAAAACCACATAAACTCTCGCCTAACATAAGTTACAATACCTTAACTTATTTCTTCATTTTTAAATACCTTGTTGAGCTTTCTTTTCTAATATTTGTATATTTCTATTGCATAGATTTTTAATCGATAAGTACGTTGTTTGAATTGTTACCATGAAATATTATATTTATGACATTTCATTTGTGAAAGAATTTAATTCTAAGCTTATGTCATAGATGCTTACCATAAAGTTGTAATTCATAATTTCAAATATTAGTATCATGTTTTCTAAACAATGTTCAGTCATATTTGTTAACATCTATATTACATCACTAAAATAGTAGAATGAATATATTTCAACTCCATTATTGCTTCTTATCACATGTACAAGTGAACAATTACTTAAAACCAAGGACAACTAACATTCCAAACAAGCCTAAACTA
Source organism: Sequoia sempervirens (assembly GCA_007258455.2). Classification (NCBI taxonomy): domain Eukaryota; kingdom Viridiplantae; phylum Streptophyta; class Pinopsida; order Cupressales; family Cupressaceae; genus Sequoia; species Sequoia sempervirens. The sequence goes on along the minus strand of VDFB02193867.1, from coordinate 729,106,354 downwards.
AATACAAACCAATCAAGTTCACCTAATGGATAATCTACAATTTTTTATCTTTAAAAATCAATAAATTTTAGAATATTAACACTCAACTACAAGTGCATTGCATGGAGATGAGCTTGAACAATAAAGACAAGAGTGCAACACATTATCCCCCTTAGAGCAAGGATGGTGGGGAGCCATTTAAATGTATAGGAGGCAAAATGAAAGGTTCACTACAAATACTAATCACTTCTCTAATATATATACTTCAATTCATATAATTTGATAAAAATATATACAAATCAAACCACCCCTTATCCATTAAGACATGATATTGACTAATCATATATATTATGTTTAATGCAAATCAAACTATTAAATTGTAATTTTAATACACACTTTTGGAAATATTCTATGTAAATAAAATTGAAACAAAATAATATATCTTCTAATACATTTTTTTTGTTGTATTCTATAATATATAACTTAACATGTAAGTTTCTATCAACATAACTATTGCACCTCCTTAAGGTACAAGTACTAGTAAGTTATAAGCATTATAACGAGAGTTGGAAAAGCTCTATGTGAGAACAAATAATTTGAGAATGTCTTGATCAATGGGAATTTTATTCAAATTTATTTAGGACTTGAAGTTAACTTTATCTCCCAAATCGTCTTTAAAATGTCCTTGTATTAAGAGATTACATCAAATTTATTAGGACTTCAGAGTCAACTTTATTATGTACGATGTTGGATTCAAAGTCAATCTCATTCATTGTAGTGTTGTGCCAATACAATCAATAAGACTCAAGAACTCTAGTAAATTATTTACGAACCAAACACCTTTACATATAATCCAATGACCACTTAAACTTGAATGCACCTTTTTTTAATGAAATAGATCTATATATTACCATATTAACAGCATACACACTATTCATAGAAAAAAGTGGAGGAAATAAAATCACTCTCCGTAGTCACACAAACTAGGCCAAGCCTAGGAAACATGGTATCAAACATCCTAAAAAAGAAAACAATCACTAAACAAAGTATCATACAGCCTTAAAAAAAAAATGTTTCAACAAATCAATAAATTTGTAACATAATTCAAAAAATAGGTCTGTCTCAATCATCCAATTAGAAAACCCACACATATCTAGTGAATCCTAACCATTCCCAATACTCTCCCAACTAATAATTATTGTCCCTCTACTCAAATGACTAACTATTTGAATGCACTTGTTTTTGTATTGATAAAAAATGGATTACAAAGAGAATGCGGTGAATAACTGCAAGAAAAACTGGCAATTACATGACAGTCCAGTAAGAACAACTACAGAAAACTGGCTATTACATGACAGTACAGTTGTAGTAAAAGTTGCAAGAAAAACTATGAAACATGAGAGAGAAAAATCTACAGAAAATTACAACATGCTTGAGTAAGCTGAGCCAGCAAGACCAACAATGATCACAAACTGTGAAATGCAGTCAGAAAGAACAGAATCAATCTTGAAAGTAAGACTTTAGTCCCTGAGCTATAACAACCTTCCTTTTGCTGAGCAGTTGATTAACTTGGAGTTTGATCTGTTGTATTTGAAAATTACTTTAAATTCTTCTCAACCTCATCTCAACCTCAGTCTTAGATGAGAAAAAAGTAAAATCAGACAATAAAAAATATCACTTTGAATGAATAACCATTTCATGTCAAAGATCTTAGACCATCAGACAATAAAAAATATCACTTTGAATGAATAACCATTTCATGTCAAAGATCTTAGACCATGTGATTAACAAAAACTAAAATGCATAGCATCCTAAAGAAAGTGTAAAATTTCATTAACTCTTTGACTATTACCTAAACTATAGAATTTTCAAGAAAACTAAGATATAAGAGAGTTCTAACAGTCATAAAATTGAAAAAAAATCACAGTCGAGCTCCAATTATTAGGCAACAGAAAGGAGACAGAAGTCCCAGATATGATGTGCTCGTCTGAGGCCTCTGCTTTGTGGAGGACACCATGATTGGTCCCACTGACTGACATAAAAGCTACGACCAACTTGCTCTTGACTGAAGAATCACCAAAAGCGACGGCAGCTCTCTGTATTGGCTGCTTACTCAGCAAGTTGCAGTTCAGCCGTACAACAATGTCCGTTGCGAACCGTCTGGTTTGTGTCTTATAGAGATTGAGTACAGGCCTTTATGTACCAGTGCAGATGAAATGACGTGACTCGATATTAGCAGCCCACATGACCATATACTAATAGAATAGCCTAGGTACGGGAACAAGTGAGATCCAGTGCACCACCAAGGGAAAATCTACTGTATTTGTCCATCATTATGTTTTTCAAGGTGCAATGGCCTAAATTTGATGGCCGTATAGCCATATTTATGTTGGTTTAGAAATTTATTATTAAAATATTAAGAGGACTATCATATGAGAGAGGAGATTTTAAATAGATATAAAATTTATAATTGCATCTTTTAAGGATGTAAGGGATGTGTCCATAGGTATAAATATATAAGGGTTTTGAACAACAAATATTAATTGCTAGGTATCATAGTCTATTTCCACCCATCGGTGGCAATTTGTAAAGGGTTTACCGGCATGAAAGAATGGTATAAGGGCATGAGACAGGTTTGCCAACGAATTCCACTTATAAAAAGCCTATCGGCTAATAAGAATATTTTAAGATATATATAGTTTTAAAGAATTCTAATTATAATGAATTGTGTCTTAGTATTTTAAGGGTAATTTAGAATTGATAATTGTTATAAAAAATTTGTATGACAAGTAGAATCTACCTTAGTTCCTTCCATGACAAGGTATTCTTATAATCAATATGAACAAGTTTAGTTTTAATAGATCAATATAATATTTTCTTTTTCTTTTTTCTAAATTTTTATATTATTATAGATAACTAAAATAAGTATCTATCTACTATTTTATTTCATGATGTTAGGTTGATTTGTTTCATTTGATACTCAGGAAAATTGTTAGTAATTTCAAATTTGATCGTCAAACAAATTAAATTATTTGATTAATTCAATTGTCTAAGGTTACTTATTTTGAGTTCATATCACAAATTTTAGAACAAATAAATCTACTAGACCAATTAATATTTGCTAGTCCTTTTGTAATGCCTCAAGCCAACACGCTCAGAACAAAACATGATGGTACAAATTTTTTTTAAACAATGACAACAATGTTGATAATGCAACTATGACATGTTGCACTTGCTCAACAACATGCACACAAGTGTTGCATGAGCCCAACGACAAAGACAACAAGACAACCTCACCATTGCATAAGCAAGGTGGCAACAACAGAAGACTAACTACTCGCGGGATAAATCCACCATGATGAACATACAAGAGAGAGAGAGAGGACAACACCTACATGACGATTGGTTACTAAACCCCGATCGTGTTTCCTCACAACACCACACTAGGATAGGATGAGAGAACCATCAACCTCTAATCCACACCCAAAAACACTAAACAACCCAAAACACCAAGACAACCTTCACAATAGGTTGCCTAACCAAGAGACATAAACTCTCCACTAACTAAAGTGACTATGGGTCACTTCTAGTCAACCACATGCTTCCCAAGGTGTCTTGTCGCAGTGTGACATCACACAAGTGAAAGAATACTACCATACTACACCCTTTGACCTATGAGGAGTGTTGAGGACACAAATATGGCCAACCATGAAGGATTACAACCTTCCCAAGTCTTCACAAGACTAAGTGCACGACCTACCTAACCCTAGGTTTGACAATTGGACAACTTAAAAAAAAGGAACACAAAACGATGCAATTTATAACACAAGTCCTCAATGATGACACATAAAGACATACTCAAACACCACTAGACCCCCAGGACCATGAGGAACCATTTCTCTTTACATGTTTTTCCCATACAAAGCCCTGAAACCTAGAGGAATGTTCAAGTTCCAAGAGAAAGATACTTTGACTAGGTTTTAAAGGTCCAATTGACAAAAATGGTAGGAATAGGCAAGATAAGAGGCATAAAATTTATTTGTTTGTGGCATTGGGCTAATAAAACCACTAGATAGCTATGGTAGAAAGGATTTATTATCTATTTTGTAGAACGAGGCCACCCAAGCATAGGCCAAGGCTACCCCAACAAAGATAACCAATTTTAGACTTTTTAGCCTATAAACCAGGCCACCCCACTAGTCGCCCCATTGGAAATAAGGCCGCCCAAGTAGACTTAGATAGTTTCTAGGCAATGGGGTCAATTCTAGGCGATATAGGGCCACCAAAGTATAGTACCAAGCCACCCAACTATGAAAGAAAACTACAAAGTTCATTTTAAACCCAAATGAAATATTCTTAAGTTCATTTTAACATTTGCATAGCACAATTATGAAATCCATAATAAAATGATGCTTGATTCCAACATCGAGACACATAAATAATATTATACTCTTTTCCATAATCCCAAGTTACAATTTACATCAATAGGACTCAAACATTCTTTACATATACATTTTAAAGAATAGGACTCAAAACACCACTAGACCCTCGGGACCATGAGGAACCATTTTCGTTTACATATATTTTTCCCATACAAATCCTTGAAACCTAGAGGAATGTTCAAGTTCTAAGTGAAAGAAACTTTGACTAGGTTTTGAAGGTCCAACTGACAAAAATGATCAGAACAGGGAAGATAGGAGGCATACAAATTATTCATCTATGGCATTAGGATAATAAAATCACTAGCTAGCTATGGTTGAAAGGATTTATTATTTATTTTTTGTAGAACGAGGCCGCATAAGAATTTAGGAAAAGGCTACCCCAACAAAGACAACCAATTTTATCATTTTTAGCCTACAAACCAAGCCACCCCACTAGACCACCCCATTGGAAACAAGGCTGCCCAAGTAGACATAGACAATTTCTAGGCAATGGGGTCAATTCTAGGTGAAATAGGGTCACCCAAGTATAGTACTAGGCCACCCAACTATGAAAGAAAACTACTAAGTTCATTTTAAACCCTAATGAAATATTCTTAAGTTCATTTTAACATTTACATAGCACAATTATGAAATCCATAATACAATCATGCTTGATTCCAACATCGAGACACATAATGAATCTTATACTCTTTTCCATAATCCCAACTTACAATTTACATCAATAGGAATCAAACATTATTTACATATACATTTTACAATCAAATGAAATACTAACTACATAAGATAACTTAATAGAACATGGTACCATAATCAATCTTGATCCTTGAACCTCCAATCCCCAATAGTCATTACCATGACACTCGACCTCATGGAATCATCATATCCACTCCCGTCATGCTAGGAGATAGTTACATGTTCCACAATCACAACACTCACACCAACACACATTAGGAGATGTCTTACACACACCATACACAAAGTATACACTCAACATACACATCATATAAAACATTCATCCAAAATCGGATCAAATACAAGTCCTCATGTTTGGTACAACCACAAATGACATATTCATAATTCCATATTGGGAAAACTCACCAATGTCACATCACAAATCCATATTGGGAAAATTCACCAATGCCACATCATATAAACATCATGGAGTAAATTGTCACTAGGATACCACAAGTATCATCATTGGGCCAACTCACCAATGGTGGATCACAACATATAAGACACTAGGGTAAGATGCTAGAGAGCTAGTAGGGAATCTCATCATGGTGCTCACTAGTATGGCATATGCAAAATCTAGTACCTCTCTCATATAGATGAGAGTACTTGACCTTACAAGACCCAAGCTCCCCAAGTTGACATGTCTTCCCAAGATCATCCTTATCCTTTACAAACACTCAAGGCATGAGAGGGACATCCATTATCTTAGTTAATTTATTGCCCATGTTTCATTAATTATCACTTGATTAGATGACTCCCCACCCTTGATTATCCTACTTTCCACTTTGGGTTGGGGACACATTGGGAGCCACTCCCGTACCCTCTCTAGTACCTTATTCCTAGACTCTTCCTATTCACCAATGAGTGTGGCATGAATAACAATGCACAAAATTCATTTTCATCCAAATTTTCTAACATATTTCCACAAGAAATATTTCAATAAATCACAAAGTATACTTTCATTCAAACATTCAAATTCATCATATCTCATTGGAAACCTTCAAATTTTCTCAATATTTTAACATGCCAAAACCCAAAAAAAATCTCAAAACTCCATTAAAATTTCTTTAAAATTTATTTTTTCAATTTCAAAAATTCAAAAATACCTTTTGGCTCTAAATATGCCCAACAACAAACTTTGAGGTCAAATCCATATTTTATGCATTTCTTGAAAAGTTGGGCATTATAACCATGTAATTTGGAAAATTTCAAAAAAAAAACAAAATAATTAAATGAGCATAAAATTTTATAAATTGAATTGTGTTGGGAGGTGTCTACACTCCCCCAATCCTATTCCAACCTTTTGAATTGAAAGAAATTGACTAAATTAAAGAAATTAAAAAATACTTCAAATCATGTTAAAATTTCAAATGGAGAATACCTCAAGCACACTAAACAAACACGCAACATCACTTTCAAGCATATTCTCTTTCCCATTCCTAATCCAGCGAATCTGACCTTGTCAAAATCCCCTTCCAAATGCTCTCCCAATCAACAAATCAAATTTCTCCCAAAAGAGGGTTTTCTCCTCTCCAAAATTCCTCTCAAATAAAATTACATAATAAAAATAAAACCCTTTTTTCCTATTTACCCTTTCTCAACTTTCCAATTAAATCAATATAAAATTCACTTTTCCATTTCTTAGTTTTCAATTTCCTTCATTTTCCCCAAATTCCAAATATGCATTTAAATTCATTCTTGAATAACATATATTATTTAAATTCATGATTTAAATCCATATAAGCCTATATTCAATTAAATTATGGAAATCATAATCAAATATGATAATCAAATCACACATAACTTGCAATTCCCAACCCAAGGAATTTCACCAATTAATTAAATAACACAAGTAACATCATTTCTAATTTCCCCCTTTCCCAAAACATTGAAAATATTTTAATAACCAATATAAGAATCATTTAAATTCCTAACATTTCATTTACAAAAAACATAGAATTTAGACCATTAATTATATCAAACATTTACTAGTCATTCATGACATAGGGATTCCAAAATAACTCCTAACTCAAATTCGGGTTCACATAGGGTCAAACATGACACATATTGTACTTGTTTCAAGTATGATTGGATAATAAATAGGGAGGCCTAATGTGACATCTTCAAATTAACCACCGCTGGGGAATAACTCAAACCTATATAGCTAGGTGGAGAAATAACCTTGTACATGTAACAATTCAATGCAATTCAAGGGTACCTACTCAATGTATATAAAGCTGAAGCACAAAATAATCACCCAACTAGGTTCAATAACATAAGCCTAAAATAGCATCCATACATCTATCATATAAATCATTCCTTGAACATCAATAGTCACGTTCACATTTAATCACAACATATATAATGCACATCACTAAACTTAAGCATAATGACAAACCAAGCATATAAACATGTACAAAATGCCAACAATCAACATGTTTAGGAAACTCATCTCAATTATGTGGTGGTTCATACACACCATTCAGAGCAATGGAACAACCACAACAAAAATCATGAGGAAACAGTAAAGTTGAAACACCAATCCTACAACTACAAGCTACAAATGGGAGGGGCACTACACCTTTAACTAGTTATTGTCAATTGCAATGGCAAGAACTAGTCACTATGTGACACTTGTTACCATTATATAAGTTGGGTGGTATTGGGCAATAAAATCGCTCTTCTATTATCTTGTAGAGAAAATAAGTGCACCCTTTATCCTTATTTGTTTAATTCAAAAAATTAATTAATTTAAATAATCAAATTAGACCTTAAATTAATTATTTAAATGAGTTAAAGTAAAAACATGTAATTGTAATTGAAAGAGAAGGGGCTAGGATATTGCTTAACTATTTTACAATATGATTGTGACTAGGTTGGAAATGATTAGATTAATGCAAAATAATGTTCGAGAAGCACTATCAAATTGAAACAAACTATTCTTCTATTATAGGAAAAATTTCACCCATGGTCCTAGCCTTCTCTTATAATTACTTCATTTTTTAGTGGTTCTCTCTTCTACATCTACAAAACTGGGAATCTTATTTACTTGTAGATGATATTTTATTTCACACTAACATAGTATTAATAAACACCTTTAGAGGAGCTTACTATACTAGGATTGAAAAATAAAACTTCCTCAAACCTTAATCAACCCCCATTTTTTCTTTCATTCTTGATCAAAGACACTAAATGCAATCATGCAATATATCTATGATAAAGAATCAATGTAATAATTTTCTATGCAATGCTAATGCAAGCTAATAATAACTAGTGTTATCTTTAATTTGAATTCATGTCACTAGTGACCAAGAATTTCCTTTTATATGTATAACTCTAGATGCTAAAATTAGTATGTCTTGGTGTGCACTCCGATAAGGCAATGACAAAATTCTAATAGGGTTGATTTAGAATGAGAAAGAAAAGGATTTGAATTTAGGGGAACTGTAATCATGGTTATGTTTCTATCTAGTTACATATCCACTCATGTGATTGCATCTAGGAAGGGTAAAGCCCTAATATTTTAGACTAGTTTGATTCTATGAATGGGATAATGTTATACAAAGTGGTAAGTTCTAAGTTGGAGTTAATTTAGACATTACATACTAATGATTTGAGCATTATAATAATGTAAACATGATTTAAATCAATCACAACTTTAAGAAATCCACCTTGAAAAAAATTAAAAATCTTGGCGTATCTTTCATTTTTTGGAAAAAAAATATTAATTTCTATTGGTGAAAATTTCCCTTTTTCAAAAAAAAATAAATATTGGTGGCTTTTTTTAATCACTAGAAATTTATAGAAAACCTAAGTGGTGAATTATAGATATATTTGAAAAAAAAAAAAATTCATTAGTGAATTATACTTGTATTCAAAAAAATAAAACAAGTTCAATGGGGAATTATAGAAAGATTTGAAAAAAGAAATAATTTCATTGGTGAATTATATAATTTGTACTAAAAAATATATGTTCAATGGCGAATTATATAAATACTCAAAAATATAAAATTAATTATTTGAAAAATGTGTTGGTAATTTTTTGAACAATCTTAATGTGACTAGCGAAAAAATTAAACGCTAAATGATAATTATTAAGTTACTTGGAAAACTGATAGCTTTAAATAGATTTATATTTACATTGTCAAATGATCATAAATCAATGACATAAGTTCTATATTCTAGGTCAAATATTTAACACACCCAAATTTCTACATAAAGTCTCCAAAATAGAGACAATTGTCAACAACTCTATGGAAACTGCTCAATATATCGATAGTTAAACAACTTTATTGACCTTTGGTTTTTTATTCTCTTGGGTTGGTTTGTCAACATTTGGTAGACTAATGTGTCAAGTCAGCTACAATGTATTGTTGGTACTTGTATCTTAGCATTTTTTTTTTGGTTCTAACATAGTGAGTGTATTTTTGTGAATTAAATATTGAAAGGTTAAGTATTGATGTCTTCGATGGATATCTATTTTGTCTCTGGTGAATTAAATGTTGAAGGGATGAGTGTTGATGTATCATTTAATAATCAATTAGTATTCATTTATATGTAATGAAATATGAGTCTTCATAGTAAATTAGTTATTTCTTTCTTGTGTTAAAGGTCATTTTGATTTTAGACAATCTTTGGGTAGTTATGGGGGTTCAATAATTAACTCCAACATGGTATCAAAGCTCTAGATCTATAATTCCCTTTTCTTTTCTTGAGGTTTTTATCCCTAATCTTTCAAATAATGCATCTTGGAGAAAAATAGAGATCACGATTACATCTATAAGTCACTAAAGCCCTAAGATTGCCTATCTAAATGCCTAAACTAAAGTCTATAAAAAATAGGGTGACTTTTTGGGTATTGGATTTGTGCCTACAAATTTTGATATAATCATACAAAACTTGTACATTTGTTTGGATATTGTTGGTGTGGAAGGGTTTTTTTCTAGTTATCTCACCACTTAGGTCCAATTCACACTAGTTAATTAAGTTTACCTAGGGTACACATAGGATATATCACTTTACATCTCAAGTCATAATATTAAGAGACGCCATAATCTTATGTAATCCTATGTATCAATTTGGTCTGTATAACCAAGGAGCTCCCTTTGTAATCTCAATCCATTATAATATATTATTTGCATCCTTTGATAGAATAGAATTATTTTCTCATATATGATATCTCTTGTGCTTTAATAGAAGTTCCTAGATCTTGGGTGGCTACAATTTTCAGCCAAATCTTACATGGTATAGAAAGTAATATACCAACTCTTATAGATATGTATCTTATCCTCCTAGTCATACACAGTAGTAAAGCATTAAATTTGATTCTAGTTTTTGTAGTAGTCTCAAGGTTTATCAATGTTAAAATTTCATTATCTAACATTTTTTGGGGAATGGTAACAAACATTTGACCAATTTGTGGTATGATACAATCAATCAATCCATCACATAATGGTCACATTAGTTTTTTAGTCATCAATTCTAAGTTTATAATGGAATATTTATTAACTTGGTAGTCAAAACATTTATGAAATGATCATTCTATGAAATCTAATGGTGAGGGTTCAATAAATGCCTTTTCCTAGTTACATTAGGGCTTAGCCCTTGGGTATTACCAAACTAGGGGGCCTAAACTCTCATGAAGATCATTCCTTAGCAACACCTTTAAACACACTAGGTCTTCTTCTCCAATCACAACTATAGCACCTCTCTAAGAGCTACCTTTCCCATCCACCACCATCACTTAGCCACATAGTGGCTTAGTTCCCATTTTTCCACCCCAACTAGTTGTGTTGTCACCTTACCACCATCCAACCACCAAGTCCCCAATAGAGGGACACTAGCCCTCAATCCATTTGCTATAAGGGAGATATATTTCTTTTTTTGGCATAACTTGGGCATATGAAATAAAATTCTCAAGAATTAATTACAGTCATCGTAAATTTGGTTTTGAGCATTTTGTGATGGTGTTGGTATTTTTTCTATATTTTATTGTTGGTAAATCATATTGGTTGTTGAATTTTTATCATCTATTTTGGTTTCTGAGCTCATATATCTTTGCTAATATGTCTAGTATTTGTTATTCTTGTAGTATTGTAAAGTTATTTAGGATCTCTTTTCATCCATATGTGTTATTTTTCTATATTAAAAGACAAACATCTTTTATTTAATTTGTTATTTTTGCATTCTAGTTGATAACTTGGACATCTTGGTACCTAGAGAAGTTCTATTTTTGGGGTACGATCCATTTCAACTCTAGTATTATATATTTAATTTTATTGGATGTAATAATGTCTCCAAATAAATAAAAATAATAATGTGATTATTGTGGTAAGAAAAGGAATATAATAGATGAATGCATGTTGAAGAAACTTGAAGATTTGAAACTTCTTTATGAACTTCATCAATTAGAACTTTGCATTGTAAATGGCATTGGTTTATCATATTCTTCTAACCATGGATCTACAAATACATCTAATTTTCACACAACCATCTTGTGTGGACATAACTTCATTAAGGGATGAGCATTGTAGTTGGATGACATGCATTGATATCTCTACTCCACCATCATTTATTGCTACTTTAGTTCAACAACACCATTTTAGTCTTTTAGATCCATCTCATTAGTATTCCTACTTATTAGATGTATCATTCTTGTTTGTGAAGTCTCACATTATAGATATTGACAAAACATTAGATTATTTTCATTACCTCTTTAATGGCAATGATGTCATCACATCTTTGGTGTTTCTAAATATAGTTGAAATTTTGCACTCTCCTAGTTCCACTTCTTTTATTAGGCATTCAATTATTATTTTAGAGGATATGTCATTTTCTAACATGAGGACACTAGAGTTGCATTCTTGAAGGAAAAAAATTGGATTTGTATTCCTTATTCATGTAGATTGTGGGAATGGGTTCTACAACCACTAGAGGATGTGTTTCTTCTTAAGGAGAGAAATATTGTTTATAGATAGTGGATTTTCTTATGTCTTTATGGTCTCATCATTGGTACAAGAGCTATATCTTTATGGAGGGATTCATAGTCTCATATTTTCTCTCTTATGGGGGGATATACATTGTACATTTGTGACAAAAGTAGTCTTTGGGGGGTCATGTTGAGTCCTCATTTCTTTGATCACATGTACATGTTAGTTTACATTTTCTCTCTCTTTTGGAGATGATTTTTTCCTATGAGGTTTTATCCATTTTTTCCATTTGTGAGAGATTTATTTATTTGTACATGACTATCTCATTAGGCCTTGTAGTTGAGACCCATGCATCATTCATTATTAGTGCATATTTACATTTTTTTGTACTCCCTTAGTTGCACTTAAGGGAGGTGTTGGTGTAAAATAGTACACCACCTAATTAATTCTTATTAGTTCCTATTCACACCAACATACTTAAGCTTACTTAATATGATTTTTTTGTCTCATGCCATAAAACTAATACACTTTTCATGATCTAATTCAATCCTATCTAGAAGGTTTCATCCTTATCTTTTTAAAAAGGGTTTCTTATTGTATATTGTAATAATAAATCATTATTTATTTGCATCTAATGAGATCAAGCATGACTTGTAGGAAATCATCTGCTTCTCTCTTGTGTGAAAGGGTTTTTTGATAGAATAATTAAAAATAAGAAACATTCAAGGTAACATTTTTCTATCGATAGAAGACTTCAACAAAGGCATCATGTTTAGATCTAAAGATACCATCCATCCAAACCAAGATTATCTAAAAAAATCATGCACTAAGAACTAATTAATAAAGGAAAACTTTGTGACATCATTTCCTATCTTTTCCAACCAAATTGTACTAGATCTATGTTTCCACATGAATACATGTCCAACACTTTGTATAAAAATAATTTATTTTCTAAATAATTAAGAAGAAAAATGAATAATTCTTCCATATCTCTTCAAGAAGGAAATGAACCAAAAGTATTTGGAAATAATATATTATTTAGAAACCTTTAATAGATGAGCAAGCCTCACCAAATTTACAATTAAATCAAGAATAATACATCAAATCAATGAAATATTTGTTTTTATAAGCAAAAGTGGCAAGCCACTATAATATTGATTATATATAAATAAGATAATACAAAATCCTGGTTCAGAATAATACATCAACTCAATGAAATATTCGTTACTATAAGTCATTGAGAACTTTCCTACTATGATTGATTGCTACCTTGAAGACCCAAATGTGCCAAAAAAATCACAAATAATTAACCTTTATTATAGTCCCTCTCTAAATTTCATAAAAATATTTAAGACAAAAAGTGAATATTTCTTTAACAATAATAAATTTAATAAGATATTAGAAATAATATATCTTTCTTGGGTTCTATAAACCAATGTGCTTCAACTTAAAATAAATTTGTAAATGGAGTTAACAAAACAACACACTTGATTTTTCACTAGAAATGACTAGTTATAAACCTTGTGAGTCATCTATAATTTTACCAACACAAATATTCTCTCCATAATTTTGAGAATGTATTAGATATTTTCTCAATAATGACAAGACTAAACCAAATATCTAATTCATTTACTTGAGTAATTTGAGTGGTTGGGCTTCTAGTAGGAACCCTATATCTATACTTGGGTATTTTACATAAGAATATGCATATAGATATGAAACTCATAGATGCCACAATGTTAAATCATGGGACCCAACTCACATTCCATTGAACATACACTATTACTATATTCAACATGAGCATGGTCGACATGATGCTAAGTTAATACTAGTTAAAGAAGGAGATTTATTTCTTTCTTTCATCTATATTTTGTTAATCAAACTAGTTTATTGCAAGTGATTGTAGAAATGGCTTCATCACACTATCCTCATCTTCTTTCCATCCTTCACCTGTAACCTCCCCTTTCCTTTCAAGCATACAATTTCAGTTGCAGTGGCTCATGAGGGTACCTATGGAAGTATGGGAAATAATCAAGAGTTGTAACACCATACCCTGACCCATTATGAAATTATTCCATTCATTATAGTTGTATGGTTTCCTGTACTCTCTTGTTAGGTCCTTTTTATGAAATGATGGATGACCATACTTTGTGATATGGTGCCCAAACCTTCCCTCTTTTTCCTTGGCTTAATTTAATTTCTTTTCTTTTTTATGATTGTCCACCATAGAGTGACCTATCATGGGGGTGGGATGTCACATGTAGTTTTTGAGTCAAACTCATTGATCCACATTTCATGAATAATGGTTCACAAGAACCCATCTCTCATGATAATGAATGGTCAATTTATCACTCATTGTATTTAGAGTGATGCTCATAAGCAGGAATCATTGGGAGTTCCTAGGAGGTCACCCATCCAAATACTACTCCAACTCAAGTTTACTTAACCATGAAGTTTCCCCCAAGATCAAGTCTACATAGCTTGCTACACCATTTGTAAAACCTTCATGAAGTGTTGTGCCTTATGAACATTCATTATAGAACCCATTTAGCTCATAAATTGATAAGTGAGGTATTTTCCATAATGTATCAAATTATGATATTACTTAAGCATGCCATAAAATTGGATTAATATTGGGATGAGTGACCTCTTGGGAAGTTTCAAGGCTTCACCCCTATGAACATCACCTATATGCAATGAGTACTAAGTGGACCATTCATTATCATGAGAGATGGGTTCTTGTGAACCACTAATAATAAAATATGGGTCAATGAGTTTGACTCAAAAACTACATAATTGAATCTTGATAGAAATATTATAATTTGACATGGTATGGAAAATACCTTACCTTATATTGACAATTTTACAAAAAACTAAACCAAACTATTTAAAAAATAATAAAATACAATCATAAATACACTAAAATATCTACACTTGATTAGTTTACATTATTTCAAAATTTGAAACATATGAATATCAATTTTAGGTTCTTCAAGTTCAAAAGGTAGAAGTTGTTGCCCTTTTCTTTATAAAGTGATGACATAGTTTAATGCTTTCATCCAATATCTTTGGGTGTTTTAGGTTCATAAATGGTTGAAATGAGGCCTAATTATGTTTATGGTTAACTAACACCAAAAAGATATAAACATTGGAGGGAAAAGTGAAGTAAATTTTATATTGCATCCAAAGTTAAAGTATTTTCATTTCACGGTCAATCTTAGTTGGGTCCTCTTTTTATGAATTTTTAATCTATTATCCATATCCATTTTCTATTGGTTTCCAACATGTTCAAAATGGGAGTCATGATTAAAAGGTTATTTTTCATCAAGATAAATTTGGGTAGTTGAACTTTCAACCATTATAGACTCAATACAATTCATATAAAGGGTAAGATTTAACATATGACTAGGCTAGGTGGACAAATGGGATGTACGAAGATATTTTTTAATACACCTAAATGTGTGGTTCATTAAAGAGAAAAGGAAATGAATTCACATGATTCAAATTTGAAAAGGATGGTATATATATAAAAATAATAAATTATAAAGATGACCAAACTTTAAGTTACACCACTAGAAGGGTTCAAATTTAAATGCAAGGGAAGAAAGAACACCTTTGATTAATTTAGTGATCTAATGAGTGATAAATAAATCAAATAACAATCAAGCCTTGAATTAATATGAGAGCTATGAATTGATAAATGGTAAGAGTTTAGGAAAGTGCTTAGCTTTTTTTTGTCAAAGTATAGTTGTTGGTGTAGAAGATTCAACTAGTAGTGTATCAACAATTAGATCTAATGTTCTAAAATTATATTTGAGCTAGTTAGAATGTGAATATTTTAATTTGTATCTCTACAATTATGTAGGGCTAGATTGTGCCTATGGTCCTATTTGAGGACACCTACGTACTATTAGATTTCATGTTATGCCATATTCTACTTTGGTGATTAATCACCTTGATTTGTATTTTTAAAGACAATGTGATGCATAGATGCACCTTTAGTGATTTGTTATATAAGATAAGTGAAGTATTAAACTTCCTTAGATCCTAGTCAAACCCCACTATTGAATTCACAAGACTAAATATAGAAAGACATAATGCAAATTATCTTGGTATAGTTTTTGTAATGCAATTTTTTTTTAAGTGCTCTAAATATTTTTTAATCCCAAGTAACTAATTTTCCATTTATACGATTTAATGATTCTCTATTATGATAATTATGTCCTAGAGGTTATCTTTAAATATATAACTAGACATAAATTTAAACTATTAAGCACACAGGTTGAGCTCTAGTCATCTTTTTCAAAAGGATCAACTTAGGATGGAGGGAAAAGCTATTTTGAAAATAGAGGATATGATCGCAAGCATGATTCTATTCAATGAAAATAATCACACTTATAATCTAGTCCCCAAAGTAGAATGAATGTAATGACATTTGGTGCATAGATAATAGGGACTAATACAAATGGATGGAGACTTAGTTCTAGGTTTATGTCAACATGTACAAAAAATAGTTTGAATTAAGATAGAGACATATTTTAAAACAAAGTCAGCATGAGTGGAAAACAAGTGAGGAGAGACGAAAGGAACATATTTTTATCTTTATAATAATAAGCTAATCATACCACAAATGCGATAATAATCTTAGTGCTTCAAAATCCAATTGAAAATTTACAATCAATAAAATGTAAATAATTATTAATTTTCAAGGGGTTTAAGGATTGTGGTTCTTACTTTGTTAGTCTTGGCTTGGTTTGTATCATTTATTTTACCTACTATTGATGATCTCACTTTTATAGTTGGAATACATGCATGAAACTATAGAGGGTTGGATATTGGATCAAAACACAACATATTTATATATAACATTAAAAAAGTTTTAGTGCCACTCTTTCTTGATTGTTAATCTCCAATAATTTTAAGGATGAAGATGTTATCCCATTTGGTTAGTGGATTAGTTTATTACTTGCTTCATCAATTATTAATTATCTCACTCCCATGTCTCTACAATACATGCATGAACCTTGAATTTATTGTAAACCTAGTTAGATCAATGTGCATTTCTTAGGTTTATTCACCTATAGTTTATCTATTATTTCTTGTATGGTACAATTATTTACTTTTAAAAAATAGTTTGAATTCTAATCATCGCATTGATTCATTTTTTTTATTAAAATAAAATTATCTTAAATTAATTACAAAGGTATTATAAGAGAATGCAAGTCACAACCATCTAGGCCTAAATAAAAGAGAAACATAAATTTAATAAAAAAGAGCTAGAATGTTGTATAAACTACAACACTTCTAGCTACAACTATGTGTATATTTTTATATTTATCATTAAAAAGAAAATATACATATACATACTGCCCCCCTCTCATGTTATATTAATCAATTGATCAAAGAAATTAAATAATTTTTTTCTCATTTACATTTCTTATACCTCATACATTTAATAATACATATAAAAACACTCACTAGAAGTGTATAGATGAAAATTTCTCTCAACATTTTTCTCTCTAGTTTAACATCCTCTCTTAGCTCTTTTGCTTAATAAACATTACAATGTGTCCCCCTTATGATTTGATGTGCAAACAATCATTGATCCCATAACATGTACCATACTTAGCTTTTTTTCAACCCAAACACCTTAGTTTCATGACCTTAGTTCTATAATTTTACTACCTCAAGGATGACATCACTCTTATATTAGCATTTTCAAATTTTGAATATTTTTTAATTTATATTTTTTCTCATATTGGTACCTACCTTTTCACTCCAATTTGGATCCCTATCATCTCCCACACCCAAATGACCATAGATGACCATAAAACTACTTATTAAATAAAATGAGTAATTACATAAAAGACAACAATATGATAGCACATGCAACAAAATTATACATAGAAAGTTTAAATTATAAACACATTAATACATAATAGAAATCATTACTAAATTTCTCTAGTTGCATTTACATCCAACCTAGCAGTTTCATCCCTATTAAATTTGCAATATTTTAATCCTCTAAATGTCATCACATCTTTGTTAAATTTGATTGTTATCAAGGAAGTCTCATTGTTCAACCTTCTTAGAAAAAACCACAAATGTGCCTATAACACCACCTAATATAAATACTAGGTTTTAAAATTACATAAGATGTTGTAATAGCCATGCAATAAATCTCTATAACAAAAAGATATTGACACCATTGTGCCAAAGTAAATAGTTCATGCAGATTCATCTTCTTAACATAGAGATCAAGAAAAAGGGAATAAAGACTTTGACTATAACTTCTAGATTCCCCCAATTCAACACAATAAAACCATAACAAAAAAATATATCAACTACTAAAATGACTAAGCCCTCTTATCTTTATTCTCTTATTCATCCTTTTCTATAAAAAAACATTTTTTTAAAAAAATCAAAATTTTGAACAATTATTTTTTATTATATGTTATCATGCTCAAATTTAAGATTAAAGAAAAATAAAATTAAAAAGAAAATTAACTATATATTATCTTATTTTATCTTTATAAAAAAGTATATTAATTTATTAAATTTAAAAATATTTTTTTATTTGCAGAAGCTTTTGCAGCCTACCATGGTCTTAAATTGGCTTAATCCAATGGATTCAATAAGGTGTGATTAGAGGGAGACTCTTTGAACATCTTAAATTGCCTGAAAGAGAATCAAACTCCTAACTGGTTGATTGAAAATATTATTAGAGATTCTAGATCTCTATTATTAAGTCCTTTGATGGCTATCATATCTCCCATATTTATCAGGAGGGCAATAAAATCACTGTCTATTTTTCCAATCTAGGTGTCTCTTCAAGGTTTAGAGTGTGGGCCTCTAATGGCCACCTCCCCCTCAATATCAAGAACATTTTAAATCATGATTTTCAAAAATTATAAGGTGGATTATAATGCTATGATTAGAGAATGGAATTTTAATGTCCCCTTCCCCCTCGATGTCAAGATCATAATGAGCTTTGATATCAATAGTTTCAAGAAGGTTCAACCTTTAATTGTAATTATTTCAAGAAGTCACATCAATGTGACCCTCACACAGATTTTGGGTAAGTTTTTGTGCCTTGTTTTTCTTTTCTTGTGGCAGAGGTTAGTCATTTTCTTGGGCCCTTATGCTATGTTCTAGGGTTTTCTTAGCACTATTTAGATTCTACTATGGTTATATGTTGTTATGGGAGGTGATAGGAGTAGAGTGGAACCAATTTCTTATGAGGGAACTCAGAATAATGTGAGGGTTTGGAAGATCTTAGAGGAAGGAGGTATAACCCATTACATTGAAAAACTCCATAGGTTTGATCCACATGTGTCTAAAGCTTTTGTCTTTGGTTGGAAGGATCAAACTCTCACAATGAATGGCATTGAGTTTGATATTTTAGAGGAGTTCATAGGGAAGATGACATATGGTAGAAATATTTTCTGGGACATAAAGGATTTTGAAGTGGCCATGAAATTGTTCTTCAAAAGGGATGAACATGATAAATTGGCCAAAGTCTCATGTGGTGGCTATGATAGGAGCTCCATTAATCCCATCTGGGTTGAAATTGCTAAGGCTGTAATGCATTACTTCACCTTGGATGGCAAGTTTACTACTCTTTTTTATTATCATTTTATTTTGTTGAATCATTTTAGGCACAAGCAAAAGTTTCTTTCCCATATTATCTTTTGGCCTATATGGAATGTGGTATCAGAGATTTTAGGAAAAACCCTAGGTCTCCTATTTTACATGGTCTCATTCTACTTATTATGGAGCATGTTAAGTTGTTTTCTATTCTGATTGAACCTAAAATTCCTCTAAATTGGTCAATAGCCAGCATGTTGAGCATCTTTCAAATTATGAGATGGGAGATGATATGAAAGAGGATGAGTGGGTTACTAAGGATGATGATGGGGAGTCTATGGAGATTTAATCCAACCTTCCTTCTGAAGATGTTCCTAAATTCAAGAAAGGCTCCAAGAAATGAGAAAAGCCACAACTCTCCTAGTCAACTCTCCTAGTCTGATGGATCCTTTATAGGGGATGAGGATTTAGAAATTAAGGTGCCTTTTTATGTTACTAAGAGGAAGATTTTAAAAATTGTTAAGGGGAGTGCTACGAGTTTTCAAGATATTGAGCCTAATGTTCATTCCTTTGCTACTAAAAGGAAGAAATCTATATTTTTTGAGGGCATTGTTGAGGGTCATGTGGTGGGAAAAACTCCTAGTGTCGATAAGGGGAAGATGTCGTCCTATCTTGAAGGTGCGAATGAAGAAGTGGAGCCTAATTTTCATTCTTTTGTTGTTTTAGAAATAATTCAAAACCTGATGAGGGAGTTGATGAGGGTAATGTGATGGGGAAGTCTCCAAGTGCTCACAAAAAGAAGATGGAGTCCTTTCTTGAAGGTGAGAAGTGGCTGCTAAGCCTAAAATAAGGGTGATGAAAGAATATGGTAAAGGTAAGGAGACTACCAAAGGGAAAGATATCTTGGGTGAGGATATTTCTCATGAGTAATAGGGTACTCCTTTACTTGATTCTAAAGACCTAAATGTTTTTAATTGTAATGGGGAGGAGATTTTTAATGTTTTGGGTTTGATGAAAGAGGGTGCTGCTAATTATTTCAAAATGTTTAAATGGTTTTTTATGGAGATTAATCAAATTAAGGTGAAAATTTGGTCTCTGAGAAAAAGGCCGAGGAGAAGGATTCTAATGAGGATGTGTCAAGAAACATAGCTGAGAACAAAAAAATGCTCGCGATTCTCCAAGAGGTGGCTAAAGATTTGGGCTTAATGAAGAAAAAATTTGAGTCCCGCATTACTATGTTATACGAAAAAATGGAGAAATTTCACTAGAACCTTGAAAAGGTGGGGCAAGTTAGCCAAACTGTGCTTCAGAATAATGTTGAAGGGCTTCACATCCTAAATGAAAAAGTCAAAAATTGGAAAGATGAGGATTTGGTTGGGTTGTTGAAGGATGTTGATGCTGGTGATGCTGGTTTGGTTAAAGGTAAACAAGGTTCACATTCTATTGGAGTGGGTCTGAGTACTCAGACTTGTAGTCATCTAAAGAAACCCTTAGATAGTTAGAAAAAATAACCGTTGGAGGTTGCAGAGCTTCACAATTTAATGATCATGCAAGACTTAGAAGCAACTAAGATTATGAAAGACTTACAATAAGTTGTTTTTTGTTTGTTGTATGAATTTTTGATGGTATGTTGATGGTTGGCTACTTGTTTGCTCTAGTTTTTCTTTGGAAACATCTTTTTTGTAAAGGGTTTCAGTTCTCTTCAAAACCTATTTTACCTTTAATAAAAAATATTTATTTATAAATGCTTTTTAAATTTATATATAAGGCCTTTGCATAAATAAGAATATAAATTATTAATAAATAAATATTGTTTATAACTTGAAATAAAGATTGTTTATATTTATATGAAATTTTTAAAAAGAACATGTAAATGTTTTAACTATAATATTATAACAATTAAAATTATCTATCTTAAAATATTATGTTTAGATCTTAAATTAAATGCCTAATTATTTTTGTTGAATATTATTTGCATTATTGTTATTATCTAACAAAGTTTTAATGAAAATAATAGAAACATAAAATACATAAAAATAAGAATGACTATTATAATTTGATTTATAAATTTTGTTAAATAGAATAAATGATTATAAATATTAGGTTTTAGAAATGTTAGTATTAAAAAAAGTTAGGAAAGAATAATAAGTATAATATATTAAAATATTTAATAGAATTTAAAGTTTTGAATATATTAATGTACTCTTTTTAATCTATATTAACATTTATTTTGAGGTTTGATATAGTTCGGATAAGTCACATTTGAGATTTTTCATTGAAGTATGGGGAAATATTATTTATTAATATTTTGAATATATTAGTGTATTATTTTTAATTGATATTAATAATTATTTTGAAATTGTGATGTAGTTTAGAGAAGTGATATTAAGAATTTTAAGTTGTAATATGAGTCCAAAGATAATTTTTTAAAATGTGTAGGAAATTATTTTTTTAATATTGATTATCGTTTACAATTATTTTGCTCATACAAGCATCAACATGACACACTTACAGGATCTTGCAAGAACAACTATGAGACAAATACTAACTCCTTTCAAGTAACCACACTAGTAACCACTTATAGAAGACCAAGAGTCACAACTTAGAAATTCACTTATTAAGAAACCATTTTCATAGTAGAAGTCAATTATAGAAGACCAAGAGTCACAACTTAGAATTCCATATTAGATGTATTTTTTTAAAATTTGAGATAGAGTCTACACAATGAGAAATCAATTTTTTAACCAATTAAATTCAACCCATTGAACGTCAGAAGCTATTTTTCTAAAGAATAGTAATAATAAAGAGAATAAAGGACACTAACAAACAAACATATTCATTTGTAACTTAAATGTTATGTTACAAAAATAAAAGAGTTTAGGAGGATACTAGTTGAATTCCTATGTAATTTTGTCAAAATAAACATCTATCATAAGTTATAACTTAAATTGGTAGAGAAATACTTTTAGGAAAAAAACATCACATTGTTAATTCAATGTATTATTAAGGACAAATTTAATGTTTTTTAGGGAAAATAACAACTCTCTATAGAATTATGATTTGTGGAAAGTTATAATGTCTTTTTCGAGAAATAATGACTCTATGAAATCTTATTCGTTCTGAAAATAAAAATATTTAGCTCTATTCACAATGATTCAAGATTTCATATTCATAATTAATATGTTTTTTTTTTTTTTTTTTTTTGGAGGATTTTATATCAAACCCATAAGATCATTTAGCTATCCAACACGAGAACTCGAACCTTAGATTGAAATTTCCTCAACTGAGAGTCAAAGAGTTGCTTGGGATAGGATCTCGACCTCATCCTTTTATTTCAATATTCAACTTTTAAAAAAATCATTATAATCTTTTGCGAGGTATCAATTGTGTCAAATTCACCTCGGACATGATTCCAACTTTATCCCTTATCATGCAGGGGGGCCTTGCACTTAGCAAGACTAGATATATGGGGGAACCATTCAACTTCACCAACAAAGAAAAGACTCATTGACATATTACAATCCTATTAATCATATTTGCCGAGAACTAAGATTTAGGGATATCCATTTTTCCTAAATTTATTCAAAACAAAAATCTTATCTCATCATCTTGATTCCACCAAAAGATAAAAACCCATTCACAAATATTTCAATTCGAAATATTAAAAAGAATGAAAAATGTAGAACAGCCTTCAATTAGGTAACGGTTAGTATCTTAGGAAAGTATTTGTCAATTTATCGTTCTTTAACCTTTCTAAGGCTAATCCGAAGCACGTTTACTGGTTCAATCTTAACCTCGGTGGAGCTGGCAGGCTGTCACATCGAAACTTGCTTTCGGGCGCGAATTGGAAGGCAATAGGATATGACTGGAAAAAGAAGGGGTTTGGGAATATTGGAGTTGGCGTGGCCTGAGGGCAGCTGCAAAAGCAATCAGAATCTCATCGAGCAGGGAGAAGATTTGTCGGGGCTCGGTGCGGCCTGTCACGAAGCAGGTGGAGTTGTACTTGCAAAAGAAAAGGATATGACGTGGCCAACATAGTTACCTCATTTGGAGCGGTCGTCCGACAGCCTTGCGAGATATTTAGTAATGGTGGCCTGGCTTATTTATGGGAGACTCCTTGCTTTGTCTGTAAGGTGGCAATGGCCAAGGGCGTTGTGGCGGTGGTGGGCGTCGGCCCTAAGCTCGGACGGTCAATTGCCAGGCGCTTTGCTCATGAAGGATACACTGTCGCAATTCTTGCGCGTAATTTAGGTCTGTCAAATTTCTGCAATCTTGGCTAAAATTACTGGCTCTTCGATTAAGGTCTTGGTTTTTTGTGCAGATAAGCTCTCGAGGTTCGCAGATGAGATAGCCAGAGAAGAGAATGCGCAGGTTTTCGCCATCAGAATCGACTGCTCCGACGCCAAGAGCGTGCGGGAGGCCTTCGAGGGCATTCATTCTCTCGGCTTTGTCGAAGTTCTGGTAAATTGCATTTGATGTTTTCAGAAAGTCAAAAGCAATTGCCTGGAGAGGCCGTTTTAGATAGAATGTCTGCTGGGCCTTTCTTTAATGCATTTGATTATGAGATCTTGCCTGCACTACGTTATTTGGCGTGTGTATTGTATTATCAGTAGATGCAATCTTGTATGTTTCGTGTTCATAAAGAGAAAGAAAGGCAAGCGTAGTGTGTCTCAAATCTCTAGTGTTATCCGATTTGGGTACTTTGGAAAGAAAGAAAGAAATGTCTTAGGGAGAAAGATAAGTAGAATTCGAGTAAGTGGCCGTTGGTCTTGGCTCACAAAGAGCCAAAGATCATTTTTTGTCGGTGATGAGGCCAGTCTGACAATATAAAGGTTCAGACCAGATCCACCAAATCAGTTTCTGTCTAGTGCAAATTACCAACATTTAAAGGGATGTGTGGCCACTGGCCAGCCTATTCGAAGCTTTTGTGGGTTAAACTAAATAAAAAATAGGCTTACATATGATTCTCTTGTTTTCATATCTGAAGCATTTTTGAGTCTGTTAATATGAAGGTTGTCTCTAAGTCGAAGTCTAGTAATTGCATTTGAAGAATGGTTAGGGCTGAGTAGAGGGTGTTTCTATGTTACCCTAGGCATGGTAAAACATTACTCTCTGCTTTCTTGTATCTGTCCGTTCAACACAGAGTTTTATATCCAATAGGAGAGTCAAGAAACTTGGAGGGCAGATCTAGTGGAAATCCATGGAGTTTAAGGGTGAAGATGATCTTTCGTCGGTCCTGGCACAAGCGTTGTCTGTTGAGCTGGCTTTTCAACTTTCTCTATCAATTGAGTGGCTGAAGCTTCTCAATCCTATTGTAGTCCATTGAACTTATTAGCTATAGCGAGCCTGTCAAAAGTGGACTTTGTGAGTGCATTTGACTTTATGCTAGCTAAACCTTGTCGCCTATGCTAGTACCCTAGTTTTACTACCAACAATATCATATGACAATTCACAATACACGATGATACTGTTACAACTTTGAACTAGATTATGACTGTAAAGTGTAAATTACGTTATATCCTCTTTTGGGTTTTCACGGGGTCTGATTGTATAACTTGTTTGGCGAGCAGGTGTACAACGTGGGCATGCCAGTGGCATGGAATCCACCCAAGTTCACTGACATAAGGCTGGAGTCATTCGAGAAAGCCATCACTATTTCTGCAGTGGGGGCCTTCCACTGCGCCCAACAGGTGTTGCTTCTGCTTCTTTCTATATTCTTATCATTCTGCTTACTGGTACGGTGTGGCTATGGGTTGTCCTTAGTGGTGTAAAGGATTGGTATATAATAAAATACTGTTATAGCGAAGCTCATCATGGGCTGAAAATGAATAAATTGTCAGGAATGTTTGACGATATGGCGTTAAGTAATTATAATTTCCTCTAGATCTTGCCTGGCATGGTGGAGAGAAGAAAAGGTACGATTCTTTTTACTGGCTCTGAAGCATCAGTTAGAGGAGCAGCAGGGTTATCTGAACTGAGTACGTGTATTCTCACACCTTGTCTTTGTATTTGTTGAAAAATAACTATCTCTCTCGGCATGCTCCAATTTTAACAAGTTCATTTATTCATTTCATCAATTTGGGGGCTCAATTTGTCCCAGCTTGACAATGTTTACTATTGTATGTAAGTGGCCTTACAGCTTGTGGGAAGTTTGCTCTAAGAGGTCTTTCTCAGTGCCTTGCTCGAGAATTTCAACCACAAGGGATTCATGTTGCCCACATCATTATAGATGGAAGGATAGGATCTTCCAGGTATGCGCTCTAAACATCCACATTTGAAGTCTTGTATTTTCTGGAAGCAGTGTCACGTTCCTTTATTTTCGACATTTTGATCCTTCTTAGCATTATGATATTCTAATCTGGAAAAGGGGTGATGACCTAAAACATGAAGAGGAGACTAGAAGATTCAGTCGAATAACAATATTAAAGCCTAATGTCTAAAATTGTCTCTATATGTGGAAATTTAAACAATGTAACCTATGAAATTTTGTTAGATCCAGCACTGTATACGAATTCTACATTATATCTCATCTGGGCCAAAGAAGGCCAAGGGGTTGAAGGTTTCTATTAATGGGAGTTGTCATGAATGCCAGGCCTAAGGAGGCCAATGAATTGCAGGAGCATGTTTTGAACCCAGATGCTATAGCTCAGACGTACTGGCAGCTGCACATCCAGGATCGAAGTGCTTGGACCCAAGAGGTGGATCTCAGACCCTTTTCTGAGAGGTTTTGAGCCAATTCATCCAAGGTCTTTTAGAATCTCGGATCATTTCCAGAGAGATATTGAGCCAGTTTATCTAGTAAGGCATTTCATATGTTGTGACTCCATCCACTTTTAGAAATTTGATTGGTGTTGAGGTAGAGATGCATATTGGTGTGAGTTTGAATATAAGGCTAGCTTGAATTTGAAGAAATCAATGTGGTATCCATCAAAGGTGGAAATGAGGCTCTTCTCTACATCTTTAGAGAGATACAAAGAAGATGAAGAAATCCATCTGACCGCCTTGGTATTGTTGTGTTTGTTACTATGGGTTCTGAGCATTGGTAGATCGTTTGGGAACTCTGTCCATATAATGGTTTTTTTTAGCCTTGCAATCTATATATATATATATGTGGTTTTCCAATATGGAGCCATTGGTTTAGAGCATCTCATGGTGCTCAAGAGTCTGATGAAAGAAAGACGCTCAAGATTACCTCCACCTTTTAGTAGGTGGTAAAATCTTCTCTGCTATTTGAATTGAGGCTACACCTGTAAATTTTATCTCCACCTTTTTATTGTCGTTCCATCAAGGTGGAAAAGAGGCTCCTCTACATCTTGGGTGGAGGAATTGTGAAGAGGAAGGAATCCATCTGAACACCTTGGTATAATTGTGTTGGTATCGGTGTTTTGTAATATGGGTTCTGAGCATTGCTGGGATTTAGATCGTTTGGGAACTCTGATCATATAATTATATTTCTTTAAGCCTTGCAATCTATATATGTTGTTTTTCAATATGGAGCCGGTGATTTAGTGCATCTCATGGTCATGAAGAATTTGATTAAGATTTTATTAGTTGTACATTGTATACCCACCATTTAGTAGGTGTAGAAAGGTGTCTGCTAGTTGAATTGATTCCAACACCACACATTATTAGATAAAACTGCTTGCATACTTAGCTGGGGTGCATGCACATTCATCTGACTTCCTCGCCTATCAAACTGGTTACAGGTATGGCGTGAGTTGTAAGGGTATGCTGCCTGTCTCTAGAATGATAACAAGTAATTCGATCATGGTACATACAAAATGGAATTTGAGGTTCATTATGAATGAAAATTATTTTCCTGTGATCTATAGCGTACATGTCTAGAAATATAGCAACTGTACAAAGAAAATCTCAAAGACTGTTTTTTCAAACTAGCCAGTCTCATAGTATGTTTAGGTCTGGGATTTAAATCAGAAGTTTAAGTACCAAAATATGGTATAAGAGGGGTGATAGAGAAAAGAGTCAATCCTGAACCAAAATAAGAAGCTTGTACATGGTCTATAATGTAGTAGTGCAGTGCACCAACATGCACATGGGAGTGGAGAAAAGAGTCAAACCTGAACCAAATTACAAAGATGGTCTAAAATGTAAAAGATGGTCTATAATGTAATAGTGCAGTGCACCAACATGCACATGGGAGTGTTGAGAAAACAGTCAAACCTGAACCAAATTATAAAGATGGTCTAAAATGTAAAAGATGGTCTATAATGTCATAGTGCAGTGCACCAACCTGCACATGGGAGCGTTGGAGAAAAGAGTCAAAAACCTGAACCAAAATAAGAAGTTTGTAAAAATGCTTTAAAGTACAATGATTGTCTATAGTTAGTAGTGCAGTGCACATAATATGCACACATGAGGTCTTATGTTCAAGGTTTTTAGTCTATAATAAACTAGTATGGTACAAGGGTCAAATGAGGAGCCTTGAACATTAAAGTTTGGCTTAATTAGCTAAATGGGTCAATAAGAAGTCTATTAAAAAACTAACTTCATAAAGAAAATTGGTAACATATACATGCAAGGTCTTATGTTGAGTTCTAGTAGATGCATGTAACATAACAATATTTAGAATTTTTAATATTAAAGAATATTTAAAAATGAAGTAGATACTAAGAGTAGAAACAATTATTTTATTCAACTATTATAATAAATAATTAACTAATTATATTGTAGAAATAATTGAAACTATATTCTTTCTTGCAAAATCAAATAGAAGCTTAGGAATTTGACATCACTAGTTATTTTTATTTTATTTCAAATATTGTGGATCACGCTTATACCACACAAAAAATTAGTTCTTATTTTAATTTTTTGTCACAATTTATATAATTGTACACATGATTATATTTTGAAGTTGCCTCTTAAAATTTCTTAATTGATATATTTAGGGTTGTTCGGAAAAGATGTGTTGTATATCTTACATAAAATTTATTAAGTATTATTCAATTGTGGTGCATCTAGGGATTTTAGGTATGCATGCATTACATGTGATAAAAATTCATGAGAATACTTTGCTATTTATATCGTATGTAACATTGATATAAATATTTAATGTGGTTTGCACAATGAGAAAATATTTAATATTGACAAAAATTATCATCACTTGAGAAATTTAGTACAAAAGGAAACATTTAGTACCAAAAATAAATGAGGGGGCATAGTTTTGTAAGCTTATGGTTTAAAGACATGGTTTATGTAACACAATTTAGTGTTTTTTTGAATGTTTTTACAAAAGTAATCACATGTGTAGTTATTTAGGTTGACTATCATAACCTTTGATTCGTTGGCTAAGATTAATTGAGCATCTTTTGTAGCCAATTTATCTAGTAAGACATTTCATGTGTTGCGACTCCGTCCACTTTTTAGAAATTTGATTGGTGTTGGTAGAGATGCATATTGGTGTGAGTTTGAATATAAGGCTAGCTTGATTTTGGAGAAATCAGTGTGGCCTCCATCAAGGTGGAAATGAGGCTCTTCTCTACATCTTTGGAGGAGATACGAAGAAGAAATCCATCTGACCATCTTGGTATTTATGTTTGTAACTATGGGTTCTAAGCATTGGTAGATCGTTTGGGAACTCTGTCCATATAATGGTGTTTATTTAATCCTTGCAATCTATATATATGTGGTTTTCCAATATGTAGCCATTGGTTTAGAGCATCTCATGGTGCTGAAGAGTCTGATCAGAGAAAGACGATCAAGGTTTCTTCCGCTTTCTAATAGGTGGTAAAAGGCTCCACCTGTAAATTTTATCTTCACCTTATAATTGGTGTTCATCGAGGTGGAAATGAGGCTCTTATCTACATCTTTGGAGGAGATATTGTGAAGAGGACGAAATCCATATGACCACCTTGGTACTGTTGTGTTGGTATCGGTGTTTAGTAATACGGGTTCTGAGCATTGCTGGGCTTTAGATCGTTTAGGAATTCTGTTCATATAATTATATTTTTTTAAGCCTTGCAATCTATATATGTTGTTTTTCAATATGGAGCCAATGATTTAGTGCATCTCATGGTCATGAAGAATTTGATGAAAGATTTTATTAGGTGTAAATTGTATCCCCACTATTTAGTGGGTGGATAAAGCTTGTCTGCTATTTGAATTGATTCCAACTCCACACCTTATTAGATAAGATTACTTAACTGGGGTGCATGCACATTCACCTGACTTAATCGCCTATCAAACTGGTTACAGGTGTGGCATGAGTTGCAAGGGTATGCTGCCTGTCTCTAGAATGATAACAAGTAATTCGATCATGGCACATATAAAATGGAATTTGAGGTTCATTATTAATGAAAATTATTTTCCTGTGATCTATAGTTTACATGTCTAGAAATATAGCAACTATACAAACAAAGTCTTTTACTGATCTCAAAGCCTGTTTTCTCAAACTAGCCAGTCTCATGGTAAGGGAATATTTCGATCTGGGAGTGGCCTTACATGAATTCGGGGTATGCCACATCTGTATTTTTTGTTATAGAAAGTTATAGTTTTCAAATTAAATAATTTGATTGCGCGGCCCAAGGGTCTAGATAGGACCTGAGATATTACAACTCTCTTTTACATATAGATAATTGTTTACAACACCGTTGACCATTCCGTATTCACTGTAATTGACTCCTTCCTAATGCCTGATCATGATGGATAGAATATAATTTTTACGTAGTGGTAGCCTATGAGACAGTGAATTTATACAGAATTATGATTCCTAACCTATAAATTATTGATCTAATCATTTTATAAAGAATTAAGCTTTCTAATCTAAAATAATAAATCTAGTCATTTTGTTTTCAATATTGATTCTGCATTGTTTATTTCAATGATGGATTCTCCTGGTGTATTTTGGACTTGACAAGGAAACTATTTAGCATGCAACTACATTTGGAATATAGTTGTTGCAATATTAAGTCGAGTCATTTGTGATTTGTATATATTTAATGATTAAATGGTTATATTATTATTTCAAAATAGAGTTAAATTAGAAGTTTTAAGTACCAAAGTATGGTATAAGAGGGGTATTGGAGAAATGAGTCAAACTTGAGTCAAAATAAGAAGTTTGTAGAAATGCTTCAATTACAAAGATGGTCTATAGTATACTAGTGCAGTGCACCAACACGCACATGGGAGGTCTTACGTTTGAGTCCTAGCTGGTCTATATAAAGTATGGTACTAGGATCCAACTAGGAGCCTTAAACACTAAAATGTGGCTTAATTAGAGAAATGGGTTAATAAGAAGTCTAATAAAAAACTCTACTCATAAAGAAAATCAATAATATATACATGCAAGGTCTTATGTTTGAGCTCTACTTGATGCATGCAATATAACAATATTGATAATTTTTAACATTAAAGAAAATTTAAAAAAGAAGTGGATATTAAAATATAAACAATTATTTCATTAAAATATTATAATAAATAATTAATTAAAATTGTAAGTAGAAATATTTGAAACTTTATTCTTTCTTGCAAAATGAAATAGAAGCTTAGGAAGTTGACATGATGAGTTATTTTTATTTTATTTTGAAATATTATCGATAACTCTTATATCACACAAAAAGTAAGTTTTTATTTTAATATTTTGTCACATTTCTAATAATTGTACATGTGTATATTTTTTTAAGTTGCCTTAGGTCTTAAAATGTCTTAATTTATATGTTTAGGATTGTTGAGAAATGATGTGTTGTATACCTTGCATAATACTTATAATGTAATATTCAATTGTGGCGCATCTAGGGAATCTAGGTATGCATGCATCACATGTGTTAAAAATTCGTAAGAACATTTTATTATTGTATGTAACATCGAAATGCATATTTAATGTGGTTTGATGAGAAAATAGTTAATATTGAAAAAATTAGTACCAATTGAGAAAAAATAGTACACAAAGGGAACATTTAGTACTAAAAATAAATGAGGGGGGCATAGTTTTGTAAGCTTATGGTTTATGTAACACCATTTAGTGGTTTTGTGAAACTTGTTTTTATAAAAGTAATCAATCACATTAGTTATTGGGGTTAGCTATCATAACCTTTGACTTGTTGGATAATATTACTTGAACATTTTTTGTAGGTTGCATATGTGAGGAAAGAAAGAATGGATTGAATGTGTGGTCACATGATTTTTATTTTCTTTGTTCACATGGAGTGCAATTAGAGATTTTGATATTCTAGTGTAAAAAATAAATGAGGGGGACATAGTTTTGTAAGCTAATGGTTTAAAGGCATATGGTTTATGTAACACCATTTAGTGGTTTTTTGAAAAAAATTTGTTTACAAAAGTAATCACACGAGTAGTTATTGAGGTTGGCTATGATAACTTTTCACTCGTTGGGTAAGGTTGATTGAACATATTTTGTAGGTTGCATATGTGTGGAAATGAAGCATGGATTAAAATGCAGTTACATGAATTTTCTTTCCTTGTTCATATGGAATGCAATTAGAGAGTTTGATATTCTAAAAGCTTTTCATATGAAGATTTAATGAGTGCATTGTAATATTTGTTTATAAAATAATACATTGAATGTGTGAGTGCTTCTAGAAGTTCAACTTTTTCTTTTAAGGTTTTTATTCCCTAGATATACCTTGTGTCATCTTAATGGTATGCTTGTTTATTCTTTTGTATTATGGAATTTGAATATTTGTTTGTATATTTTTCTCTTGGAGTTATGTAGAAATAATTTAGTATTGGTTGTACTTTTATTATTATTTTGTATTAGACCTAATTTAGGTTGTGGGAGATTTTAGTCAAGTACTGTTAACTTGTGGTAGGATTGAAATTGTGTGCATAGTTAAATCCATGGTCTTGTAAGAAAATAATGAATACATTTTCAAGTTTGAATGTGTGTCTTTAGATTAGGTTGTACATCTAGGATTTGACAAAGATTTGGTAAATAATATTTTTGTTTGAGTTCCTTCTGTGAGGGTTTTATAGGTGGTGAGATTTTGGGCTTTTTTGTGAGGATTTTAAAGGTGAGATTTTACTAAATACCTCTCGGAAAAAAATGAACCTCACCCTTGAATTCAAAAGGTTAAAAAAGCACTTGCATTTATATATGACACAATTATGTTTGTAGAAAAATTCAAGTCATTTAAGAGCGTGGAGGAATCAATTTAGCAATTTTTTTTATAGTTGTATACAATTTGTATGCTTTCTTGTGTAATTATTATGGTACAATTGGGTACAAATAAATAATATTCCTTGTACCAATTCCATCTATTAGTAGATTACAAAGTTGTTAGAAAAATAGTTTTTAATTAGTTGTTGATGTCATGGGGGTGTGTGCAAGAAGTTGAGTCCACTTTTTGGCCAAAAAGTGAGTGTTTTCTTTGATTTTTAGAATTTGTCACATTTGACCTTAAAATTTGAAGCACTTAGAGATGAAACCTTAAAAAAAGTCATTAATCATAAAATTTAGTACTCGAAGTCTAGTTTCCAAATATATGATTTATTTTAATACTTAGATGATATAAAATGATTTTAAATAGGTGTCTTAAAACCACTATTTAAAAGTCACTTTGTTTTCACCATACCATGCACGTGTATGCCATCCATATTTTGACTTAAATAATCATTTTTTTTAATCATTTTGGGAAAAGATTTGCAACACACTGAAGAATGCTCACAATATTTTTTTGTAATTTTTTTTTAATATATATATTTTTAATTTTGTTGAAGTGAACAATCAAGATCTTCAATCTGCAACATTAAATAACCTCCACAAGAAATAGAGAGAAGCAATAATGGAAGATGCTAGCATTCCAACAAACAAAAATTACAATATGAAACAATATATTGCTAGCATTCCAACAAACAAAAATTACAATATGAAACAATATGATCAATATGCAATACAAGATGTAAAATATGCTTGAGATGCCTTGCTTATAAAGGCAAGGGAGAGATATAGGATAAGACAAGATCATGACGAGTGTCTTAATCCTATCACGTGAGATAACTAACTTATAACTACCTAGGATAATGCAAATTCTAGATAAGACAACTAATACTTCTAGAAGAAAGCTTATATCCTAAGTAAACTTAACATGCGAACTAAGTCCCCTAAGTCCCTAGTAAAGAATTAATTAGGTACAAGACTTTATTCACACCAACACCCCCCCTTAAGTGCAACTTAAAGAGAAACAAACCAATGCAAATATACAAAAGATGGGTCCCAACAATAAACCCTGATGAGTACCCATGTACAAAACAAAAAAAAACTCTCACAAATGAAGAAAAGGAGAAAACCCGTGTGGGAGAAAAATCCTCTCCAAAAGAGAAAAAATTGCAAATAAAACCGAAGGAGGACTCATCAAGACCCCCTAAGGAAAACTTCGTTCACCCCAAGCATCGATCACAACTAAAGATAGCAAGACAAAAACAAAGGTTTAGTGAAGATGCTTGCAACCTACTGATCTATAGGCAAATACTCCAAGATGATAACAGCATCTTGGATGAGCTTCCTGATGAAGTGCATGTGGATCTCAATATGCTTATTATGTTGATGCTCCATTGGCTTTCTAGATATATGGATGGAACTATGTTTGTCACACCAAAGATTAGTGGGCTGAGTGGAAGGGAATCCAAATTTAGTCATCAACTGACGAAGCCACAAAACCTATTGACTAGCAAGATCTGGACCTTGATACTTAGCCTCTATTGATGACAATGCAATAGAAATTTGCTTCTTGCATGACCATGTAATCAGACCTAAACCAAGGTAAAAGACAAAGCCAAAAATAGGCTTCTGATCATTGACATCACCAACCCAATATGAGTTAGTGAAGCCCACAATATGAAACACTCTTGATGTGTAATGAATGCCAAAATGAGTAGTGCTCTGAATGTATCTCAAGGTACATTTGGAAACTTTCCAATGAATCTCATGAGGCTCTTGTGAGAAGCGAGAGACAAGGCCAACCAAAAAGAAAATATCAAGACAACTATGTGCCAGGTGCAAAAGATTGCCAACCAACTATCGATACAAGGTAGGATCAATAATAGGAGTAGTGCAACTAGTAGATAGTACAATACCTGACTGAAATGGAGTGGAAGTAGGCTTGCAATTAGCCATGCCAAATCTCTAAAGCAAATCAAGAGCATACTTCTATTGGAAAATGAAGATCCCCTTAGAAGTTTGATGAACCTGAAGACCAAGGAAGTAATGCAAAAGACCAAGGTCGATCATATTAAATCACTCCATCAATGTTCATTATGTACTCTGATGATTGGAAGTAGAACTCCTTATGAGAATCAAATCATCCATATAGAGCACGAGAATGAGTAGATCCTCTCCATGTCTCTGAGTATAAACTATAGGATTAGAATGGCAATGAGTGTAGCCAGAAGCAAGAAAGAAACTATCCATCTTCTCATACCAAGCCCAAGTGGCCTGTTTGAGACCATACAATGAATGTTGAAGCCTGCAAACAAGTGAAGTCTTGCACATAGCCTAGTGGATGCTCCATATGGATCTCCTCATGGAGATCCCCGTGTAAGAAGCACTCTTCACATCCATTTGATACATTGACCGTCCACCTGTTGCAACTATAGCAAGAACAAGGAAAATAGAATCCAACTTGGAAATAGGAGAAAAGGTCTCAGAATAGTCAATTCCTTCAACTTGAGAAAAACCATTTTCAGCAAGATGAGCCTTGTACTTGTCAATGAAACCATATGCTACATACTTGGTACGATACACCCACTTGCACTGAACCAAATTTTTTCCCTTAGGAAGAGGTACAACATCCCAAGTATGATTCTACATTAAAGAATAATACTCATCGACCATAGCACTATCCCACTCTGGAATACCTCAAGTATCTGAAACTTCCGAGGATCATTTAAAACAACATGACTCAAAAGAATGATTCCTAAAGTTTGAGAACGAGTGCGACAAGTATCTGTGGGATCACCAACAGGAAGAGCAACCTCCTCAAGAGTAACTCTAGCTCATCATGGCCGAGTGGGTGAATTAGGAGGAGGTGGATCAAGACCATCATCAAAGTATTCCTCAAGTAGCAAAACATCATCAACTGAAGAAGATTGAGTAGGTTGTGATGAAGAAGAAGTCAAAGGAGGTTCTATCTATGTGAAAGACTCAAAAAACTAAACATCATGATGGAAATGAACCTCTCATGTGTCAGGATCAAACAATTTGTATGCCTTCACATCCTCACAATAGCCAAAAAATGTACCTTTGACTCTTCTTCTCTATTGATTTACGCCGACCATCCAGAATGAATTCCCAAGCCTCACTACCGAATACTCTGAAGAAGGATACATTAGGGTTGCAATGAGACCAAGCATCCTTGAGAGTTATATTCCACATTGCCTTATGGGGCATACAATTCTGAATATAATTGACACAATTGACAACTTCAGCCCAAAATGCTAAAGCCATGGACTTAGACTGAATCATACAATTGGCCATCTCCCTGAGAGTCTTGTTCTTTCTCTCCACCACACCATTCTGTTGAGTGTAAGGAACTATGTGTTGATGAAGAATACCATGCTCACTACAAAAATCCTAAAATGCCTAATTGACATACTCCCCCCCATTATTTGTGTGTATCTTTCGAAGAGAATAACCTGAGTTCTCCACAAATGTTTTGAAGGTCTTGAAGGTGGTGAGAACCTAACTCTTGAGCTTCAAAAAGTAGACCCATGTGTGTTGGGAAAAATCGTCAATGAAAGTGAGCACATACTTAGCCCCTGAAAAAGGAGTTGGGAATGACATGAGATCACTATGAGCAAACTAAAGGGGTGTGGTTGCACATGTAGCTTGACCCTTAGGAAAAGGATCTTGATGTTTCTTACCAAGAACACGACCTTGACAAACACCATTTGTGTAAGAGATCTTTGGAATACCAACCACTAAGTTATGTGCATGTATTTGCTGAAGATATCTATAGTTCAAGTGCCCAAATATTTCATGCCAAAGCTTTCTCATTGAATCAACATGAGCAACAAAACATGAAGTTGATGAAGACTCAAAGCCATCAAACTGATACAAATGGTTCTCATGATCAACTATCCCTATAACAACAACCTTCTTAGGATCTTGTAACTATCTAATAGTCACATTCAGTGGAGTAGATTCAATTGACTTCCCATCTCCAAAATGACAAATTTGTGTATGGAAAGAAGATTCACTAAAATATCAGGAACACAAAGAACATCCTTAATGCACCCATCTAGCATCTAAATGAAGCCTATCCCCAAAACTAGAATCTATGAAGAGTTCCCAACTGCAATCTAAGAAGTACAAGTATGAACAATGGAATCAAGAAGATTACATGAATTGGTCATGTGATGTGAAAAATATGAATCAAGAATCCAACTATCGAAAGATGAATGAATGACCTGTGCTGAAAGAGATTTCCCTTTACCCATGGAAGAAGAATTAGGCATTGAAATATTATGCTTCATCATGTAGCTTTCTCCAAGGCTTCTAGTCTCTTAAAACAATGAGCCTCATGATGCCCAGTTTTTCCACAAAATGAATGTTGATCATCAAAGTTTGTGCCTCTGACAGTCTTATGGGAAATTCAATGAGTAGGGGACAAATTGTGTCTCACTGAATACCTCTAGGTTTTTTTTATAGAAACCGGACTCTTCTTTGGGGTTTTGAGATAAAGGGAGAAGGAAATGTAAATATAAAACATAAAATCTGATGCGCCAAAGATTTTACAACATTTCAAACCCAAATCATTCCTATGATTGATATAAATAGACAGAACACCACAACCCCTCATTGTTGGAAAGAGAATGAACAACAAAGGCTAACTTCAAGCACAATGTAAACTTTCAAATCTTTCCGTAGGTAGTGTTCATTAAGGTCCAATCAAACATAAATATTTCTTATGGTTAACATAACAATATTTCAAAAATTAGATGAACTATTCCTCCTAATACAACATAGCACAACAAAATAGCAACTTTCCAAAAAACAGAGAAGTTCAATGACATAGACCAGTTTGCTTAAGTCACTACTCTATCACACAAGCATAAAGCATAGAAATCCGCTACTTAAACTATCCAGATATAGCTTGCAAGACACAGTTTTTAATTCAGAACAATAATATAAAGAAAGAAAACTTGAAAAAGGACATACATGCACAGTCTCAACAATTTCTCCTCGACAGTTTGTGTTTTTATATCAAATAAACTTTGAAACAGAGGTCGGATACCAATCCGACAATAGTTTAAACCTTAATAGATATAACATGACAAAGTAAAGTAGTTTTGTAACTTGTTTATGAAAATAATTCTAAAAACCCTAAGAAAACTAAAGGAACTTTTCTTAACAAAGAAAATATCACTTGGAAAAATCCTGCTTCTTTTGTGTTGCCGCCTTCCCTATATAGCTAGAACAACAAAAAAAATACACGTCACCTCAACTCAGAAGTAATTGCCACCAGGTGTTGACAGTTAATAGCACACGATCTAATCGTAGATCTTTTGTTAGGTTGCAAGGATATTTTCACATCAATTCTCAGCTACTACATTAATATATTTTAGATATTTTAGCAAAGATAGAGGCTCATAAATGATCAAATCCTAAAACAATAGCCTAGCAAAAAGCCCAGTTGACCGATCACATCACTCCTAGGCACCGTCTCAAAAATTCCATCTCAAAAACTGAGGAAAAGAAAAGAAAAGGCTAGCCAGCTCTGACAAACTCCTTAATCAGATTACTCTGTAGGAGGTGTAAATAGATTGTGGTGAAGAGATGATGTGTTAGCAGGGCGGAAACTCTTGAGCTCATGAATATAGCTCCCAAGAAAATGTTCGACGATTCAACACGTGTCCCAAACTCTCTCCTAAAGAGAAGAAAAAAAATGAAAGCTACGCAGCCACCACATGGCGCATTGCGCATCTTTCTGATGATTCTATTTGAGTGCGGGTGCACTTGAAGCAGAAGTCATTTATGCAAAAATAAAAATGACTGAGGCAGAAAAAGTACTTCACAATTCTGGCAACTCACAGGGGTCTTTTCTCTACGAAGATACGAACCTGGGCCTCTGGTTGTTCTTGGAATTTGATCAAAGCAATACGCTAAGCCTCCCAATCCACATCAATTGGTAGAACAAGGGTTTGGATCTTCTTGTATGCTTGTTCGAGATTGAAAATATCCTTAAAAGAGATGACCCCCCATATGGAAGAAATTGAACCCAGGTGATAGTAGAGTCGAGAAAGAGGGTATCTCGCACTCAACATCATCCATTGTGGGTGCGACACTTGAGATTGGAAGTTTTACGATGGTTTGGATCTTGTGTCAGATTGCATCATTGATTTGCTCCATTGTCAGTGCATCTTCATCTGGTGAAAGAAGAGGAGGCAACCCAAAACCAACTAAGAAGGCGAAGTCCTTGATCTCAATGACCCATTTATTCAACACCATCTAGAAATCCTTACATTTTTACGCAACCATGTGATAGTTGATGATCTCATTGGCTTTGACGGAGGTGACTCAACGATCAAGAATTCTCGCTCTTTCAAGAACATGATAAGTGGTGATGCTAAATATGGAGATGAAACTTTGGGAATCTGCCACTCGGGGTGAACATTTTTTCATGAAGTGATCCACCATTGGATCGACCTTGGTGTTTAGTTCCTGAACATCTCTTAGAAATTGCAAATTGGGTCCCAGAACACACACCAGTCGCTATCCGCTCCTAATGCATAGCTATCAGCCTTCTCAATATAGGGAGGGATCCAGATACTCTTGCAGTAGTTTAACTCCTAGTTAAAATGAGCCTCTCTTGCCCTGGTGCTTTCTTCCAGTTGACCCTTCTCCGAAAGAGTGTTTTCCAACTTAGAGCTTAGTCTTCCGACTACTTGTCTTGAATCTTCTGCCTCTATCTAGATCCTTCAAAGAACATTGGTATTTCAAAATTGGGTATCATTTAAATCTCTTTTTAAGTTTTCAATTTCAACATGAAGCTGAACTTGTTCATTCTGAGCATCTGCAAGCAACCTGGACATGTCTCCTTGCTGTCCTTGAATTTTCCTAACATGGGCTACTTCAGCCTCCTTGGCTTGGACTTCATTCTATAGTCTGCTCACTATTCCTTTTACATTTTCCAACCCAATCTCACACTTCCTTAATTGCTTGTCCAGCCTCTCATAATCAACATATACCACCCTCTGTGTGGCTTTGGCTAGGACCATCTTATCGCGCGGGTAATTTTTGCTCAAGTCCAGACCCACAACATGAATTTCGTAATCTTCCATCTACATCTATCCTTCGGGCTTGGAAACGAGTGGCTTCATGGTAGTAATAAGCAGAGAGTTCCACTCTTCGTTAAAACAGGCTTCAATCCTTTTGGTGGCAGGCCCCTCAACACTTTTTGACAACATTTTTTGCTTCCTGGCCTTTCGGGATTGTTTGGTAGCGTTAAAATGACCTTGAAGAGTCTGAGGAACATTAACACTCTGAGTTGCAATGGGAGTGCTAGGGGAAATCCGAAAAAGGTGACGGTAGGGGAAACTTCAGATGCACGAGTGTGGGGGGACACAAAGGGCAGCGTGATCATTGAAAAAGGTGGGATGCCAAATGGAGCAAGGGAAGAAACTGTAGGGGTAAACACGAAAATAGGCTGATGGAGAGGTTCCTTCCTAGAAGTAGATGGGTTGGGGACTGTAACGAGTAACGTAGTGGTTTCATCCATTCCAATGGGGGCCTTTGACAAGGTGACTAATGACACAATGACGATTGTGGTGAATGACACTCCTTCGGTGCGCGGGATTGTTTCAGTAGGTTCATTGACAATGGCAGGTGGTGCATTCAACATTACTAGTTTGGAAACCAAAGATGGGGCATTCCCTTCAATAGGAGGAGGTAGGGGATTGACCAAAGATGCAAAAATAGGAAGAAGAGGGGGAGTGAAACTTACCTGAGCCATGGTCGATGAAACATTTTGCAAGGTAGACTCCACTTCTTCCTGTCAGACTAGTATGTCAGGGGCACCCAGGTCTTGGATCCTCCTTTTCTTGGCACGATTCAAACCAACACGTTTTGATCCTCTAGCTAGAGAGTCCTTCAACATTTGACCTTCAGTGGCCATTGAGGATCCCCTTGGGGACCGTCGGGCCCCTTTTCCTTTACTTCAGGCGTGGGAGGTAGATGGAACATGTGGACCCCCTTACCCCAATTCTCTTCAGATGTCGGATTCCCGAGGCCTAAGAACTAGGAGTGGAACTTGTTCCTTGTCGATTTCATGACTTGTCTCAGGTTTGTTGTTGTCGGAATCAACTTCTTTGTCATATATGTCCTCAAATTCCTCATCAAGCTGAAAGATACCAAACAAGGCATCTGGATTTCTCATCTCTTGTTGGAACCTCCAGAAGTCTGCCTTCTTTCTTTCTAACCATCCCTTACACCTCAACTGTGTATTAAGAGACTTTCCCATTGAGAGATTCCTCTGATACCATGCTTGGGGCTCATAAAAACTTAGCCATTTTGGCTACTCTTTTGGAATGCGAACCAGGTCAATGTATATTTCTGCACTCTCCTGACTAGGATTTCTCCTTTTTTGGAAGTATTCCCTTTCCTCGTGCCTTAAACTAAAATGCCCGTCAGGGTTGTAATTTCATTTATGACAAATGAGAACCAGACCCAGAGCCGCCAGTAAATTTGTGATCTCATCCTCAGCCTTCTGCTTAGCCAATATTACGTGACTCTTTGCAATTACAAGGGGAAGATCGAAAATATTTTCTTTATTCCTCCTGGCACCATAAATCCTGTCGATGATGGATACTTGTTAGCATGCTTATAATGAAAAGGTTTAGTCTGTTACTGACCTGGGGAGTCGAAAAACATCCCCGGGAAAGCCATGAAACCTGAAAAACTTGAAATCCTCACCCAAGAAATAATCCAAAGGGATAGGTGGATGCTCCATCCATTCTATAACCTCCTGAGAGAAACGACCAATGGGACGAGGCAATAAATCCTAGAGCACTGGCCTCAAAAAATAATCTACAAATCGATAATAATCTCCTGTTCTGGAAAGCATAGGGATCCATACAAAAATTGGTTAGAGATAACCCCTTTCATCTATCTTAGACACTGGTACATTCCTCCCCAACCACTCAAAATTTTGATGTAATAACAAATGAACCAGGACGGAAGAATACCTGAATTTAGACTCAACATTGTAGTTCTTCAACTATAGCTTCATATTCCCTGCTATTACCTCAACAAAATTGTAACGCCTCTTGACTCTTTGTCTTTTGAGTGCAAGGCCCAGGGAAAACTAGAAAGGGTTAACCTCTTCATCATCATCAAGCCCAAAAACCTGGGCCAATATTGAGAATACAGACTGCGTATCCTTCTTAAATTTCTTATGCGAAAGGGGCCGACGAATCTATCCTATTTGCGGCCTTTCCTTTGTCTCGTCAGGCTCATAGAAACTTTTTTGCCTAAACATATCTTCTCCCAGTGCATCCATTTTCTCTTTTTGAAAATCTTGGCGCCCCAGCTTGTGGGGATACACAACATATCTGTATAGCTTTAGCAGAAATTGTAACCTTGACCTCACAACCCTCAATGGCCTTTGTATTTTTATTAAACCTTTTTGCACACATGTCAACTAGCTCCGGGCATGGATGCATAAAAGGTAGCACAAACTGTGGTAGACCATTGTTCTAGAGTAGAAATGCAAAACCCTCTGACGGATCATGCTCCAACATCCTCTGAAATGCACCTTCCCTAAGATTTTTAAGGTTGGTAGATAAATGAGGGTCAAAAACATTGTCAATGATGTCTTGAACTGCCTCTCTTTGGATGTGTTTATCAGGTTGAACTTTTTTGCAGCATTCAAATGGTCGTTCTTCTAGTGCTAGAGTATTGGTGAATGAGTAGTGCCCAAATACGTCGACATAGCCAAGTCTTCTACTTGAAACCTCGACTTGCCTGCCAAAGGTAGATGCTTCTGCCATGATTGTACGAGAAAGTTGTAGAGAGCTTCTCTGGTAATAACAACCACTTTCCTTTTGCTTCTTTAGAAAAAACTACTTTTGAGTGTAATTAATTCTTTGACTTGTGCATGCAGTTAAGGCTACGCCACTATCGATGGCCCATTAAATGTTGTCACTAGGGTGATACGTATGGATATGAGATCCATATCCCTTGGGGAATGTTGAGAGAACTGCGAGAATAGAGTACATTCTCCCTGTCGCCTCTTTTACAACTAAATTTATTGCATCGAAAAGCGTGATTTTTTTCATATGGAACATGTTGAGGTGACACAAGGTACTCCTGAAAAGAGGTTACCATTAATTTTTTAGAGTTTTAGCATGTTAATCCATGTCTTTTCCCATTAGTGAACTGGTTGGCACTAATGATGGCGAGGGACACACGTCAACCATTGACATATGAGAGCATTTACTCCCAACACCTGAATTTATTTCTCAGGGAATTCCATCAGATCTTCTGTATGATTTATCCACCTTGTCCATTTTTTCTTAAAATTTTCCATTGTCGTCTGACCAAAAATAGACATCTCGTTGGTTGGGTTTGTCGATTGGCCTTTTCTATATATAACTATGCCACCTTTTACAACATTCATTTGAACATATAGTCCCCTAAGTTAGCTGGCCTTATACTTGTTCTCTTTCTGCCATAATTTCCTGCTTCATTAGAATGTCTGTTGGTCTTGGTACCCCTATTCGACTCCTTCCACAAAGACCGCATAACTACTTTGTGGGAGAGGTCACTATTGACTGAATCAAGCGTTTGGTGAAGAATTGTGACCCCCTCATCATGGTAGCGTTCAAGTGGGTAGTCGGCACAGACTACATTACCAATGAGAACCAACTTCAGAGCAATTGCAATGTGTTTGCCCAGCTCGTGGCCTCACTGCTGGACGTGAATGTGGCCAAACCCATGATAATTGAGCTATGCCAGAAGATGTTCGACACTTCTCTGATGGAAGGGCTTGGAAAGATAGTGCGAGTGGCCATCCCTGGTGTTGGTA
The DNA here is from genome assembly GCA_007258455.2 of Sequoia sempervirens. Lineage (NCBI taxonomy): Eukaryota > Viridiplantae > Streptophyta > Pinopsida > Cupressales > Cupressaceae > Sequoia > Sequoia sempervirens. Next base: position 729,062,689 of record VDFB02193867.1, on the reverse strand, counting down.
TCCCAAGCACTATGGACCTCCATAGGCATGTGGACTATGGGGTGGATGTACCCTGGTTGCCCTTCTTTACTGATTTTCACACCATGGACATTGAGACGCACCTCTATTCTTCTCAGCCAGCGGCCACTTTTCTCCTATGAGAGTACATCATGGAGTGGGTTCTTGGGATCGCCTGGAGAAAGCACTTCAGCTTCCTGGTGTAGATTCATAGCGAGTAGACCCTAGGTCTGCACTATGTGACCCGCGTGTGTTGTGTGTTTTTCCCCTACTTGCAACTCGTTAGATGGAAAGAAGAAGAAGAAGAAACGAAGGAGAAGAAGAATAAATTGATAACGAGCCCCTTTTTGTTTCTTTTTTCAATGGTTGGAGGTTGAATTTTACTATTTTTCCTCTCATTGCCTCCCCTTTTGCTTCTTTTTGCTAGCTACTTCTTTTGGGTTTTGCTTGAGAGAGCCTCATGTTCAATTCTGAGCCTCGGGCCATACATTATATTGTAAATTTTGTCAATAAACATAATATAATATAGCCTTTATCTCCTTTGTGTTATTCTTCGGTTGTTATTCTAATTTTTTTGAAATAATTACAATTTTTTTTACATATGGTACATAATTGCTAAAAAAATTAAAAAAATTATACATTTTAATGGAAAATACCTATATAAATACCGTTTCCCTAGTATATCTAAAGTGTTCTCCATTTCTTCAAGTTTGTATGCATCTTTTCTTTTGCACGCACTATTTTTGAAAGGTCCTCTCCATAGCGCTTTAAATTTTGTATGTTGTTGTGGTCTTGCAACACATTTTTTGTTCTTTAGCCCTAAGCTCCCTTCTCTGAATTATGGGTTAGAAGTCTTTCCATCAAAACGCCGCTTGATCGTCTACTGGCAGGTGATCATAGCTCCATGAACTTTTTCTCTATCTTCCTCTAGTCTTGAGGTTTATACCAATTTTCCATATATCAACTCATACATGGAAGCCTTCAGAACCTACTTGGGGGTAATCTGGTCTACCAACGGGGCAACCTGCTCATGATTGTACCAATCTCTTTGTTGTTCTAACCCAATACATGTGGTTAACCTGATCCCTTGTAAGTGATAATTTAATGAAGCTCCTAGAAAGCTCCTATATCTAATAGAAAAATTTGACCCTTGTGATTCCACCAAACCTCGGGCATTGTCAGGTATAATGGTCTCGAGTAGGCCAAGTCTGACTTCTAACTCTTTAAGAAACTTGACAATTTTTTCTCTTATGACGTATTCCCACACATTGGCTCCCTTTTGCTTCACGGTCCTTGAAGGGAATGTAATAGGATGCTCTTCATTTTCTTCCTCGTACTTCTGAGTGAGCACAAAAACTATACTATGTTGGCCATTATACATACAGAGTAGAAAACCTTTTGAAAAATCCAGGCTAACCAATGCTAGGGCCTCAGAGAGGGCCATCTTTAGCTGTTTGAAAACTATTGTGCCCTCGGAAGTTTGCTGGAAAGATAAGTTCCCTCTAAACATTAGGATGATTAATAACACAATGCTTATGGAATCTGATATGAATCTATGGGAAAAATTAATCTTCCCTAGAAAAGATCGCGGCCCCTTTGTCGTTCAGATCTTTTTGGGATCTATCACTATTCCCCTCTATGGTACTGTCAAGGCAAGAAACTTTCTCTAGGGTGCTCTAAGGAAATACTTTTTTGGACTAAGAAGAATCCCAGATCATTGGTGTTTCAGAAAAAACCCCTTAAAACGATCATCTTTAACTGCTAGATCACCTAGGTATATGAGAATGATTTGGTTGATCCATCTTTTTAAAGTAATTCCCATTACCCCTTGAAAGGTTAAACCAGCATTGGAGAGTCTGAATGGTGTTTTTGAGTATGCAAACATTTCCCACTTAGTGACAAATGTCGTCCCGTGTTGGTCAAATTCCTTTATGTAGACTTGATTGTATCTTGGAGAACCATTTATGAAGGATAAACTCCCTTATCTAGCTGGGGTTTGTGAGAACTGCTTCATCAATGGTGAGGGGTATTGGTCTTTCAAAAAATTCCTTCTTGAGTTCTGAATCTCTTTGTAAAGTCAGATATTGCCATTCCTTTTCCAAACTAGGATCAGATTCAATACCCAGGTGGAAAATTTGATAGAGCATATGACCTTTGATTTGTCACACTTGACGAGGTATTATACTATCCAAGCTTCAACCTTCGAGTTTACTAACCTTTTTTTTATTCGGACAGACTTGGGTCCTTCAGCTAGGCTAATTGTACACTGAACTATACCAGGGTCATAACTTTTGAGGTCATACCTGAAGCATAGATCCTTCAACCTTCTTTTGTCTTTGTGAGAGACTTCCTTGCCAACTGTTAGTGTTCTATTACTTCTGACGTCAAGCTCTTCATAATCTTTTGAAATTGTGAAAATAATTTTCTTGCCATTCCTTGCATCCTTAAGAAGATCCATTCCTGGTGGTGGATAGTCAGAAATTGTTCCTAGCTCCTGTATGAAAGAAACAACTAGAAGTTCATTGCCCAGGATTTTCCAATTCTGACCCTTGTCAAAAATTGAAAGTTAGGCAATGATTTGTACCACATCCTGCTTTGTCGGGTCAGAAACTAATTCAAATTGTAGTCTGATAGAAAATTTCCTATCAGTAATGCTATTTTTTGGTCAAGGGGTTACTTTTATATTAAAAGCTTCAAAACTCTCGATGAGATCCCATACCTTATGTATGTAAGATCTTATCCTTGTATTTATTGTAGTTGTTTGCCCACAGATCTGGCTTACTACTAATTCTGAATTTCCAAAAGCTCGTATCTCACTTGCGCCCATCTACTCTGCTAGAATCAAACTATGAATCAAAGCTTCATATTCAGTATCATCGCTGGAGCATGGAAACTAAAAATGGTAGGTTCTGGGGGTTTCTGATCCTGTTAGAGACACCAATTGAACACCCATTCTAGTACCAACCTTGCATTTGGCACCATCAAAATATAAGGTCCACAAACAATTATCAGACAGGTCGTTGGAATTCTCTTGATCCTTCATTAGTTTTAGAAAGACTTGATCCCCATCAAAAATTACATAGGTGCTTAGCCCTGTAGCATGGAAGTTTCCAAATGGATTGGAATCAATGAACTGGTTGATCAACACTTCTTCTTTAAAATTCTACTCACTTGTATCTTCTTCTTCTTCAGGAATTTCTACACAATATCTCTCCTATTGAAAGATCGAGGCATGGGCAGCCTGAAAGCATAGATTTGTGTCATCTGCAATGTGTTTGAGATGCAAGGATTCAGATAGGATCTTCATCTTCGCCCTATGTTTGGTTCTCAATATCAGGTGGGACCAGCCAAGTGCTAGGTATCTACCAAGTTTGGCAATAAAATCTCTTGATAGATACATTCTAAAGACTAGTGGAATGTCTATTACTACCACTTCTTGTGTGACTATCTGGCTTGGATAGGAGAAAAGGGTCAGGGATAGATCCTTTATCCGACCAACATTTGGGATGTTCTTCCCATATAGTTGCATAATTCCCTTTTCAAGGGGCTCATACCTAAGCTTTAAAGCATCTGCCACTTGTTTTGGTATAACGGTTGTGCTAGCCCCTGAATCAATCATATTATTATGCAACAACTTGTCTCCTACTATAAGTGTTAAAAATAAAGGCGTGGGCTTTGTTCCAATTACCTCTTTCTCTTTTGTGTTGCCCATACCATTTGCATAAGATGTTTCAGAGCCTGAGGGGAAAGCACGGGTCTGTCATTTTTGCTTTGATTGCAAGGTTGATTCGCATCCGCCTATGGGCTTTGCTCTTCCACCTTTAATGCTTCTTGAAGCAACATTTTTTTTTTGGACTTGATATGATGTCCCATAATGATACATTGGCAGGCGCCTTCTTCAATTGCTCCACCACATTAAGCATCCCAACCATTTGGGTCTTGGGCCTAAATGGTGGTATTTCTCTCATTTTTAGAAGAAAATGTTCTGACATGACTAGGCTTGGTGTCTTGTTAATCTCTTTCTCTATCAATGATATATTATGTGGCTACAGAAAAGGTCGGATGATAGGTGTTGAGGATTTCTTTTGTGGAGGGGATAGTTGACACGGCTGTGGACATGGCAAATCTTGTTGCACATACTCTCTCGTAAGCCTTCTCTTTGATCTTGTGTTGTAGTCTGATTGCACTTGTGGAACTCCAGTTGCTAGAGTTTCATTTGCAAACATAGCCTCATCCTCTTCTAACCATGAGAAAAGAGCTTGGTTAGGTGCAATATCTAACTCTTGCTCCAAGGACATCCCTTGCATTTGTGCTCTAAAACGAGCATTCTCCATTTCAGATGATCTGTACTCATCCGCGGTCGGGAGTATGCCTTTACTTCTTTGTTCCACCACCTTCTGCTGTATATTTCCCCTTGGGAAATTCCAGGACATATGGCTATCATTGCACAGGAAGCACCAGACATTTCCATCTTCCACCAAATTGTTTTGGCCCATGACTGGCTCCTTACTTGGGCTATCCTTGACTGTCTGCAATGGCATGGTGGTTGGAACTATCTAATTTGTTGATGACGTCTGTTGACCTCCTCTGTAGGATCCTTGATATGAATTTTGTTAATAAATCGACTTTCCTCCACCACAGGCTTGAGTGGTCAGTTTTAGAGGTGTCGCTTGTTGTCGTTTGATAATGACCAATTCGTTAGCAAAAGTCTGCATGAGATCCTTCATATCGATGATATTTACCACCATTGAAGAAAAATATGATGTACTTGCCTGAGCGGTAGGATGCACGTTCATAGACTACAGGGTGACCAACTTTAATTATGTTGTAGGAGTGCTTAGAGTGGCTTCTTCTCGGTGGCCATCAGAGATTTCTGCAAACACTAGCATCAGAGGTCGATGCAGAAGCTTTCCAACATTGATCAGATTATTCTTTGCGTATACCACCACCTCGTATTCATCAGGCAAGATATCCCCTCCCATAGAGGTTATCATAACTGCGATATCCAGGTTAAAGGCCTTTGGATAGAACATGAACGCCATGGCGGTTTGGGGTCAAGCAGTCATGGGGATCCTTTGCTAGGTCTTATGGAACTTGGTGTTGAAGTCACTGATGGCTTCATGTGGAGCCCTCTTGATGGTAATTAGTTGTTGTAGCAATGAGGAGCAGTCTCATTTTTCTGAGAAGCATTTAAACATGCATTGTCTAAGTTGGTCCTAGGAGAGGATGGAGCCTGAAGCCAAAGATCGATACTAATCTTGAGCCTTCCCATTAAAAGAGGCAGCTAGCAACCTCAACACAATGTTTTCCTCCGATATGTTATGTACCCTACATACTTATGCTATATCTTGAAGGTGTTTGGAAGGGGTTTTGAAATCTCCTCCGGAGAATCTTGGAATAGCCTTGAGGGATTTAGCAGGTATAGCGAGGCATACATTTGGTGGCGTGGGTGGATGTAGTGGACTACCACTATCCCATGTTACAAAATTTCTAGGAGCAGGGAGAGGTACGTGAGCCATAAAGAGAAGATTCTTATGAATCAGATATACAAGTAATCTTATTTGGAAGTTTAAGCCTTTGGGTGGAGTAGATAAAGCTCTAGATATTGGGCTCTAACTTCTCACTCTATTACTCCTTATAGGTGATACAAAACCTGTAAGTATTCTCCTTCTAGAGATTGAGGTAGGTAACTGAGAGTACTGGAAGTGACTTTTCAAGGATGCTCTTGTTTGGACTCTGGGCATGAAACTTCCAGTTTCCTTCCTTAGCCTGATTCAAGAAATATTTTTGACTTCTAATCAGGCTTTTAGAAAACTTTGGTCCCACTGGAAATTCCAAAAAAAGAACTGTTGATCATCAAAGCTTGCACCTATTCGACAGTCTTATGGGAAATTTAGCAAGTGGGGGACAAATTGTGTCTCACTGAATACCTCTGGGTTTTTTTATAGAAAGTCGACTCTTCTTTTGGGTTTTGAGATAAGGGGAGAAGGAAATGTAAACATAAAACATAAAAGGTGATGTGCCAAACCTTTTACAATATTTCAAACCAAAATCATTCCTATGATTGATATAAATAGACACAGAATGCCACAACCCCTTATTGTTGGAAATAGAATGAACATCAAAGGCTAACTTCAAGAATAGTGCAGAATTTCAAATCTTTTTGCAGGTAGTGTTCATTAAGGTCCAATCAAAAGTAAAGATTTCTTATGGTTAACAAAACAATATTTGAAAAATTACATGAACTCGTCCTCCTAATATAGCATAGCACAACAAAATAACAACTTTCAAAAAAACAAAGAAGTCTAATGACATAGTCCATTTTTCTTAAGTCACTACTCTATCACACAAGCATAAAGCATAGAAATCCACTAATTAAACTATCTAGATATAGCTTGTAAGACACAATTTTTCATTCACAACAATAATATAAAGAAAGAAAACTTGAAAAAGGCCATGCATGCACAATCTCAACAATTTATCCTTGACACTTCATGCTTTTATATCAAATGAACTTTGAAATAGAGGTTGGATGCCAATCTGGAAATAGTTTAAACCTTAATAGATATAACATGCCAAAGTAAAGTAGTTATGTAACATGTTTATGAAAATAATTCTAAAAACCCTAAGAAAACTATAGGAAGTTTTCTTAACAAAGAAAATATCACTTGGAAAAATCCTGCTTCTTTTGTGTCACCGCCTTCCCTATATAGCTAGAACAACAAAAAAAAAACATGCCGCCTCAGCTCAGAAGTAATCACTACTAGGTGTTGAAAATTGATAGCACACGATTAGATCATAGATCTTTCGTTAGGTTGCAACGATCTTTGCACATCAATTCTCATCTACTGCCTTAATATCCTTTAGATATTTTAGCAAAGATAGAGGCTCATAAACAATCAAATCCTAAAACAATAGCCTAGAAAAATCCTACTTGACCGATCACATCACTCCTAGGCACCGTCTCAAAACTTCCATCCCAAAAACTGAGGAAAAGAAAAGAAAAGGCCAGCCAAATTTGACAAACTCCTTAATTAGATTACTCTGTAGGAGGTGCAAATAGCCCATGGAAAAGAGATGATGTGTCATTAGGGCGGAAACTCTCGAGCTCATGAATATAGCTCCCAAGAAAATGTCCGACGAGTTAACACATTTCCCGAACTCTCTCTCGAAAAGAAGATGAAAGATGAAAGTTGTGCAACCACCATGTGGCTTGCACATTTTTCTGATGATTCTATTTGAGCGTGGGTGCACCCAAAGTTGAATACATTTATGAAAAAATAAAAATGACTGAGGCAAAAAAATTAGTTCACAATGAACAAGGTTCTCCTTTCATTTTCTTGGACTTGGAAGAAGAAGCTCTAGAGGTAGAAGAAAGAGATGGAGTGGAATTCTAGTTGTTCTTCAGCTTCAGTTTGGATGGAGTCTCACTACTTGAAGATGATTTTGTCTTGGGATTCTTCTTATTCTTTCCTTTACCCTTGGAATATTGAGCCATTAGAGCATGATTCTTAGAACTAGGTAGTGCATCATGTTGGTGTTTTAAATAATCCAAGTTGATCTCATAATTACCTATGAAATTTCCAAATTCAATGGTTAGTAATTAGGTGGGATTGGCCAACCTGATAGGTGAAATCCTTTGAGACTTTCCTACACTTTAAGCTTTGCAAGATCCGGGAGGGTGATCCCTAACAATTTTTTCAAACTCTCTTGTGCCATTTACTTTTGAATATTGTAACAATAGATGTATTATCCAAATTGTTGTTTAATAGATGAAAAACCTAAAATAGTTGCTGGATCTTACAACATTTACCAATCTATAACATGAGAATATGGTGAAACTTAACTCGAGATATACATTCAAACTGAAAATAAAGATTTAAATTGATTTTGTATGTTATTGTTGTGAATGACCAGAGAATTGCAACATCAACACAACTTATGGACTAGTGCCTTATCTTAGGGCATGGAGTCTTAAATCATTCAATTAAAATCATACAATAACATTTATTCTATCAAAATAGAGCTATCAAATGATGCCTTACACCATCTAACTCAGAATTCCAAGCCAATATTACTTAATCATCCTAGTATACATTCATATATATCTTCATTCATGTTAAATAAAATTAACTCATTCTTTGAACAAGAGAATTAACGCTAAAAAAAATTCTAGGGGAACACCACAAAGATGAATTGAAAAATCTTTGATTCATTTCATTCATGATCTATATATGAAATATACAATGTGGAACAAAGGCTTTGGAAATATGCCATTTTTATTCAGAAGTAAGAGTACTGGTATACAATGGTAATAATCAAAGACTCAAACTCCAAAACCTAGAAAAAACTTAGACAAGATGCATTTGCATTCTCAATTACAATCCGCTTCTCAGAATCACTCAACAATAACCATGTAATTGGTCTTGAATTCCCTTTTATAGAAACAAGGGAGAAAAACAAGCTTTGGGCCAATGTATACTTGTCACATTTACATTTGACCATTACAATTCATTCCAAAAGACCCTTATATTTGCAAAACCTAGGGGGAAATATCCGCATGAGACAAAAGTTATTTTTAATTTGTTGATGAAGATACTTCTTGCCTTCCAAAAGGATCTTTAGTCAATGATTATATTCTTTCCACGAGCAACAAGTCTTCTTCCACGTGCTCCCAAATTTGCAAGATAAAAGCAATAAAGTAGAGAAAAGGTCAAACAATACCCACGTCAGTACCAACCATCAACAACTTTGAATTGAGGAGGAAACAATATTTAAACGTTGATATAACAAAGGATTAATCTATACACTTTTCAAGCCATGCATTGTATTCCCCCTCAATAGGCCATTCAACATCCAACAACCCCTATATCCATCATTATTGAAAACCTTTTATCCATTGAGTACACCAGGACCAAAATTTACTGCCACCTTTGCTTAAAAGCAACTCACAAGTCTGGGATATCAACATACTTCTTCCATAGTCCAAAATCCTCCTTAGATGGCCATACACATGCAATAAATTCATTGAATTTTTTCCTGTATTGGCCATACTTGATGAGTATTTGAGTTACTTCTTTGTCAAAACCCTCAAGGAAAACATCTATGAAAGATAACTTATCCATTATGTCTTTCAACATGTCAATGTTTACTCTTTCACAAATCGATGCAACTAGGGTGGCAACTGAACTATTTATTTGATCTTTCCATTGTTGAAGGGGCTTAACTCCACCAGTATAATTTAGAATGTCAAGTATCAAACCAAGATCATTTTCATCAAACTTATGCACAAGCTCCCTTATCTTTTTCTCCATGGGATCCATTAGCACTTGGCATTCTACAATCCTTTTCACAATTTTGTGGGTTGGAGCAATGTGTGGTGGTTTATTGGCATCATGGGTTGATCCAATAACCATGCTCTTTAAATTTTACAACTTAGGGATCCATTTATTCATCAATGGAATAGCAAGTTCCCTATCCCTATCAAATATATTTATTGCATCAAACATGGTTGAATAAGTTGAATGGACATTGAGAGTCTTCCTCTCAATATTTTTATTTAGGTGCTCCAACACCACAGTTACAATCTTCATGTTTTTCATATATACAGTCATATCCACATGCTCAATGAATTCATCATAAAGTTGGAGTTGTTCAATCAACTCCCTTCTACTAGATCTCTTCCTTTTTTTAGGTGCAACTGATGTGCTTGGAGTTAGATATGCAATGGGAACATCATCAGAGGATCATATACAATTAATTCTATGGAAGTGGAAGGATGAGGTGGAGAATAAGTAGGAGGCGGTTGGATTGGAGAAGGTGGTGGCGTTGGAAATTGCATTTGAGATTTGGATGATCTTGATTACAATGCTTGCAATTGCTCCTTCAAAAGTGCATTCTCAAGATGGAATTTTGCAATTGTTTGCTTGTCCTTATCTACCACCAAATAATTGTACTCCTTATTCTTATCTTCATACTTTTCTTGAATGGACTTTGTAGCTACTTTAGTAAATTATGCAACATTTACAGCCAATGTGGCTGCCTCCACAACTGAAGTGTCTAACACCCTTTTTATTATTAGTCCTCCCCTAGGGTCAGATGCAGTCTCTGCAACTACTGGCTTCCTTGTATTAGGGAATAGTTCCCAAATTTCTAAGGTGTCCCATTGAGGGCTAAAAGTCAATCCTTGCAAGATAGTTGTTGCCTCTTCCTTGGTAGCAAAAATTTTCCTGTCATGCCTCCAGACAATATCAAAAGTAATAGCCGAAGCTAATTCCCACTCTAATAGAAAAAGTGCACTTTTTCTTACTAATTCTTTGTCTTCATCAACTGTAATATTGTAGTACTTTGCCCTTATTTCTGCAAAATGTACCTTGCACTCGATGACCTCTCTAGGGAGCTTTGGATTGTTAACCATTCTAGTCAACATTTTCTTCATACTCATCCGTCCTATCTCTCCACGCAAACTCTTCAAAATCCTTGGTTTTCATTAAGTCAATGGCCATAAATTTAGTGCAGGCCTCTTCCTTGACATCATAAGAATTATTCAATCCACTTAGATCAGCTTTGCTCAACCTTAAGCTCATAGCTTGTGGAACTATTTATATGGGAGGTGAAGGAATACCTTACCTCATCTCATCCTCAGTTACAATAATCTCATCCTCAAAATCAATATCATAATCAACTAGACCAGTTGATTCAATCCTCCTCTTTGGTGAAGGTGGCTTTATTGGTGGTGATTCTCTAACAAGAGAATCCAATTCAATGACCTTGAGTGCAACACACCTTGGGGGTGATAGTGGACGAATTTGCGTCATAGGTGGAGATTCCCTTGACACCTCTGATTGAGTAGGGGTGGAAATGGTTTGTTTTTTCTTTACTGTGCTCTTTCTTCTTTCAAACACATGTAACTTCTTAGGGGGGCTGATATGCGGGTCTTTCCTCCTCTAGGGGGGCTTTCCCCTTATCTTTCTCATCTGTTATTTAGCCTTCCCTCTTTCTTGTATAATTCTCTCCTCTTTTAATCAACCTACCACCTTATCAAAATTTTGCAACATTGTTTCAACCCTTAATGTTTCATCTTTTATGTCTGAAAGGGATTTATACTCTAGATTCTTCTCTTGCATTTCTTTTTCCAAATTTTCAAAGGCTAGCCATTTCATTTTCCTATCTTCTTGCACCTTATAGTTAAAAATGTTCCGGATGACATCTTTAGGAAAATAGAAGTTATGGTAGAACCTACCCCCTCTGATTCTATTCTTCAAGGAAACCATAACACCCTCAGGGTCATGGTTCCTCATTTTGCAACATTTCATCTTTAGGGGCTTCAATTTTGGCATGATATTCTACCATCCATCCTTGGTCATAAAAAAATAGAAAAAACACTGTGTACATAGGGAAAAAGGTCCCTTTCCTCATCCCCACCATATGTTTCTCTTCCACATCACCCAATTTCCACATGACCTCTAAGAATCCAATCCTCAAAGGCACATCCCTGGGCAACACATGAGGCATTTTTCTTGTTCCATAAACCCTACAGATGCAGCAATATAAATATGGGATGATGTCCCCCCAGTTGTTCTCAGTACCTAGCTCTGGTCTTCTCTCCCTTTGCCTAAAATAGTCATGAATCTCTACTAGAATCCTAGGAGGATTCACCACCAAAACTAAATTGGATGCAAAAACATGTGAAAATTCCAAAAAACTAGAATACTGATCATCCTTGTCCAATACAAAAGTCCACATCCATACCAAAATATCTCTGCTAGGATCATTTTTCCTATCCAACTATATGTCATCACCAAAGATACTAGCTCCCATTTACAAAAACATGTGCATAAGTAGGGAGTACCACCAAAACCTTGCTCCCTTCTCACCATTTTTAAGAGCAACCAGAGCCTTATGCATCTCTTCTGACAGATAGCCAACAAAATCATAACATTTTCAATCATCACATGTTGGATATTAGTAGCAATGTACATGAGAGCTGACAACATCCTTTCTCCTAGTTCATACCCGAAAATATAACACAAGGTATAAAATTTTCTTTGGAAATAGTGCTCAAACAATGTAATCTCAAAAGGCTCCTTATCAGAGGGGTTCAATGTAATTATGCTTCCCCTTTTTCCCCTAGCCATGAAGATGGTCAATATAGACACCTTGAAGGTTAATATCACCTTTCCATACTATTCCTTCAGCTTGTTTTGATTGATCTTTACCATCTCATAATCGTAAGGGCTCAACTTGAAAACCTCAATGAGTCCCTCCCTAATAACATCCACCATTTTAGCCCCTGAGTGTGTCCTTACAAGCCTAACAGTTGGGTTGTAATTGAATTTTATGGCATTCAATAAATCCACATCCAAATATACATTAGGTACAAATAGTTTGTCTATATCCAAGCTCCAACCATTGCACAAGGGAGTACTTAAGAAACTCTTCCCAAACCAATTATTCAACAAGGTCCATCCAATAATTGGTAGGGAAAAATCTTTGATGGTGTGTTGTTTGTCAACAATTCCCTCTTTTATTCTAGGCCCTTGGAACATTGGTTGGCCCAAAGAATTGCTATTTATGGAGGGCTTTAATTGGTCAAGTAGGTATTGAAACAAGGGATGTGTCGAGGTCTCAAAACTGGAAGTTTGGGCATTGGGTTCCACTGCAATAAAAGAAATATGGGCTAGGGTTTTACTAAGTGCAACTAGGGCTTGAACTTAATGTAGGCAACCTGGAAAATTCAAAACAACCAGAGTACAATTCAATGAATTTTAAATCCTAAAAGAATCCTAGTTTGCAATATGACAAGGAAAAATAATACATGCATGCAAGTTCAATTGAAATTTAGGACAAGATTGAGTGGATCTTACATGTTGGTGTTTGGCACTAAGAAACCCTAATTTCGGTTGCAAAAAGCTCAAAAAGCACTGCTACAAATCTTTAGATGCTTAAAATATAGGTAAATAAAATGGTACTTTTATTCCAGCTTTTATGAAAAAATAACCTTTCAATTTGGCTGTTGAACATCACCTCTGCCATTATTGTTCGCTCATGTGAACTAGAATAACTCAATTAGCTTTGTTTGCAAGTTTAAATAACAACCGTTGACCTTCCCATGAGTTGGATTCATGGATGGCTCAAATGAAGTTGTGAAAGTTTGAATTGTTTGACTTTTGCTGACTGAATATCCAACCAATCAAACATCTCCATGTGTTTTCCTCTCTTTTCTGTCATCGTGGGCCCCACCACAACTTACAAGCCATGAGATTTCTACGTGTCGCCCACCTGCTATCCTGCTAATATTTGCAGGATATTGATTGACGACCATGAGCTAGTAGGGAACGACTCATATTATCCTAGTACAACTCAATATGTGCACCCATTAATCTATAGGCTTACACCCATATGCACAATACCTTCATCAAATGGAAAATTGAGATTAAAACATCTGAAGCCTCCTTTTACCCACATGCACTAAAAACTTCTTTAGTAGCTCAAGCTTTAAAACTCTATTGTTTTGTTGAAATATTTCATAAAATATTTCCTCCTTTCAGTAGTTCCCTGGGCATTGTAGATTACTCCACGTGGTAGTCACCCGCTATCCCTCACGATATTTCATCACATCAAAAAATTAACAAGGGGAAGCAAGGAACAATCAAGATTCAATTGCTATCATCGATCACAACCATCAGATCTTGGGCCAACCATTATTACCACCTTACAAACCGTTGAAATCCACCCAAAAGATGATACGTGTGGCATGTGTCCGCTATCCCTCGCCATTTTTCTCGACATCAACAAATCCTAGAGGGGTAGTGGGGAATGATCCAGATTAAAACTATGGGGCCCGAGCACTTAAGAAATTTTAATAGCACGTGCATCAAGTTACGATCTAAAGAGGGGACTTTCCTAGGGGAAACATGCTAGACTTAGGAAATTTAAAAGAAATATTTGTCCCCCACCTAAAGTAGAGATAAAAAAAAGCATTAATATTCATGACCCGCTTAGACTATAGACCATAGGCCAAATGTTTAAAAGGGGTGCATGACCAAATATCACTAGGAACATGGGGCCAATGACGACAATGACCCCAAGTTGTAACATAAGTGACTCAAAAAGTGAACACACGCCAATGAAAAATTAAAAGAATGCTAGGGATTTTATGGATTAAGGGTTTTAAGAGAGTTTTAACCCTAAGATTGAACCCTTATCAGCACAAAAACAAAACCCTATGCTCAAGAGGACCACAATTTTAGAATGCAAACCTAGAACCAACCAAAATTTGTAAAGTCCTAACACATCCAGTTGAATCAACTTGGCCTCCTCCCTAGTAAGATGCTCACAAAAAACTCAAAAGAAGGAATTTTATAATATTTCCCCATGGAATCCATAGTAGAATAGAAAGTATAAGAGAACACTTGATAAGTTCCTCTTAACTTAGATAGAATCAAGAAGATACATTCATAATTATATTTATCCTGCCCACATCCTTTTAATTGTGACAAAATCAACTTGAATTGTGCAAGAAAATCCTGAATTGAAGGAAATGCATCTAGAGAGAGTGATTGTAGATTCCCTTAGAGTTGCAAGATTATGAACTGATTGGCTTTACCATACTTGATTCTTTAAGATTATCCCAAAAATTCTTAGGTGTTTTACACTTCATAATATGAAATAACAAGTTATTAGATATATGTAAGCCAATGAGACCTTTTGCTTCATCCATTTTACATCTATGGGTAAATTTTTCACATTCCCCTGTGAATTTAGGTTTTTTTGCATCTAACATTGGTCATAGACCCTTAGATTGTAAGAATGGAGTCATTTTTAGCTTCCATGTATGATAATTGTGTGGAGTGAGTGGTTCAATTTTTCTTAGATCTACCATGTTGGATAAAATAACACCAAGAGAAAGAAGATAATGTGGCACTTGAATTGTGCCTTTCACCCTGCAAAATGTATTAAATCTAAATTTGCAATCCCCCAACAAATTACAATGAAGAAATTTTGCAATTTGTACAAGTGACAAGCTTAAATCAACTGTTTATAACACATGGTGTTTCTTACAATTTTTAGAAAAAAATTCTTTTCAAAATTGAAAATAGAGGTTACAAACAAATTCCTTGCAATTTTCTAAGAAATTTTTAAAAAAAAATTGCCAAATTTTGACTTCGTATGCAAAAGTTAATCCAGTTACAAGTAATAAATGCACTTGTACCTTTGGGCTGAAAAAACTAGAAAAAATGGAAAAATATGCAAAAATTACCTACACCACTACAAATTTCATCAATCCAACTTTCCGATAATATCTCGTTTGCAAAAATCCGACACCGTGGTGAAAAGTTATGCAAAATTGAAAAAAAGGCCTAGTTTAGGCACTTTTAAGGCTAAATGGGGGCATAAATTAACCACCTTTAGTTTGGCGCCTGGTCACCCATGTGACCACAAATGATTAAGTGGCAAAAAAAATCAGCTATTTAAGAAAGATGTTGGTGGTTTTTAAGTGGTCACATGCAACAATTGACAAAACCTGGTAGTTGAAAGACTTAACTACCCACCTAGCGGTTTAAACTCTGTAGCTAGAGGTTGTGGAGACTGGCAGTTTATACTAACCTTGGTGGTTAATCTGGTAGTAAAGTTTTCCATCAGTGGTTTATGGTAGACTATAGTTTGAAATAATTGCTATCAATTAATTTGAATGTTGGGCAGGTTAACAGTCACCACTAGTGGCTAAATCTGGTCGCTGTCCATTGGCAAGTGGACCGACGCCAACAAAGGGAAGACAATGTCGGTGGGTGTATTTAAAAAGCCGACGATAATACTTAATGTGAGCTAACAATAAAAGAAACGCTAACAAAGACCTGCCAAAGGCCAAAAATCCTGTTGACTCTATAGTATGGCCTATGTCGTATGTAGAAAAAGATCTACATATTTATAATTAAAAAATTCGTCCCAAAAAGTTTAATGATTGCTCCCAATTTTTATTAAAAAAAATTCCTGATAGAATATAAAATATAGAAAATTATTTTTAAAATAATATTTTCTTCAAAATCATACCTTAGACTTGTGGGTCCGTACGACCCTTCATGTAAAAAAATTGCTCTAGAAAAAAATTTCACCAAATATAGACAAATTTTATGTCAAAATTCATGGAATCAACCACCTGGATGCAATGGCAAGGTTATTTTTTTGCCAAAAATGCTTCTATAAAAATCTATTCACCAGATTCAAGCTTCAAACTCTTGTTTGCCAAAGTTGCAAATGATGCTCAAATTGAGTAAAACGAAAGCCAAATATGACTTTTTCGAGCCTCCTAAATGCAATGGGACAACCATAAATACTACCACTGTATCCAAAAGTGTTTCAATCAACAAATCTCACCAAAAAGAATACATGCAATATAGGATTAATAAATCTTTGCAAAATATTTTTTATTCTCAAGATCATATTGAAACACAAGAGAAGAGCATATGGGAGTTTACAAGATCATAAAAGAAACTCAAATCACAATAGAAAATCTGATGGTAGAAACTCTCTAATAAAAATAAGGGGCTTGCATGATTCAAAGCTTTGGTACCATGTTGAAGTGAGCAACCAAGATCTTCAATCTACAACACCAAATAATCTCCACAAGAAATAAAGAGAAGCAATAATGGAAGATGTTATTCCACCAAACAAGAATTACAATATGATACAATATGCAATACAAGATACAAAATATGCACGAGATTCCTTGCTTATAAAGGCAAGGGAGAGAGATAGGATAAGAAAAGATCATGACAAGTGTCGTAATCCTATCACATGAGACAACTAACTCATAACTATCTAGGATAATGCAAAGTATAGATAAGACAACTAAGACTTCTAGAAGAAAGCTTATATTCTAAGTAAACTTAACATGTGAACTAAGTCCCCTAAGTCCCTAGTAAAGAATTAACTAGGTACAAAACTTTATTCACACCAACAATTTTTTTATTGGCCATATTTTTTGTTTTTATAAATCATTGTATACATCATGCATAAGATGACCTAAACTTATCATTTTTTGAATTTTTTTCAAATTGAAAAGAATTGTTTAAAAAATGCTCAGTATAATTCATTTTTCAAAAAATTATATTTTAATAAAAAGTTACTAAAATACTAAAAAATCTGATATTTCAAGTTTATGGACTAGTTTCATCAAAATTTATTTAAAAAATAGGAAAAATAATCCAATTGTAAAAAAAAATTACATATCTTGAATCTACATAGTCTCATCTATAATGGGTTTTAATTTTATCAAAAAATTTGTAAAAAAGGTCTTCAAATATATGTCCAAAGTCATTCTTTTCTTTTGAAATTGATATGACCTTCAAGTTGTAGGTCAAACCAGGTCCAAAGCTTAGGTTTGGGTCCCCAAGCCTTTTCCCAAACCGAAAAAACAAAGCACAAATCTGACCAAAAATTTAAATTTTAAAAAATGGGATCTCGTTTTGTAGAAATGAGATCCCATTTCATAAAAAAATATTTTTTTATACTTTTATGAAATGGGAAAATAGGATCTTGTTTTACAAAAGGGGATCTTGTTACCACAAAACAAGATCCTATTTTTGGCTCGATGTCTTGAAGCAAAACAAGACCCCATTTGTTAAATAACGAGATCCCATTTCATTTTTCCCAATTTTTGGTTTTTTTCTAAGTCTGAAACTTCCATTAGAAGTGGACTCATCTTCTTGCATTTACCCATGGAAAGGTACATGGGAAGCGACTGTAGCTCTTGGTCATGGCTAGGTCATAGGGGTTGAGTCCAAAGCTTTGTTCGGCCAAGTCACAATTACCTATTATTGTTGGAGGGCTACCCACTAGCTACCAATGTTGACTTGAATGCATCTAGATGATAGTTTTTTTGAGAGACATAATTTTCACCTAGGGAGTTAGATTTTCATATTCTTATAGTCAATGGAAAGCTGCTTCTAAGTAATGCATTGTGGTATTAGGGTTTATTTATTTTTTTTTGTCTTAGATAGAATTTGCTAGTTAGAATTCAATTTTACTTTCATTTATTTGACATGTCATATCTTGTGCTCACAATGTTTGATTTTGGACTTCTTATATGAAACACAAATTATTTTGAGCACCTTGCAATGGATAAAGTGTAAAAATTTTAATATGTGACTTGTTCACTTCTATTTATATTTGAACTATTTATTACTTCTTTTGATTGTGATGATTTGGTGTTTGAGTTGTGAAATTTATATATTTATCTTTGGTTGTCTATATTTGAAATGGTTATTAATCTATGGTTGAATTTTATATTGCATCATGAGATCTATGAGTTGTGAAATTTTGTAGCTTGAATATACTTATAGGTTGCATAGATAACCTAGATTTTGATTGTCTATACTCAACTATTTAAGTGTGCATACAACATTTATTTGGTTGTCTTGATTTGATCACCTAGTTCATTGGTTTTGTTATTATTAGGTAGAAAAATATGGTGTTACTTTACATAGTTGTGTTGTGGGACCTATCATTGCTGACAATGGTACAAGACGTGTGAGACTCAATTGGGTGGTGATCATGGTGTCATGAAGGTTTCTTGTATGCTTGGAGTTTAAACATGACATCATTATTTATGTACATACATTAGATGGTGATAATGGTTTCATGGATATTCCTTATACACTTGGAGCTTTGGAATGACATGGTTGCTTATGTAGGTACTTCAGGTGGTGATCATTATCATGGATGTTCTTTGAATGTTAGGAGCTTTTGCATGAGGGTTGTTTATGTAGATGCATTTTCGTTGGTATTGGATTGATTCTAGTTATAGTTGGTGGTTTATCATCTTGGTTTGGACATCTTGGTTCTATTTAATCCTCTAGAACTAATGGTGTTACAATTGAGTGTGTGGACCATGAGATATCTTCATTTAGGAGATAGTTATCATGATTCTATGTGTATTTTGATATCACAATTCAATGGGATATTTGGTAGTGATGGGGATTCAAAATTTGTTGATACATGATTTTCTATAATGGTTGTTGGTTTCAGGAGGAGCTCTTAGATCCCATTTATTGTTGACCATTTGAGTTATTTTCCATCTTTTTTGATAATGAAAAGAGATAGTTATCTTCATATAATTTGGAGATGTTGGTATTTTGTTATCATGGAGAGATCTTGGAGTTTTTGGTTGAGCTGTTAGTTGTGAATTGTTGGTTTGATAAATTATCTATGGTTAAAGGATGCATGTTATTATTCCATGGTGAGCTCTCAATTGCATATTATAGGTATGGCATGATAAAAGGGCTCTTAGGAGAAAATATGTCGACTTCAAACATGATTTTTTTAAAGAGATGTAGATCATGATCTCACAAAGACTTATTGATTCTATAGTTGGAATGTTGGTGGTGATTTGTGGTAATATGATTAGTGAGTGGTGTGGTTCCCTTTTTCTTGTGAGATTTTGGTTATTACATGTTGCATTTAATTTCAATTGAAATGAGATGATTAGTTGTACTATATCAAATTTGGATGAGGCTACAAATCTTATTCTTAGAGATCATGTGTTTAGATTTACTTTTTGATTAGATTTTACCATGAAGACTAAGGATCCTATGCTTGGGTTCAGCGTGAGTTCAACATGGACCTAATGAGGAGATTGTTCTTTGAGAAAGTTATTGTAGCTTTGTATATATTGGAGGATAAATATCATTCTTTTAGTGTAAAATATTCCTTTTTACACTCACTTAAGCTAGCTTAGTATGCTTTTATCTAGTTGTATTTATTTATTTAAGTAATTAGTTTATTAGCTATTTACATTACTTTCTCTAGATTTGATAATATTTCCTACTTTATTGGATAAGATTTTTTAGATAAGATTTTCTACTTTATTGGATAAGCTTTCATAGATAAGCTTTCCTTCTTAGATAAGATTTCCTGCTTTATTGCATAGGCTGATTTAAATTGAAGTCTATGCTTTATGTGAGATCTTAGGTTACCTCATGCATTACCTTCCTCTATATAAAGCAATGGCTCTTTGCACATTTGTCATGTACTCTCATTTTCTATATAGAATATAGTTTATTCTAGCATATTATATTTCTTTCATTATTTCCTAATCTTTCATTGTATCTTGGGTTTGCTTAACAATAAATCTTACATGGTATCAGAGCATTCATGATTGATAGGATTTATTTTAAGAAATATTGAGCGCAAATAGGGCCGTGCAAGAAGTTGTGTCCACAGAAAGCTCAAAAAGTGGAAGTGTATTTCTTGATTTTTTTTAAAAATCACACTTTGAGTGAAAATTTGAAGCACAAGTACACATTGAATCCTAAAAAAAATCAGTAATATGAAATTTAGTATTTTGAGTCTAGTTTCCAAATATTTAATTTTTTCAAATACCCAAATGACACAAATTAATTTTTAATAGGAATCTATAAAAACCACATTTTAAAAGTCACTTTTTTAGGACTATACCATGCACGTGTACAAACACCATAATTTGACCTAAATAAAAGTATTTTTCAAAATCCTTTTGAGGAAAGATGTGTAACAACCTAAATTGATGAGGATATTTTTTATAGTTTTTTTAATATTTGTTTTATTAATTTTTATTTGCCATATCTGTTGTTGTTGAAAAAAAACATGTACAAACCCCATAATTTGACCTAAACTATTCATTTTTTTGATTTTTTTTCATTGTGTATAGAATTTTTTGAAGATTGATGTCAAATAATTTTTTTTACAAAAAAATAGGCATATAAAAAGTTATTAAAAAACTAAAAAATATGATATTTCAATTTTATGGACCAATTTGCTTAGAAACTAATTAAAAAATAGAAAAAATAATCCAATCATAAAAGAATTACATATTTAGAAACTAGACATCATGATCTATAATGGGTTTTAATTTCATAAACCAATTCTAAAAAAACCCATCAACTATATTGCCAAAGTCAGATATTTCTATTAGCATTGCCTTAAGTTTTTTGTTGTAGGTCAAATGCTAAGGGTTGGGTTACGAAACCTTTCCCGAGCCTCAAACCATATCAAAAAGTGAGTTGGAATTTTAATGTTTTTTAGAATGGGTAACCGGTTCCCTGTTCAATTTTAGAACAAGTACCTATTTTAAAGAGGGTACTTGTTCTAAAATAGAATAGGTACCCATTTTAAAGTAGGTACCTATTCTATTTTTAGAACAGGTACCCATTTTAAAGCGTGCACCCGTTCTATTTTTAGAACAAACTGTATTCATTTTAAAGCAGGTACCCATTGTATTTTTAGAATAGGTACCTATTTAGGAATGAGATCTTGATCTAAGGCTCGAGATTACGTTGTTAAACGAGTGCTATTTCTTCAAAATGGGTACCCATTCCTTTTGACATTTTTTTGATGAAACTTCCCCTCTTTGTGGATCCAACTTCTCACACTTACCCAAATATGTTATTTTTTTGTAGAAAAAGAGTATTATCTTCTCTTGCATCCGCAGGTGATCTAGAGAATCAAAAATTATGAAAAAATACTAGATTTTGAGGGTTTAACATCTTTTTCAATTACATGTACATTTCATGTATGTTTTGTAGCCTCTTGGATCGGAGCTAGACTCACCATCACGTTCAGAGCAACCAATAAAGTTAGAGCAACCTCTCATTTTTCTAAATTAACATCTATTTTTTTAATTACATGTATGGTTTTCAGCCTCCTAAATTGAATTTGGAATCACCATTACGTTCAAAGTAGTCAAGAAAGTTAGAGTAGCCTCTTGTTTTTCCAAAATCAGACATTGAAGGCCAGATTGAATTAGGCATAAATCAAGAATATTCAGTGAGCATCCTGACATGTTGCTAAAAATCAAGGCATTTTGAGGCAAAATAGACCACACCATTACATCCAAAAGGCCCCAAACCCCTATTTTCATATAAAATTTATCTATTTTCAAAAAAATTGACCTCAATTAATGTTTTCATCAAATGATGTCATGCTAACATTCAACACCTACATGCCTAACTGAGCATTTTTTTGGAGGTCATATCTTTGTTGAACACTCAGAATACTGAGAGGGGAGGGGGGTGAATCAGTATTCTACTAAACCATTTAAACATTAGCCATCCAATTACCAAAGCTTACTCAACTACAGTAATGAAAGAAAGCATGAAAACACCCACAACATCACATAACACATGAACACCAAGATTTTTACTTGGAAAACCCAAAATGGGAAAAACCATGGTGAGGGTTAGCTCACAATATATTATAACTTGTTATAGTATATTACATAAATACTCATTATAGGTGGAATCATTGTCCAAGTGGACTCATTGCCCACACAGAAAAAGATAGAAGAGAGAGGGGTGGCTCACAACCTATTTTGAACTATTATAAAAGCATCTATAATATACATGTCAATGAAGTACAATATATCAAACTTCGCACTAATCTGGATCAATACTCTACTCTGCTTTGCATTCACATAATTTTGATCTCAACATTCACAAATTATCTATGCTTTGATCAAATTTGCATCACACATTTCACAAACATATTATCTCTACCTCCAAAATACTGAAAATAATCCATCATATATATTAACATCAAGTGTAACATTCATTAGGTTAGCCTAATTGGATGTAACAGACAAAATTCAACTTATTTGCTCCAAACCTCATCATCCATAAAAAACACCTCAATTCAAATCTCAAAATACCTTAAGATAGGTCATCATGGACCTATAATAGATCCCTATAAAGACTCAACACATATTAATCCTTCACATACTCTTCAAACTTGTTAGGTTGGCACACCATAGGACCTAAACAAAAATTATTCAATTGTTCATCTAATTCACAATACGTGGATCTAAAATGTGGATCCTACTTGGAATTCACACTCATCTGACATCTTGCAACATAACTTCAACACTACAACATCAAAGACTCATTCACGGGGAAGTGTGGAATCTCCCACACCAACACATTGTACAGGAAATGACTGTATTATATTAGACAAAACTCTGTCATCCATATCTCCCAAATACATCACCAAAAATTATGAAATCTTGGATTTAGAATCTTCTAAAAATTATAAAAATTATGTTAGAATCATAGAGAAAAGTCTTCCTTTGTGGTGTGGTGTGGACCCAAAAATTGATACATTGTAACCCTAAATTGGTAATTCTGATAGTCATATTTTCATACCACTGAACTTTATGGACCAAATCTTCTTGTACAAATGACTTCCTCAACACCTCAAAACATGTTACAATTTAATAAAAATATTCCACAACAATGTTGACATCAATGAAAACATTGTAATCATTATGTACATTCTCCATGCTCATGTTTCCAACTAGCATCATCAATGACAATCTCCTCATACTTCCAACAATCTCCCCCTTTGTCATTGATAGAAACATGCCAAAAATTCTCTCCAAAACTCTCCCCCTTTGACATCAAGGAAAAAGGGTTCCTATATACATTGTTCTGATTCATTACTGGAACTCCCTCTCAATGATGTAGCCATATATGCACGTCTAGGGAAAAGAATTGACTCCCCCTGAGTCATGTACTAGAGAAAAAATATATTGAAACATATATACAAATATTTTTTAAAAAAATGTATAAAAACATGAAAGATGTGTCAACCAGAGGTGGTTGACACTTGTAACCTCTTTATTAGATCTTCCTAGGATAGCCTACCATCTTCCCATTCTTGCTTGGCCTCTGGAAGCATCCTGATATGAGTTTCAAACTCCAACAATAGTTCTTCTCCTTCTTTTGGTGAAGCAGGTACCAAATTCAACTTCTTTTCTTTGTGAGAACTTAGGATTGCTTTGGAAACCAACAAATAGATCCATCTCTTCTCCAAACTATAGTATGATAGTCTCTCTTTGTTCTTGCAACTAAAAAAACATCAAATGAAGTTCTTCAATTTTTCTCCTTGTGTCACCAGTGAGGTCCATAGCTGGGTCATATGTAGTGGAGGCAACATTAATCTGTGACTCAATGGAGTCCACTTCCTTCTTTATGTTTAGTATGGCTCCGGGCCACTTCATGTCATAATGATATAGTGCCTTTTCCTCACCAACACATGCTTCTACATCCTTTATCAATTTAGGAAATTTATTATGTGCAACAATACATTTCTTTGTCATCTTCATCATTCTTTTGACATTCATTCTCTTCTCTACTTCTTTCTTAGCCTTTTCCTTAATCCACATTCATATGACTTGAAGGAATCAATCAAAAGTTTGAGATTATCCATACCAGAGATAGATATGTCTATGCTTGTTTTGGGTATGATCTCATGTAATTCCTTCACTGCATCATCCATTAGTTCTCCACTCATTTGATGTGAATCAATTACCTCCTTTCTAGTGGATGTGTGGAACAAGTCTCCTAGTTGAAGCTTGTGGATAGGATAAATGTTGTTCAGGTTCACATTACCTTGATTCATTAGCAGTTGCAACAGTTATGAAGACACAACTAGCTAGAAACTAGGATGAACACTTAAGATACTTCTTAGAGAATCTCTAGAGGAGTCGAAACATTCACCATGATTCTTTGTCACCTCTGCAACCTTTCCTTTGTCATCTATTGTACCAAAGTATATCGATTTGTCTTTTTCATCTCCGGATGCATCTATATTTTTTTATTCTTCTTCTTTTTGTTAGAATTGAAGATTCAATGCACATCTCCAATGAAACACCTGCATGCAATTACCTATCACAATAGAGAAGATCAAAAGTGTGATTGTGATCAATAACTTGAGAATTTTATTGATACAAATAGCCTAGACAGTTTTACAAATGAATGTGCATGCTTATATAAGAAATGCAAAAGAAAACCCTACATGCGGATTTTCCAAGATAGAGGCAAGTGTACAAATCTCATGCAATGAGACAATTTGTCCTAAATTTAGTCCAATATAATAATAAGAGTCAAACTAAAGATTAAAAAGCAACTCCTAAGTTTAGCTTAAGTGAACTAAAGTAAAAAAACCTCCAATAATTAATTGATGATTAATTAATTATCATATAATGACTTGTTTACTCCAACACCCCCCACAAGATCAACTTAGAGAGAAACTAAACTACTGATAAAGGAAGCTAAATTATGGATGCATGATAGGTCCCGGATACAAGTCCTGATGAGATACCCATATACAAATAAATGAATCTCTCATAACTAGAGAAAAGGAGGAAACCTCATTGGAAAAACTCCTCTCCAAAAGTGAGAAAAATAAATGACTGTACTAATGCAAGAAGGATAGAAGGATGACTTAATTTGACCCCCAAGGACTATTTTTGTCATGCAAGTACAATAGATGTCCCCTTGATAGGAGAGAGAAAATAAAGATACAAATCCCCCCATAATGAAAGAGCTTTGATACAATGTTAGAATTGAATATTCAATCCACAACTCACATAAAACACCTGCATGCAATTACCTATCACAATAGAGAAGATAAAAAGCATGATTGTTCTCAATAACCTGAGAATTGTATTGATACAAATAACCTGGATAGTTTTACAAATGAATGTGCATGCTTATATAAGCAATGCACAAGTAAACCCTACATGTGGATTTGACAAGATAGAAACAAGTGTACAAATATCATGCAATGAGACAACTTGTCCTAAATTTAGTCCAGTCTAATAATAAGAATCAAACTAAAGATTAAGAAGCAACTCCTAAGTTTAGCTTAAGTGAACTAAAGTAAAAAAGACTCTAATAATGGGTTGATTATTAATTAATTATCAAATAATGACTTGTTTACTCCAACACTTTCTCATGCTCTTCTTCATCAAATTTCTATTCTTGTTCTTCACTTTTCTCTTTCCCAACCTTTTCTTCATCAATACCTTTATTTGCATTCACTTCCTCAATAGTGTCATCTATGTTTACCAGAGGATGAACTTCAATATTTTGTACCGAAGGTGTGGTTGTGACAGTTTCCTTCGCAATTTCTTCTTTGACCATTACGTCTTCTTTATTTACATTTGACATATCCTCCACTTCCAAAGGGGTGTTATCTGTTGCATCTTCTTCATGCATGTCCTATTCATTTTGAGCATCAATAGTGGGTACTTCTTCTATATTAAGCTCTAGAGAATTGGTGTCATCATTCATTTCTTTAGTCACCAGAGTTGGTCCTAGATTTTTCACAATCTCTTCATCTTTATTGTTGATCTCTTTTCTAATTCTTTCCACATCACTTTTGTCCTTTCCCATTAGGACTCAGATTCTCTACTTGGTTCTTATTTCTTTGTTGTATATAGTGACCAATGTGGCCTTGTAATTTTCTAAAAGTCTAACACTAGCTCATTCCAAGGCTTCATATTTTAGCCTTTCATGTTCCATTATTTCCTCTTCCCTTATTTTTAGTAAAATGTTGCATACATTATCAGGAATATCCTTTATGATGTTCTTCAAATCCACTTCAAGTACCATAATGTACTTGACAATAGCCTCAAGAATGGTGGCCTTGTCCACCTCATTAGATTCCTTGTATAATTATGTTGTTTCTTTCCATATATCATTCTATACTATGCTATTGAAAATTTCTTCTAACCTCATAGGAGAGTGAGGTATTACCGGATCATATTGCTTCCTTTCTTTGCTCTTTCTTGAAGTCTTCTTCACTTCAACAATATTCTTCTTCTCTAGAGAAGCCTTCTTGGCTTCTTTCTTCTTTTCCTTGATGTGAATTTTAAATGCTTCTTTCTCCTTCTCTATCTCCTCATCACTTTCAGTTTCTACAATGTCAATTCTTCTCTTCTTTGCAATAGCTTCACCTTGTGAAGCATCACTTTTCCTCTTTCGAACCAATTATGGTCCTTCTTCTAGATCTTCCTCCTCATCAACAACATTAATTCCAATGTATTTCTCTCTTGTTTATTTTTATTTCAATATTCTTTTAGCCAGGATAGTAGAAGGTACAATAGTAGTAGCTTTCTTCTTTTCTGCCTTGGTGGCATGCACAATCGGAGGGGATTTCTCCCTTGTTGGAGGACTAGTAGTGGGTTTTCTCTTTTCTCATGAAACATGTAAAGCCCTAGAGTAATTTTGTACAAATAGGGGAGTGGTAGCTATTCTACTTGATCTTTTGGAACTCTTGGAAGCTTCTCCAACAATGGCACAGTCACATTAAGAGGGTCCTCAAAGAGAAAAATCTAGACCATGCAGCAAGAGTTACATAAAAAAAGAAACATAGAATATGGAGGAAAGTGTAGATTCAAACGTTCTTATTATTTGGAAATTCAATTACAAACAACCAACAACATTTGGGCTTACAAGTTCGACTCACAGGCCTAATACAACATTTTCTACATACAATATTCAATATGCTCCTTAATGTGAGCGAAAATATTACTTATCAAATCCTATCTTCTAAATTCGATGCTTTCTAATGATTGATCACAATGTTTTATATCATGTCTTGAGTTTTGGAATCATCTGCGTTGGCCAAAGATCATTACAATCTCCAATGAAAGAAAATGTAATGTGTTCATGAATAAGTTGGCCTCAATTTTGTATTACTCCACGGTAAATGCATGAGATGAAGTGTGGACCTAAATTAAGGTCACAGACACTCCATAGAAAAATTTGAATATCATCATCATGATCTGAAAGATACGAGAAAGATCCACGAGCGATCCAACTAGTCGTTCGGTTTGAAATTATTCCAGTGCCAGTTCAAGAAACTGCCACATAATCCAGAAGCACTAATCTTGCCAAAAAATGATCCAATCGATCTAAAATCTTGGGATAAGGGAAATGAACATGTCCACAATGCACATATGGATCTGCAAGGTCTGGTGAGAAAATATGATGAAACACTGTATCTGCCAACATGAAATGAAAGAAGAACTGAAACAAAACAAATTGAAATGAAAATATTTTTGGTTGATGCAAGATTGCCAAGAACCAGGGATGCTCCTGCATCAGACATTCGGGGTTGATATAAAAGTGAGTCCCTCACTTTTTGGGGCTAGAGGAAAACCAAAATGGTCTACCTCATCCTGAGAAATCCAAGAAGAATCTTCCACTGGTCTGCCTTTCCACTTCATAAGATATTCTTTGTATTGTCTTCCACGCGTCTTCCTCCCATTTATGGTATCCAAAATCTCTTCTATCTCATCTAGTTGTTGCTTAGGAAATTGATTCTCTAGTTCTACTTTACTATCTTCACTAAATTCTACTTCATGATACTGATGTAGATCTACAATATTGAATATAGGTGATATGCCCACTCCATCTGGTAATTCTACTTCATATGCATTTCCTGAATCAAATTTCTTCAAAATATTACAAGGTCCAAACTTCCTCACCTTCAGCTTATTGTATGTGCCAACTAGAAATATTTCCTTCCTCAAATATACCATCACTTCATCCCCAACTTTGAACTCCTTATGTCTCCTCTTTTCATCTGCTTGCTCCTTATACTTCTGCTTAATGTCTTCTAATTGTTGTTTCACCTAAGTATGCACTTTCTACATATGTTCTGCAAACTCCTCTGCTACTGCACTCCTTTTATCTTCCTAACTGATGTCTTTTAATTATGATATACCTCTAGGATGAACTCCAGTAACAATCTCAAAGGGTGTATTTCCAGTACTCCTATTCACTGAATTATTGTAAGAAAAAATTGTTTGTTCCAAGACTAAATCCCAACTTTTAGTCTTCTCTCCAACCAAACATCTCAACAAATTTCCCAAATTCATTTTTACTACCTTTGTCTGTCCATCGATCTATGGGTGAAAAGTAGAATTGAACTTTAAGTCTATCTTCAACTTCTTCCAAAGTGTCCTCCAAAAGTAACCAACAAACTTCGTACCTCTATCTGAAACAATACTCCTAGGTAATCCATGCAATCTCACCACCTCCTTGAAAAACAAGTATGCTACATGTACTACATTTGTTTTCTTCTTACAAGGTATGAAATGTGCCATTTTAGAAAATCTATCCACTACCACAAATATGGAATCATTACCTCTCCGTGTCTTTGGAAATCCAAGTATGAAATCCATGTTGGTATCCTCCCAAGGTCTCTCTGGAACTGTCAAAGGTTTATACAGTCCAACATTCTGACTACTACCTTTTTCAATTTGAGAAACTCTACAACTCTGCACAAAATTCCTAGCATCCTTATGAATCTATGGCCAAAAGTAATTCTCACTCACCAATGCTATTGTCTTATCAATTCCAAAGTGTCCTGCTAATCCTCCAATATGTTTTTCTTTCACCAAGTTATCCCTCATTGAACTCTAGGGTATACACTACTGATTTCCTCTGAACAACATATCCTCCTAAATGAAATAATCCAACCACTGACTCCTATCCTCCAAGACTAGTTCTTTAAAAGATCTCCAAGGTTTTGCAAAATTTGGGTCTTCTTCATACAAGTTCTTCAATTCATCAAAGCCTAATACCTCCAATCTCATCTCTTTCAGTAAATTCCTTCTCCTACTCAAAGCATCAACAACTCTATTTGACCTTCTACTTCTATGCTTCAGAAAAAAAGTATATCTCTGCAAGAATTCCACCCATCTCATGTGTCTTTGATTCAACTTACCTTGTCTATTCAAATATTGCATTGCCTGATGATCCATATACAACACAAACTCCTTAGGCAACAAGTAATGTCTCCACTTCTTCAAGGCTTGAACTATGGCATAAAAATCTTGATCATACACTCAATATCTTCTCCTGGCATCATTCAATTTCTCATTGAAATAAGCTACTGGTTTTCCTTCTTGACTTAATACTGCTCCAATTGAATTTCCACTTGCATCACAGTCTACTTGAAATACCTTACTAAAGTCTAGTAAAGCCAACATAGGCTGCTCAGTCACTTTCTATTTTGACAACTGAAAACTCTGGTTTGCTCCAAATGTCCATCTAAAATCCTTCTTATCTCCTCTCATTGTTTATGTCATAGAACTACAAATAGAACTAAAATTCCTAATGAACTTTCGGTAGAAACTAGCCAATCCATGAAATGATCTTACCTCTCCAATTCTTTCTAGTGTAGGCCATTCAAAAAAATTTCTTACCTTCTCAGGATCCATCCTTAATCCATCCATAGATATCACAAATCCTAGATATACCAATTCTTCCTTCATGAAACTACACTTCTTAATGTTTATCAATAACTCCTCTTCTCTCAACCTCTACAAAACTTGTCTTCTATTCAACAAATGTTCTTCTCTAGTCTTACTAAAAATCAATATGTCATCCAAGTAAACAATCACAAACTTACCCAAGAATTTCTTCAATACCTCATTCATCAGCCTCATGAAAGTACTTGATGCATTTGTTAGTCCAAAAGGCATCACCAACCATTCATACATTCCTTCATTTGTCTTGAATGTTGTCTTCCACTCATCCGCTTCTCTGATTCTGATCTAATGATATCCACTCTTCAAATCTATCTTTGTAAAGTATTTAGCTTCACTCAAACAATCCATAATGTCATCCATCTGGGGCAAAGGAAATCTATACTTCATTGTGATCTTGTTTATGGCTCTAGAGTTTGTACACATCCTCCATTCTCCATCCTTCTTAGGTGCTAACACAACAGGTACTGCACAAGGACTTAAGCTTTCTTTGATCAAACCTTTCTTCAACAATTCTTACACTTGTCTATTCAATTCTTCATTCTCTGTAGGTTTCATCTAGTGTGTTGCTTTATTAGGAAAACTAGCTCCAAGAATCAGATCCATGCAATGACTAATACTCCTCATAGGTTGTAATCCATCAGGTACATAATCTGAAATGATCTCTTCATATTCTGTTAGCAAATCCTTTATCTCTTCTGGTTGTTCTTCTACATGCCTCAAGTGTTCAGTCTTCTTAGGAACCAAGGCATAGCACATGTTCTCATGTCTCAATCCATCTAGAAATCTCCTTCCATCAACCAAACAAATTCTTGCATTCATACAAACCTCAACAGTAGGAACATCTTCCAATAGTAACAAAGTCTACTTCATCCCATTAGCAGAAATGGTATACATATTCTTCTTTCCATCATGAATAGCCTATCTATCATACTACCAAGGTCTCCCCAACAAAATATGGCATACATCCATAGGCATGATATCACATAAAACTTCATCATGATAATTTCCTATCTTCAATTTCACCAAACATTGTTCACTTAGCAATACCTTATGCTCATCTTGAATCCATGCTATCTGGTTGGGCTTCATGTGTTTCAATCTTTCTAGCTTCAATTTGGTCACCATTTCTTCAGAAACTAGGTTCTCCAAGCTTCCACTATCGACAATCACCTTGCAACATTTACTAGCTACCTTGCATCTGGTTTGAAACAAATTTTTTCTCTGCAATGGTTCCTGCTCCATCTCACTTGGACATAATACTCTTCTATTCACCAACACTTCTCCTTCTTCTGGTTTGTTAGATGATCCGACATGATCTTCCTCAACAAAGGTTGTTCTCCTATTATTCTCTTTCTACTTGTCTCTCCTTGATTACATTCGAATGCTCTAAGTCCTTCTCCACCATATTTAAAACAAGTTCTTTTGAATACCCTTTTCTCCTGTCCTTTATCATCCTTCGTATAACCTTCATTTTGGTAACCACCATATCTTCCTCTCCAGTAAGAGTTTCCATCATCTTTATGGTGTGAATTATCATGCTTACTAACTTCCTTATCTTTATTCTGATATGCAAAAGTTCCTCTTCCTCCTCTAGTAAAAATTCTTCCTCTCTGAAATCTTCCATCTCTTCCTCTCTGTCTCTTCTCATGTATTTTATTTAGCTTCTCTTTTTCTTTTAGGTCACATTGATATGCCTCCTCCACATTCAACAACTTGATCAAACTAATCTCATCTTGTATAGATGGCTTCAAACCATTCACATACCTAGCTACTTGTTCAACCTCATCCTCTGAATGTCTAGATCTGATATTCAACTTGTAGAACTAGTCAGTATACTCTGTCACACTCAACTCCTTCTACTTCAAATTTTGCAACTTCTGGAACAAACTAATTTGACAGTCTATAGGAATAAACTTTGTCTTTAACTTATTCACCATCCGATCCCATTATTTTATCTTCTCCTTTCCTCTTCTTTTTCTATCTGTCTACTAATATTCCCACCAAAGGGAGCCATGTGCTTTCAACTTAGTATTAGTGAATTTCACCTTCTTATCTTCAGCGGTACCTTCAAAATCAAAGTACTTCTCCATTTCTATTATCCAATAATGAAATTCATCCAAATCTAACTTACCATTATAATATGGTGGATTGAAATGTGGTATGGTATTTACTCTAGTTAGGGCTCTTATGAACCTATCTTCTCCATGATCCAAGCCAAGTTAGTCTTCTCTTTCCCTTTCTTCATGTACTTCTACCTCTTCATCAATCACATCATCAACTAGTTGACCTCTCCTCTGGGTCATTTCAACTGCATCGAATCTAGTAGCAATTCCCCTCAACATCTCCATCAAAGTTGGGTCTTCATTTCCATGTGCTCCATTTCCTCTAACATTTCTTCTTCCTACCATATTTACACAAGTCTTGTGCAGCTGCATGTCGAATCCTTAGTCCGCCACCCCACAACAAATATTCAACATGACTCTGCAAACTTTGACGATCTCTTATAGAATGAATCTCGCTCTGATACCAATCTAGAACAACCATGGTAGGAGGGTCCTCAAAGAGAACAATCTGGACCATGCAACAAGAGTTACACAATGAAAGAAACACAAAATATGGAGGAAAATGCATATTCAAACATTCTTATTATCTGGAAATTAAATTACAAACAACTAGTAACATTTGGGCTTACAAGTTTGGCTCACAAGCCTAATACAACATGTTCTACATACAATATTCAATATGCTCCTTAATGTGAGCGAAAATATTACTTATCAAATCCTATCTTCTAACTTCGTTGCTTTCTAATGATCAATCGCAGTGTTTTATATCATGTCTTGAGTTCTAGAATCACCCGTGTTAGCCAAAAATCATTACAATCTCCAATGAAATAAAATGTAACGTGCACATGAATAAATCAACATCAAATTTGAATTATTCCACAGTGAATTCATGAGATGAAGTTTGGACCTAAATTAAGGTTGGGGAAACTCTATAGAACAATTCGAATACCATCATCATGATCCGCGAGATACGGGAAAGATCCAAGAGCTATCCAACTAGCCATTAGGTTTGAAAATTATTCTTGAGCCGGTTCAAGAAACTACCACATAATCTGGAAGCACTAATCTTTCCGGAAAATGATCCAATCGATCTAAAATCATGGGATAAGGGAAATGAACATGTCCACGATGCACATATGGATCCACAAGGTCTGGTGAGAAAATATGATGAAACATTGAATCTACCAATTTGAACTGAAAGAAGAACTGAAACAAAACAAACTAAAATGAAAATATTATTGATTGATGCAAGATTTCCAAGAACCAGGGATGCTCCTACATCAAACAACCATGTCTAATATTGCTCTATTTAACATACTTTAATTATTCCTTAGAAATGCCACATTCTTAGGCATAGATGTGTACCATTGCATCAACATTTTTCCTCATAATAGGTTCCTTTTGCTTCATATGAAATTTCATTTATTTTTCCTCAAATGTCCCATACCTAGGCTTGGTTGTATCTTTAGGACTATTCAATAATACATCTATATAGCCAACTATCTCAACCTCTATTACTTCATATCCTAATTCTGGAACCCAAACCGTTCTTGGTTCCACTACCTCCATAATGCAATGATTTGTGGAAACTAGAAAAGTGATGTCATTTTTGTATTTCTCCACAATTTCCTTAGAAATATTTTGTATCTCATTCATTCTTCTTTGAAATACTAAAAAGAAAGCAGTAGGTGGATCATACTGTGTATTTGTGTCTCTTAGAATTCTCATGTAATCTATGATTTGGTGTGCCACAGGTCATCCTGTCGTCTAGTTGACCTTTCCAATTACTAGAACCTCCTTCAGAAAGTAGAAGAGAAAGCAAATAACCAGTGTTCCATATTTAAACACATTTCTTCTTCTTAATCTCTCTCAAAAATTTTATTAGTTGTTGCCTAAGAAACTCACAGAGGTCATAATCAACACCATTCTCAACCATATCCTGTGCCACATGAATTGTGGTGGTAGAAATTGAGTTATCTCGATTGGTGTAGTAGATTTTGTATTTGATGACCATGGCAGCTTACCTAATAGTAGGTTTTCTGATAGGATTTATAGTAAGGGATCTTTGATCAAAATTTTCACCTATTTTCTCCATCACAACCTTGTTTTTGAAAGATTTTAATATTGGAACCGGTCTAGTCAAGCAAAAACTAGTGATCTCTCTTATCACCTCCTTAGTAATCATATGTAACATATCAGTCTAGACAAATTGATCATGTATTCTACTCAATTCCATTCTAATTCATTTTTTATCATAGAAAAAGTTTAGGAACCATTCCCATACATCCAATTTCTTCTTGGATAGGGCTTTGTATTTTGGCTTCAAGGTGACATTTTCATCAACCAATTTATTTTCCCATACATCTCTAAATTCTCCAAGAGAGTGCTCATTCATATTTACATGAATGTATTCTCTAATGTCCACTATTTTTATGATTCCATACTAAATGTGTGAAAATGTGCTTAGAGGGTCATCTTCTATGGCCTTTGCAAGGTATCTCTTAAATTTCTGTTGGGGTTTCTCTGAAACTTCTACAAATTTTAGAGTAGACATTGAAAAATGTATTCAAACTAATTCAAAACACAAATTTTTGAAAGCTAGGGCACACAAATTTCAGAGTAGACATTGCAAAATGTATTCAAACTAATTACAACTTTGAGTTCTTCAAATTCTCTTTTTGATGCTCTATTCTCCTTCGAATGCTTTTCATGAAATGAATTTTCCTTAGGAAATTTTATTTTAAATCTTTTATTTGACCCAATTTAGTAATAAATGCTTCAACTCATAAAGCTAGAAACCCTAAAATTGTATGCACATTCACCTTTTGTAACTCCATAATCTTTCGCATTGCAATATTTTCTTTTGCATTTTTCACCAATGGATCTAGCATGTCGGTCTTCACCTCGTATCCTTGTTATCAAGTTGCAAGATGACTTTTCTGGTGGGGAAAAAAGATATGCATTAATGCTCCCCCTAAGCCATAGATCTTGGCTTAATTTTTGGAGAATCATCTGCACCAGAGGATGGTAAAAATTCTCCCTTTTTTTTAGAGGCCATATCTTAGTTGAACACTCAAAATAGTGAGAGGGGGGAAATCAGTATTCTATTAAACCATTTAAACATTAGCCATCCAATTACCAAAGATTACTTAATTTCAATAAGGAAAGAAATCATGAAAACACTCACAACATCACATAACACATGAACATCAAGATTTTTACATGGAAAACCCAAAAATGGGGAAAATTGCAGTGAGGGTTAACTCACAATATATTATAACCAGTTATAGTATATTACAAAAATGATCACTATAGGTGGACTCACTTCCTGCAGAGAAAAAGATAAAAGAGAGAGGGGTGGCTCACAACCTATTTTGAACTATTAAAAAATCATCTATAATATGCAAGAATACAATTCCAATGAAGTACAATATCAAACTTCACACTGATCTGGATCAATGCTCTGCTATGGTCTGCATTCACACAATTATGATTTAAACAGTCACAACTTATCTCTAATCTAATAAAATTTGCATTACACATTGCGCATATATCCTCTCTCTACATCCAAAATACCGATTTAACAATCCAACATATATATCGACATCAAGTGTAACATCAATTAGGTCGGCCTAATTGGATGTAACACACAAAATTTAACTTGTCGGCTTGAAACCTTATCATCTATAACACACACCTCAATTCAAATATCAAAATACCTTAAGATAGGTTGACATGAACCTATAATAGATCCCATATAAAGAATCAACACATGTTAATCCTCTGCATACTCATCAAATGTGTTAGGTTAGCAGACCATAGGACCTAAACAAAAATTCTTCAACTGTTCATCCAATTCACAATACATGGATCTCAAATGTCGATCCCACCTAAACTTCACTTTCATTTGACATTTGGAAACATAATTTCAACATCACAACATCAAAAAATCATTCACGGAGAAGTGCAAAATCTCCCACACCAACACAATATACAGGAAATGATTGTATTATACCAGATGAGAGTCTATCATCCATATCTCCAAAAATACTTCACCAAACAATATGAAATATTGGATTTAAAATCTTCTAACAACCACAAAATTTATGTTATACTCATAGAGAAAAATCTTTCTTTGCAGAGTGGTGCGGACCCAAAAATTGATACACTGTAACCTTGAACTGGTAGTACTCACAATTAGATTTTTATAGGACTAAACTTTTCAGACCCAATCTTCTTGTACAAATGACTTCCTCAAGACCTAAAAACATGTTAGAATTTAATCAAAATGGTCCACAATAATTTTGACATCAATGACAACACTATAATACATATACATTCTCTATGCTCATGTTGCCAACTAGCATCATCAATGACAATCTCCTCATACTTCCAACAACATTTTCACCAGAACATCAGATTTTTGCATTCAAATAGGTTTTGAAAAGCTAGTTCGGATCACTTCATTGTGCTAGATATTTTTTTACAGATTTTGTTGACTACTACCTATTTTTTCTAGTCAAAGCGAGATATTCCTCTTTTATGATTGTCGAGCCATAGATTGAACCCAGGAGCTCCAATTTTTTGAGTTCCAATAGGCATCGTAAAGGTATTGCAGTGTTCTACATAGTCATCCATGTAGATTTTTCAGATTTTTTACCAAAAGTAAAAAATTCAAACATCCATATTTTTGTACATTGGCTTATAATTTGGAACTATAAAATTTGGTGATCTTCTTTGTATAAGAGTGATACATTTGGTGTCTTGAACTATACTCTAGTAGTAATCATTTCATTGTAAACATACTACTTATAAAGTGTCAATATTTTGAGGGGGGTCTTTTGATTGATTATTTAGGGGGGCTATAAATGTAGATATTGAGGTCATTTGGCTTTAGAATATCTTGACTAAGTTCAAATTCACTCTTCCTCAACAATTTGTTATCTTCTGTGATAACCAGAGTGTTATTCAAATATCTACGAACCCGGTTCATCATCTGTGGACCAAGCACATTGAGATCCACATGCACTTCATTTGAGAATTAATATAGTAGTAGGTCCTTGACATGCGCTATTGTTTGAAAATAAAGCAGGTTGCAAATATCTTCACCAAACCTTTTACTAAGAGAAAATATCTCCACCTTGAAGAGATCTTAGGGGTGCAGTCTATCACTACTTTAGAGGGGGTCCCTTGACCTTCCTTCAACCTCTCATGGGGGAGCTTTTTTCCCACTGGGTTTTCTCCTTCTCTTCTTTCCTGGGGGGTTTTTGGCTTTTCTCATGGGTACTTGATCAAGCCTTGTTGTTGAGACCCATATTTCTACTTTTTGTAGGCTTTTCTCCTAAGTTGCACTTAAGGGGGTATTAGTGTAAAAGATTCCTTTTATACACTCACTTAAGCTTATTTAGTATGTTTTTATCTAGTTGCATTTATTTATTTAAGCAATTATTTTATTAGCTATTTACTTCATTTGCTCTAGATTTGGATAAACTTTCCTACTTTATTGGATAAGATTTCTTAGATAAATTTTCCTTCTTATATAATATTTCCTACTTTATTGCATACGCTAACTCTAGTTGAAGTCCATGCTTTATGTGAGATCCTGGGTTACTTCATGCATCGTCTTTCTCTATATAAAATAATGGATCTTTGTACATTTGTCATGTACTCCCATTTTCTATATAGAATACAGTTAATTGTAGCATATTATTTTTCTTTCATGCTTTCCTAATCTTTCATTGTATCTTGGATTTGTTTAATAGTAAATATTACACATTCCTTGCTCTTAGTCCTCTCAAGAGTGAATCATTTGATAGGTAATTCCCACCTTATTTTCAAATGCATTTTGTTTATGTTTTTATCTCATAGGAATGAGTTTTGAGTTGTGAATGTTAGTTCTGGAGGGCTTATTTAAGAATTTATTGCCATAGGTTTTTTCTTTGTCTTCTCATGGGAATGAGTCTTGAGGTATGAATGTTAGATCTAGAGGGATTATTTGAGGAGGGTAGAGGATGGTTTTGGGATGATTCCTTTGGTTTTGGAATGGATATTTGGGTTTGATCTTACTTAAATTTGAATGGATTACATCCTAGTTGGTGAATTGATTCACATTATATGTTTGATCTTTTTGTTGAACAGTTTGATGTTGCAAATAATTTTCTATTTAAGGTTTTATGGAGGAGATAGATCTAGCCATAGCTAGAACATGTAGAGGTGTTGGTGGAAGGTCATTTTGGATGGTTTTATTTGTAGGTTCTCACTAAATGGCCTTGTGCTTAGTGGTGAGGTTTGCATGGATCCATCAAGTTGAGGTTTGTATGAAGCTATTGTGATAATTTATTGTTATTATATTTCATTATTTTTTAAAATAACAATATGGAGTCTATTTAATCTCTTTCTCTTATGATGTTAAGAATTTGGGAGTGTTATGGAGACTACTAGTGAGAGTGTTGTGTTATATGTGTGGATTGGTAAATGAACTGTGACAATAAAAAATAACAACAAGAAACCCAATCAAAATCAAATCAAATCACTCAATGAAGGATACAAAAATTGCATAAACAAATAAAGAAAACTTGTAATTTAATCACATTATACAATCACCTTTCTTAACTCGACTATCCTTCAATTTCACCTTGAAGAATCGTAGTGTATTTGCTCTCAAAATTTTGTACAAAGCACATATAATAATAATGTGCACTAAAAGTATGTAGATTTATAAAGGACCAGATTAGATGAATGAAGGTTGTATTTATAGACTATGTTTGATATCGATCAATGGTTGAGATTAAATAAATAGATCAATGGATGAGAATGCTTGAGAGAAATTGATTGATAGATCTAAGGATTTAAATGATTCCATGATTTGAGTGAAATTACTGTATGGAGTAGTGAAGTGGAATTGATTGATTAGCGAAGTAAGAGTCACTCTAAGTTAGACTAAATAGATTGGATAAAAGACCGTTCAAATTGAAAAGTGGACTAGAAGTGAGTGTTAGTTAACTGTTGAGGTGGAAAGTGCATGAAGAATTAATAAAATAATTAAACAAATAAATTATTTAGTTCATGTCTACATGGAGAAAAATAAATAAAATAATAATTTTATTTATTTTTAGAAGATAATTTATGGAGAAATAATTAGCTTAATTAAATAACTTAATTATTAAGATTTAGAAGAGATTAATTGAATTTGATATAATTAGAAATTATTTAATTAATATAGGAGGAAATGATAGATTAATGAATTAAATTAAATAATTATGAATTATTTAATTAAAGTAGCATTGAAGATAAATTTTGAGTAGAAATAATTAAATAATGAAATTATTTAATTAAAATCAAAAGAAGAATTGAAGAAATTTTGTTCCATTTAGGGGATTTCCTCTATCAAGCCCTATGTAAGCTTTTCCACTTCCACAATGAAAATGCTAATGATATAAATGATAATTTAAAGGAAGGAATGATGAAACCATAAAATGCTGAAACTCACCACCCTCCAATGGCTTCCTTGAAGGATTGAATTCATTCCGATCACTTCAAGGATTTGAATATTTCTTGTTTGAATGCTTGAATGCTTTGGAGACCAACAACATGGGTTATCCTTTACAACACATGAACATGAACACACATAAACTTTGACATGATGTTGGATCTTGAATTGCTGCTATAATGCTCTGAAATGCTGCTCTTGACTTGCTCTTGACAATAGTATTTTCTCTTGAATGCTTGTTCTTGTTATTAGATTTAAAATGATAAAATAACTAGGTATTTTATATGCAATTGTGCTAATTTCCCAAAAATTAGATTCCAAAATCCGACACTTGAAATTTGAATTTTGAATGTTAAAATGTCGCCAACAACATATTAAAAATTGGACCTTGACAAGATGGGGGAACCATACGCCCATGGGTGTATGGGTCCTAGCCCTATCTACCACTACATTTAGTGTCAGGATCAAAACATTAATTATTTTCATTTATTCAATGCTTGCAATCCTTCATAAAATGGTAAAAATAGTCTTTGGAATACATAATTTAGGAAATTAGGAGCTTAAAATTAAGGGGGGACAAAACATAATGTGAAATTCTGAAGGGTTGCAATTTTTGACACTACAAATATTATGCTTTTTTTTTGTTTTTATCATCATAGAGTGTTTTATTATGGAAAATAGATATATATACACCAAGGTATGAAAAACCAAGATGAATTTGGTATCCTTTGCATGGACCTTGACTCTACAAACAAAAAGGATTGTCCTCATTCATACCAAACATAATAGAACCTTGGAAAAAAATGTGAAGGAAATGATCTTAAAACACAATAGTCCTAGTGTAAAGAGTTATACTCCCTGATAACTTCGATAAGGTGCCAAAAAATGATCAAAATTCTATGCTAATGCTACACTAAGTTCAACTCCCATGAACAAAGTGAAGTAAATAAAATGTCAATGTCAACACACCACTAAGTCCAACCTCTATGAACAAAGTGAAGTAAAATAATGCCAATGTATGCCCCCACTTTAAAGAAATTGCAAAACACCATGTTATGAGAAATTAATTTAAAGTAGATTTTATTTTATAAATTCCATGTCACAAGAGATCACAAGAACTTATTTCAAAATCCCTATGCCAA
This sequence comes from Sequoia sempervirens, assembly GCA_007258455.2. Taxonomy (NCBI): domain Eukaryota; kingdom Viridiplantae; phylum Streptophyta; class Pinopsida; order Cupressales; family Cupressaceae; genus Sequoia; species Sequoia sempervirens. The sequence continues at coordinate 729,021,898 of VDFB02193867.1, read as the reverse complement.
TGATATGTTTCCAAATAAAGCTACATCATGAGAATGGGTTTCCCCCAAAATGCAATGTGGAAAACAACATAGAAAATAATGTTGAGGGATCCACGATTCCAGGGTCAATATATGTATTTTCTATAGTGATATAATAAAGCTGGGAACTGATATCATTCCCCAAATACTAGTGGAACAATGAACACAAAGGAGGAATGACACATAGAGATAGAAGAAAAAGAAACTTTTGGGTCAACATGGAAGAGACCTAAATGTCTCAACACTTTGCATCGTACCCAAAAGGAAAACATGAGACATCAATAAAAGACAAAGTTTATGACATATAGAAGAATAAAGATACAAATAGAGTAATATCATGAAAGGTTTGTTTCCTTTGTATCCTTGTGCCAATGGAGCAACAAGGGCCATCCAAAGATAACTCACTAACATGGGAGATCACATCACATGCAAGAAAACACAAAGAACACATGAAATAAACATAAAGACACACCAAGCAAAACAACATGGGAGATTACATCACATGCAAGAAAAAACAAAGAACACATGAAATAAACATAAAGGAGTATTGCACATGCAAGCCAACTTAAAGCAGGTCGTTTGTATCCCAATATTTCTCCATATATGGAAGGTAAATAACTAGCCAAAGGGACTATAGCGAATGTTGTACTAGGAGTATCTTTGGGTGCAACACATGGTGGGTCACTCTCATTAGGAGGATCATCATGGTTTCCCCCATCTAAATTAATTTGATTTGAAAATAAAATATTAAGCTCCGCCTCATCAATTTTAGAAATTTCCTCATCATCCAAATTAATCACAATAGGAGGATTTTTTACAATTGTTGTTGAATTTTCTTGTTTCATCTTTTGTTTTGGTTCCATTAATTTTTTTGATGAAATTTGTATTTCTTCTTGTGCTATTTCCATAGGTGTTGGGTTATCATGCATTGTTTAGTTATTTTCTTCCAATTGATGAGTGATAGCACGAAGCCTAAGCCTACACTCTTTAGAATTTCAATTTCTTTTTGCATAGTTTTCAAGTTGTGAAGGTGTACTAAGTGAGTTTTTCAACCATCAGTTTCTTTTCTTCCTTTGAGGGAGGAACTGAAGGAACCACTAGGGGTTGGAAAACCATTGTCTCTTTGGGTTTATATACTTGTTTTATCTTTCTAGGAACAAAATGAATCATGTGATTGTCTCTTGGTCTCTTATAAGAGATGGGTGGAGGTATTTTAGAATATTTACCCAGATTACTTGGAATGGTTTTTGGTTCAAGCATAGGTTCATCCATAACGGGCGGGGAAGGAACAAGCATGGGCCTATCATTCTCAGGAATATTGCTAATAGATAACTCTACTATGTGCTTTGACTTGAACTTTTGGTATAAATTGAAAAAGAAATCTTCATGAGGCTTTATAGGTTCCATAGGTTGAGGCAAAAAGAAATCCAATGAGAAATTTCCATGAGAAGACAAAGGATAAAACCCACTATGATGCACTATAAATATCTCATTTTCAAAGGGGAACTTTATGCACTTGTGAATAATCAATGTAATGACATTCATGGAGAATAGCCATGGGTAGCCTAGCTTCACATGAAATTGGTCTGATGATGGGATGATGGAGAATGATACATCTTATTGCTTTGGTCCAACTTTAAGTAAAAGAGTGATGGAACCTATCTTAGGGCGAGAAAAACCATCATGTGTTTTTATCCATGCTTTCAATTTTTCATAAGAATCTTGATAAAGCTCTTGCAAAAAAAAGAATTCATTAGTGATCACATTCTCCACACATGTGGGATCAATGAGTATTCCTTGTGTAGGTTTTTCATTGATATGACCAACACTGTAGAGATGAACATCAAACGCATGTCTAAGTACATCATTATTAGTGAAAGAAATTTTGGGTAATATGGTGGTTTGGCCCTTACAAGGTCAAACATCTACAAAACCAACCATTTTTTATATACCATCCTCATTATTATTGTAATCATTGTTCATGTCATGAGTCGTATCAATATTCATCTCATCATTGTTGACATCACAAGCTTGCACAAAGCTGGTTAAATGATTAGGCATTGGATTGATAAATATTTACAAATTTTGATTAGGCAGGGTGATGAAATTATTTCCTTTATCATTAACACCCCCCATTTGAATGTGATTAGAATCAATGAGGTCTTGAACTTGGTGTTTAAGATGCATGCATAATTCTGTATCATTTCCATTTGTGTGGTGATATTGAAAAAAGGAACTTGGATTGAAACTTGGAGGTATGAGTTTGGTTGTGTCCATAGGTCTAATTAGAGGCAAGTGGATTAAGTTCTTACTCAAAATTTGCAACATGATTGAATGGAGGGAATCAGGTAACAAGGTAAATTTTCTATCTTGTGCTCTAAATTTATATGGAGTTGAACTTATGACAAAGACTTGAGTTTCAACATGGTTAGTTGTTTGAGATGGATTTATCTTTATAAAGTTCTTATTTTTCTTCTTGAATGGTTGATAGTTGTTGTGAGGTATGGATTCATAATCTTCAGCATGAGTCGATGAAGATGATTCTTCATACTAACTAATCAAATTTTGATAGTCACAATGAGTCATACACAAATGTATGAAAGATGGAAATTTCATTAATAAGATTATATCCCTTATGTTAGATTGAAAGTTTTCAATAAATACTCTTTGGATATCCACATCAGAAAGAGTAAGATTGATCTGTGATAAAAGCAACTAATAGCGGCTTATGAACTATGCAACCTTTTCACCTTACCTTTGCTTGCATTGCAATAAATCTAGTAGGGAAAATTTAGGGCCAATTTTGACTTGGAAATGGTTAAGGAAAGCATAAAAAATCTCATTAAATGAGTGAATTGAATTATTTGGCAATGAACAAAACCATTCCAAGCCCGTGTCTGTCAATGACCTAGGGAAAAGTTTAGCCAAGAGCTTATCCTAGAAAATTAAGTCACTACACATGGGGGTATATGTTGATATGTGATTGCTAGGGTCACCTTTACCATTATACTTGTGAAATAAGGGTACCTTTATGTTTTGTGGAATTTGTGCATTTAATATTTCAAGTGAAAATGGGCTCTTTTTAATGTACTGTAATGGTTGTCCATTTTGGTTTTGGTTCATAGTTGATATTTGTTGTTGAAGTGATGCCATATTTTGCAAAGGTTGGTTTATGATATAATCATTGCTTGACATATTTTTGGAAAGAACTGAACATGGTGGAAGTGTGTATGTGTTAGGTGGACGACTATGTTGCAAATTTATGAGTGGGGATGAAATTTGAGCTGTGACATGTGAAGATCCAAAACCATAAGGGTTTTCAGTGGAGAGACCTATTTTTGGATTTATACCCATGCTTTGTTGTGTCATTGAAGCAATAGTTGGATTGGTGTATGTAAGAATAGAGGCTATAGTTGTAGGGGGAGAGACTTGACTTCCTCCTTGACTTTGAGTGTATCCCAAAGCTTGAGCGCAATTAGCCATGGTGGGTAAATTATTATCAGCTATATGGGCTAGGCTACACAAAACCTCTAATCCATGAGCATCACTAATAATTTCCTCATGTTCTCTATCATAGGGATGATAAAGACCAACTAGAGATTCACTGCTCACATAGTCTTGGAGTCCTTCTAAGTCATTGTCCAATTTTTGCAATTTTTCTTTGTGAACATGGGAAACCATAGTCTCAACATGATGCAAACTATGCCACATTATTTTTTAAATTTATGAATTTTTTATGATGCAAAATAATGCTATGCAAACCCTAGATCTAGGATGATTGAATGCAATTTTTAGAAGGTTTATGATGTTAACAGGTCAGGCTCACCAAAATGAAATAATGAAAAATGTTGTCTTATTTCCTAAATGCAAAGAATCTCAGATGCAAGGGCCTTTTTCTAAGTTTCATTAAAGAGGGAGATCAACAAGGTGAGTAGATTGACTATAAACCATAAATGTGAGTCAATCAAACCTAGATCTACTTCTTTTGAGCCTTAGAAATAGATTGGAAATGATTAACCTGGTTGAACTATACAACCTAATATGACAAATGCAATAATATGGAAGCATGTAGATTGAAATAGTGAATTGCAGGCAGATTTGAGAAGTACTAGAGATTGTGCACCTGTGATAAAGAGTTGGATTTGACATGCAAATGAAAAAAATGCCTAGGGGAATATGGGTCCCTAATAGAGGGCCTTGAAACTAATTTTGGGGTCCTTTGGTGCTATATTTGAGCTTTTGCATCTCGGTTGCAGAGTTATTAGAATTTCATTAGGTAATTCTATAATGGTGTTTCGATGGCTTGACAACTTTTAGGGCTTTGAATGCAACAATTGAAAATTTTCCTTCAATCCATCTTCAATACTCTTCAAACCTATAATTTGTACATTCACAAAGAGAAGAAATTTTGTTCCATTTAGGGGATTTCCTCTATCAAGCCCTATGTAAGCTTTTCCACTTCCACAATGAAAATGCTAATGATATAAATGATAATTTAAAGGAAGGAATGATGAAACCATAAAATGCTGAAACTCACCACCCTCCAATGGCTTCCTTGAAGGATTGAATTCATTCCGATCACTTCAAGGATTTGAATATTTCTTGTTTGAATGCTTGAATGCTTTGGAGACCAACAACATGGGTTATCCTTTACAACACATGAACATGAACACACATAAACTTTGACATGATGTTGGATCTTGAATTGCTGCTATAATGCTCTGAAATGCTGCTCTTGACTTGCTCTTGACAATAGTATTTTCTCTTGAATGCTTGTTCTTGTTATTAGATTTAAAATGATAAAATAACTAGGTATTTTATATGCAATTGTGCTAATTTCCCAAAAATTAGATTCCAAAATCCGACACTTGAAATTTGAATTTTGAATGTTAAAATGTCGCCAACAACATATTAAAAATTGGACCTTGACAAGATGGGGGAACCATACGCCCATGGGTGTATGGGTCCTAGCCCTATCTACCACTACATTTAGTGTCAGGATCAAAACATTAATTATTTTCATTTATTCAATGCTTGCAATCCTTCATAAAATGGTAAAAATAGTCTTTGGAATACATAATTTAGGAAATTAGGAGCTTAAAATTAAGGGGGGACAAAACATAATGTGAAATTCTGAAGGGTTGCAATTTTTGACACTACAAATATTATGCTTTTTTTTTGTTTTTATCATCATAGAGTGTTTTATTATGGAAAATAGATATATATACACCAAGGTATGAAAAACCAAGATGAATTTGGTATCCTTTGCATGGACCTTGACTCTACAAACAAAAAGGATTGTCCTCATTCATACCAAACATAATAGAACCTTGGAAAAAAATGTGAAGGAAATGATCTTAAAACACAATAGTCCTAGTACATAAAGAGTTATACTCCCTGATAACTTCGATAAGGTGCCAAAAAATGATCAAAATTCTATGCTAATGCTACACTAAGTTCAACTCCCATGAACAAAGTGAAGTAAATAAAATGTCAATGTCAATGTTAATGTCAACACACCACTAAGTCCAACCTCTATGAACAAAGTGAAGTAAAATAATGCCAATGTATGCCCCCACTTTAAAGAAATTGCAAAACACCATGTTATGAGAAATTACTTTAAAGTAGATTTTATTTTATAAATTCCATGTCACAAGAGATCACAAGAACTTATTTCGAAATCCCTATGCCAATGATATGTTTCCAAATAAAGCTACATCATGAGAATGGGTTGCCCCCAAAATGCAATGTGGAAAACAACATAGAAAATAATGTTGAGGGATCCACGATTCCAGGGTCAATATATGTATTTTCTATAGTGATATAATAAAGCTTGGAACTGATATCATTCCCCAAATACTAGTGGAACAATGAACACAAAGGAGGAATGACACATAGAGATAGAAGACAAAGAAACTTTTGGGTCAACATGGAAGAGACCTAAATGTCTCAACACTTTGCATCGTACCCAAAAGGAAAACATGAGACATCAATAAAAGACAAAGTTTATGACATATAGAAGAATGAAGATACAAATAGAGTAATATCATGAAAGGTTTGTTTCCTTTGTATCCTTGTGCCAATGGAGCAACAAGGGCCATCCAAAGAAAACTCACAAACATGGGAGATCACATCACATGCAAGAAAACACAAAGAACACATGAAATAAACATAAAGACACGCCAAGCAAAAAAACATGGGAGATCACATCACATGCAAGAAAAAACAAAGAACACATGAAATAAACATAAAGGAGTACTGCACATGCAAGCCAACTTAAAGCAGGTCGTTTGTATCCCAATATTTCTCCATATATGGAAGGAAAATAACTAGCTAAAGGGACTATAGTGAGTGTCGTACTAGGAGTATCTTTGGGTGCAACACATGGTGGGTCACTCTCATCAGGAGGATCATCATGGTTTCCCTCATCTAAATTAATTTGATTTGAAAATAAAATATTAAGCTCATTATGCACCGCCTCATCAATTTTAGAAATTTCCTCATCATCCAAATTAATCACAATAGGAGGATTTTTTACAATTGTTGTTGAATTTTCTTGTTTCATATTTTGTTTTGGTTCCATTTATTTTTTTGATAAAATTTGTATTTCTTCTTGTGCTATTTCCATAGGTGTTGGGTTATCATGAATTGTTTAGTTATTTTCTTCCAATTGATGAGCGATAGCATGAAGCCTAAGCCTACGCTCTTTAGAATTTCAATATCTTTTTGCACAATTTTCAAGTTGTGAAGGTGTACTAAGTGAGTTTTTCAACCATCGGTTTCTTTTCTTCCTTTGAGGGAGGAACTGAAGGAACCACTAGGGGTTGGAAAACCGTTGTCTCTTTGGGTTTATATACTTGTTTATCTTTCTAGGAACAAAATGAATCATGTGATTGTCTCTTGGTCTCTTATAAGAGATGGGTGGAGGTATTTTAGAATATTTACCCAGATTACTTGGAAGGGTTTTTGGTTCAAGCATAGGTTCATCCATAATGGGCGGGGAAGGAACAACCATGGACCTATCATTCTCAGGAATATTGCTAAGAGATAACTCTGCTATGTGCTTTGACTTGAACTTTTGGAATAAATTGAAAAAGAAATCTTCACGAGGCTTTATAGGTTCCATAGGTTGAGGCCAAAAGAAATCCAATGATAAATTTCCATGAGATGACAAAGGATAAAACCCACTATGATGCATTGTAAATATCTCATTTTCAAAGGGGAACTTTATGCACTTGTGAATAATCAACGGAATGACATTCATGGAGAATATCCATGGGTATCCTAGCTTCACATGAGATTGGTTTGATGATGGGATGATGGAGAATGATACATCTTATTGCTTTGGTCCAACTTTAAGGGAAAGAGTGATGGAACCTATCTTAGGGTGAGAAAAACCATCATGTGTTTTTATCCATGCTTTCAATTGTTCATAAGAATCTTGATAAAGCTCTTGTAAAAAAAAGAATTCATTAGTGATCACATTCTCCACACATGTGGGATCAATGAGTATTCCTTGTGTAGGTTTTTCATTGATATGACCAACAATGTAGAGATGACCATCAGGCGCATGCTTAAGTACATCATTATTAGTGAAAGAAATTTTGGGTAATATGGTGGTTTGGCCCTTACAAGGTCAAACATCTACAAAACCAACCATTTTTTATAGACCATCCTCATTATTATTGTAATCATTGTTCATGTCGTTAGTTGTATCAATATTCATCTCATCATTGTTGACATCACAAGCTTGCACAAAGTTGGTTGAATGATTAGGCATTGGATTGATAAATATTTACAATTTTTGATTAGGCAGGGTGATGAAATTATTTCCTTTATCATTAACACCCCCCATTTGAATGTGATTAGAATCAATGAGGTCTTGTACTTGGTGTTTAAGATGCATGCATAATTTTGTATCATTTCCATTTGTGTGGTGATATTGAAAAAAGGAACTTGGATTGAAACTTGGAGGTATGAGTTTGGTTGTGTCCATAGGTCTAATTAGAGGCAAGAGGATTAAGTTCTTACTCAAAATTTGCAACATGATTGAATGGAGGGAATCAGGTAACGAGGTAAATTGTCTGTCTTGTGCTCTAAATTTATATGGAGTTGAACTTATGACAAAGACTTGAGGTTCAACATGGTTAGTTGTTTGAGATGGATTTATCTTTATAAAGTTCTTATTTTTCTTCTTGAATGGTTCATAGTTGTTGTGAGGTATGGATTCATATTTTTCAACATGAGCCGATGAAGATGCTTCTTCATACTAACTAATCGAATTCTGATAGTCACAATGAGTCATACACAAATGTATGAAAGATGGAAATTTCATTAATAAGATTATATCCCTTATGTTATATTGAAATTTTTCAATAAATACTCTTTGGATATCCACATCAGAAAGAGTAAGATTGATTTGTGATAAAAGCAACTAATAGCGGCTTATGAACTATGCAACCTTTTCACCTTACCTTTGCTTGCATTGCAATAAATCTAGTAGGGAAAATTTAGGGCCAATGTTGACTTGGAAATGGTTAAGGAAAGCATAAAAAATCTCATTAAATGAGTGAATTGAATTATTTGGCAATGAACAAAACCATTCCAAGCCCGTGTCTTTCAATGACCTAGGGAAAAGTTTAGCCAAGAGCTTATCCTAAAAAATGAAGTCACTACACATGGGGGTATATGTTGATATGTGATTGCTAGGGTCACCTTTACCATTATACTTGTGAAATAAGGGTACCTTTATGTTTTGTGGAATTTGTGCATTTAATATTTCAAGTGAAAATGGGTTCTTTTTAATGTACTGTAATGGTTGTCCATTTTGGTTTTGGTTCATAGTTGATATTTGTTGTTGAAGTGATGCCACATTTTGCAAAGGTTGGTTTATGATAGAATAATTGCTTGACATACTTTTGGAATGAACTGAACATGGTGGAAGTGTGTATGTGTTAGGTGGACTACTATGTTGCAAATTTATGAGTGGGGATGAAATTTGAGCTGTGACATGTGAAGATCCAAAACCATAAGGGTTTCCAGTGGAGAGACCTATTGTTGGATTTATACCCATGCTTTGTTGTGTCATTGAAGCAATAGTTGGATTGGTGTATGTAAGAATAGAGGCTATAGTTGTAGGGGGGGAGACTTGACTTCCTCCTTGACTTTGAGTGTGTCCCAAAGCTTGAGTGCAATTAGCCATGGTGGGTACATTATTATCAGCTATATGGGCTAGGCTACACAAAACCTCTAATCCATGAGCATCACTAATCATTTCCTCATGCTCTCTATCATAGGGATGATAAAGACCAACTAGAGATTCACTGCTCACATAGTCTTGGAGTCCTTCTAAGTCATTGTCCAATTTTTGCAATTTTTCTTTGTGAACATGGGCAACCATAGTCTCAACATGATGCAACCTATGCTGCAATATTTTTTAAATTTATGAATTTTTTATGATGCAAAATAATGCTATGCAAACCCTAGATCTAGGATGATTGAATGAAATTTTTAGAATGTTTATGATGTTAACAGGTCAGGTTCACCAAAATGAAATAATGAAAAATGTTGTCTTATTTCCTAAATGCAAAGAATCTCATATGCAAGGGCTTTTTTCTAAGTTTCATTAAAGAGGGAGATCAACAAGGTGAGTAGATTGACTATAAACCATAAATGTGAGTCAATCAAACCTAGATCTACTTCTTTTGAGCCTTAGAAATAGATTGGAAATGATTAACCTGGTTGAACTATACAACCTAATATGACAAATGCAATATTATGGAAGCATGCGGATTGAAATAGTGAATTGCAGGCAGATTTGAGAAGTACTAGAGATTGTGCACTTGTGATAAAAATTTGGATTTGACATGCAAAGGAAAAAAATTCCTAGGGGCATATGGGTCCCTAATAGAGGGCCTTGAAACTAATTTTGGGGTCCTTTGGTGCTTTGGTGCTAGATTTGAGATTCTGCATCTCAGTTGCAGAGGTATTAGAATTTCACTAGGTAATTATATAATTGTGTTTCCGTGGCTTGACAACTTTTAGGGATTTGAATGCAACAATTGAAAATTTTCCTTCAATCCATCTTCAATACTCTTCAAACCTATAATTTGCACATTCACAAAGAGAAGAAATTTTGGTCCATTTAGGGGCTTTCCTCCATCAAGCCCTATGTAAGTTTTTCCACTTCCACAATGGAAATTCTAATGATATAAATGATAATTTAAAGGAAGGAATGATGAAACTATAAAATACCTAAAACTCACCACTCCTTCAATGGCTTCCTTGAAGGACTGAAGTCATGCACATCACCTCAAGGATTTGGATCTTTCTTGTTTGAATGCTTAAATGCTTTGGAGACCTACAACATGGGTTATCCTTCACAACACATGAACATGAACACACAAACTTTGACATGATGTTGGATCTTGAATTGCTGCTATAATGCTCTGAAATGTTGCTCTTGATCTGCTCTTGACAATAGTATTTTCTCATGAATGATTATTCTAGTTGTTTGATTTCAAATGATAAAATAACTAGGTATTTATATGCAATTGTGCTAATTTCTCAAAAATTAGATTCCAAAAGCTGACATTTGAAATTTGAATTCTAAATGTTAAAATGTTGACGCCAACATATTAAAAATTGGTCCTCGACAAGATAGAGGGACCAATACACCCATGGGTGTATGGGTCCTAGCCATATTTGCTAGGACATTAAGTGTCAGGATCAAAACATTAACTATTTGTATTTATTCAATGCTTGCAATCCTTCTGAAAATGGTAAAAATAGGCTTCAAAATGCATAATTTAGGAAAATAGGAGCTTAATTAGGTCCAATAATTCAGGGGGGGCAAAAC
>VDFB02193867.1:728967334-729010922 GCA_007258455.2 Sequoia sempervirens | reverse complement strand
TGTTGCGACTCCGTCCACTTTTTAGAAATTTGATTGGTGTTGGTAGAGATGCATATTGGTGTGAGTTTGAATATAAGGCTAGCTTGATTTTGGAGAAATCAGTGTGGCCTCCATCAAGGTGGAAATGAGGCTCTTCTCTCCATCTTTGGAGGAGATACGAAGAAGAAATCCATCTGACCATCTTGGTATTTATGTTTGTAACTATGGGTTCTAAGCATTGGTAGATCGTTTGGGAACTCTGTCCATATAATGGTGTTTATTTAATCCTTGCAATCTATATATATGTGGTTTTCCAATATGTAGCCATTGGTTTAGAGCATCTCATGGTGCTGAAGAGTCTGATCAGAGAAAGACGATCAAGGTTACTTCCGCTTTCTAATAGGTGATAAAAGGCTCCACCTGTAAATTTTATCTTCACCTTATAATTGGTGTTCATCGAGGTGGAAATGAGGCTCTTATCTACATCTTTGGAGGAGATATTGTGAAGAGGACGAAATCCATATGACCACCTTGGTACTGTTGTGTTGGTATCGGTGTTTAGTAATACGGGTTCTGAGCATTGCTGGGCTTTAGATCGTTTAGGAATTCTGTTCATATAATTATATTTTTTTAAGCCTTGCAATCTATATATGTTGTTTTTCAATATGGAGCCAATGATTTAGTGCATCTCATGGTCATGAAGAATTTGATGAAAGATTTTATTAGGTGTAAATTGTATCCCCACTATTTAGTGGGTGGATAAAGCTTGTCTGCTATTTGAATTGATTCCAACTCCACACCTTATTAGATAAGATTACTTAACTGGGGTGCATGCACATTCACCTGACTTAATCGCCTATCAAACTGGTTACAGGTGTGGCATGAGTTGCAAGGGTATGCTGCCTGTCTCTAGAATGATAACAAGTAATTCGATCATGGCACATATAAAATGGAATTTGAGGTTCATTATTAATGAAAATTATTTTCCTGTGATCTATAGTTTACATGTCTAGAAATATAGCAACTATACAAACAAAGTCTTTTACTGATCTCAAAGCCTGTTTTCTCAAACTAGCCAGTCTCATGGTAAGGGAATATTTCGATCTGGGAGTGGCCTTACATGAATTCGGGGTATGCCACATCTGTATTTTTTGTTATAGAAAGTTATAGTTTTCAAATTAAATAATTTGATTGCGCGGCCCAAGGGTCTAGATAGGACCTGAGATATTACAACTCTCTTTTACATATAGATAATTGTTTACAACACCGTTGACCATTCCGTATTCACTGTAATTGACTCCTTCCTAATGCCTGATCATGATGGATAGAATATAATTTTTACGTAGTGGTAGCCTATGAGACAGTGAATTTATACAGAATTATGATTCCTAACCTATAAATTATTGATCTAATCATTTTATAAAGAATTAAGCTTTCTAATCTAAAATAATAAATCTAGTCATTTTGTTTTCAATATTGATTCTGCATTGTTTATTTCAATGATGCATTCTCCTGGTGTATTTTTGACTTGACAAGGAAACTATTTAGCATGCAACTACATTTGGAATATGGTTGTTGCAATATTAAGTCGAGTCATTTGTGATTTGTATATATTTAATGATTAAATGGTTATATTATTATTTCAAAATAGAGTTAAATTAGAAGTTTTAAGTACCAAAGTATGGTATAAGAGGGGTATTGGAGAAATGAGTCAAACTTGAGTCAAAATAAGAAGTTTGTAGAAATGCTTCAATTAGAAAGATGGTCTATAGTATACTAGTGTAGTGCACCAACACGCACATGGGAGGTCTTACGTTCGAGTCCTAGCTGGTCTATATAAAGTATGGTACTAGGATCCAACTAGGAGCCTTAAACACTAAAATGTGGCTTAATTAGAGAAATGGGTTAATAAGAAATCTAATAAAAAACTCTACTCATAAAGAAAATCAATAATATATACATGCAAGGTCTTATGTTTGAGCTCTACTTATGCATGCAATATAACAATATTGATAATTTTTAACATTAAAGAAAATTTTAAAAAGAAGTGGATATTAAAATATAAACAATTATTTCATTAAAATATTATAATAAATAATTAATTAAAATTGTAAAGTAGAAATATTTGAAACTTTATTCTTTCTTGCAAATTGAAATAGAAGCTTAGGAAGTTGACATGATGAGTTATTTTTATTTTATTTTGAAATATTATCGATAACTCTTATATCACACAAAAAGTAAGTTTTTATTTTAATATTTTGTCACATTTCTAATAATTGTACATGTGTATATTTTTTTAAGTTGCCTTAGGTCTTAAAATGTCTTAATTTATATGTTTAGGATTGTTGAGAAATGATGTGTTGTATACCTTGCATAATACTTATAATGTAATATTCAATTGTGGCGCATCTAGGGAATCTAGGTATGCATGCATCACATGTGTTAAAAATTCGTAAGAACATTTTATTATTGTATGTAACATCGAAATGCATATTTAATGTGGTTTGATGAGAAAATAGTTAATATTGAAAAAATTAGTACCAATTGAGAAAAAATAGTACACAAAGGGAACATTTAGTACCAAAAATAAATGAGGGGCGCATAGTTTTGTAAGCTTATGGTTTATGTAACACCATTTAGTGGTTTTGTGAAAGTTTTTTTTATAAAAGTAATCAATCACATTAGTTATTGGGGTTAGCTATCATAACCTTTGACTCGTTGGATAATATTACTTGAACATTTTTTGTAGGTTGCATATGTGAGGAAAAAAAGAATGGATTGAATGTGTGGTCACATGATTTTTATTTTCTTTGTTCACATGGAGTGCAATTAGAGATTTTGATATTCTAGTGTAAAAAGGAAATGAGGGGGACATAGTTTTGTAAGCTAATGGTTTAAAGGCATATGGTTAATGTAACACCATTTAGTGGTTTTTTGAAATTTGTTTGTTTACAAAAGTAATCACATAAGTAGTTATTGAGGTTGGCTATGATAACTTTTGACTCGTTGGCTAAGGTTGATTGAACATATTTTGTAGGTTGCATATGTGTGGAAATGAAGCATGGATTAAAATGCGGTTACATGAATTTTATTTCCTTGTTCATATGGAATGCAATTAGAGAGTTTGATATTCTAAAAGCTTTACATATGAAGATTTAATGAGTGCATTGTAATATTTGTTTATAAAATAATACATTGAATGTGTGAGTGCTTCTAGAAGTTCAACTTTTTCTTTTAAGGTTTTTTTTCCCTAGATATACCTTGTGTCATCTTAATGGTATGCTTGTTTATTCTTTTGTATTATGGAATTTGAATATTTGTTTGTATATTTTTCTCTTGGAGTTACGTAGAAATAATTTAGAATTGGTTGTAGTTTTATTATTATTTTGTATTAGACTAATTTAGGTTGTGGGAGATTTTAGTCAAGTACTGTTAACTTGTGGTAGGATTGAAATTGTGTGCATAGTTAAATCCATGGTCTTGTAAGAAAATAATGAATACATTTTCAAGTTTGAATGTGTGTCTTTAGATTAGGTTGTACATCTAGGATTTGACAAAGATTTGGTAAATGATTTTTTTGTTTGAGTTCCATCTGTGAGGGTTTTATAGGTGGTGAGATTTTGGGCTTTTTTGTGAGGATTTTAAAGGTGAGATTTTACTAAATACCTCTTGGAAAAAAATGAACCTCACCCTTGAATTCAAAAGGTTAAAAAAGCACTTGCATTTATATATGACACAATTATGTTTGTAGAAAAATTCAAGTCATTTAAGAGCATGGAGGAATCAATTTAGCAATTTTTTTTATAGTCGTATACAATTTGTATGCTTTCTTGTGTAATTATTATGGTACAATTGGGTGCAAATAAATAATATTCCTTGTACCAATGCCATCTATTAGTAGATTACAAAGTTGTTAGAAAAATAGTTTTTAATTAGTTGTTGATGTCATGGGGGTGCGTGCAAGAAGTTGAGTCCACTTTATGGCCAGAAAGTGAAAGTGTTTTCCTTGATTTTTAGAATTTGTCACATTTGACCTTAAAATTTGAAGCACTTAGAGATGAAACCTTAAAAAAAGTCATTAATCATAAAATTTAGTACTCCAAGTCTAGTTTCCAAATATGTAATTTATTTTAATACTCAGATGATATAAAATGATTTTCAATAGGTGTGTCTTAAAACCACTATTTAAAAGTCACTTTGTTTTCACCATACCATGCACATGTATGCCATCCATATTTTGACTTAAATAATCATATTTTTTTAATCTTTTTGGGAAAAGATTTGTAACACACTAAAGAATGCTCACAATATTTTTTTGTAATTTTTTTTTAATATATATTTTTTGAATTTTATTGAAGTGAACAATCAAGATCTTCAATCTGCAACATTAAATAACCTCCACAAGAAATAGAGAGAAGCAATAATGGAAGATGCTATTCCAACAAACAAAAATTACAATATGAAACAATATGATCAATATGCAATACAAGATGTAAAATATGCTTGAGATGCCTTGCTTATAAAGGCAAGGAAGAGATATAGGATAAGACAAGATCATCACAAGTGTCTTAATCCTATCACATGAGATAACTAACTTATAACTACCTAGGATAATGCAAATTCTAGATAAGACAACTAATACTTCTAGAAGAAAGCTTATATCCTAAGTAAACTTAACATGTGAACTAAGTCCCCTAAGTCCCTAGTAAAGAATTAACTAGGTACAAGACTTTATTCACACCAACACCCCCCCTAAGTGCAACTTAAAGAGAAACAAACCAATGAAAATATACAAAAGATGGGTCCCAACAATAAACCCTGATGAGGTACCCATGTACAAAACAAAACAAAAAACCTCTCACAAACAAAGAAAAGGAGAAAACCCCTCTCCAAAAGAGAGAAAAAGTTGCAAATAAAACTGAAGGAGGACTCATCAAGACCCCCTAAGGACAACTTCGTTCACCCCAAGCATCGATCACAACTAAAGATAGCAAGATGAAAACAAAGGTTTAGTGAAGATGCCTACAACCTACTGATCTATAGGCAAATACTCCAAGATGATAACACCATCTTGGATGAGATTCCTTATGAAGTGCATGTGGATCTCAATATGCTTAGTATGTTGATGCTCCACTGGGTTTCCAGATATATGGATGGAACTATGTTTGTCACACCAAAGATTAGTGGGCTAAGTGGAAGGGAATCCAAATTCAGTCATCAACTGACAAAGCCACAAAACCTACTGACTAGCAAGATCTGGACCTCGATACTTAGCCTCTATTGATGACAATGTAATAGCAATTTTCTTCTTACATGACCATGTAATCGGACCTGAACCAAGGTAAAAGACAAAGCCAAAAACAGGCTTCTGATCATTGACATCACCAACCCAATATGAGTTAGTGAAGCCCACAATATGAAACGCTCTTGATGTGTAATGAATGCCAAAATGAGTAGTGCTTTGAATGTATCTCAAGGTGCATTTGGAAACTTTCCAATGAATCTCATGAGGCTCTTGTGAGAAGCTAGAGACAAGGCCAACCAAAAAGGAAATATCAAGACAACTATGTGTCAGGTGCACAAGATTGCCAACCAACTATCGATACAAGGTAGGATCAATAATAGGAGTAGTGCAACTAGTAGATAGTACAACACTTGACTGAAATGGAGTGGGAGTAGGCTTGCAATTAGCCATACCAAATCTCTGAAGCAAATCAAGAGCATACTTTTGTTGGAAAATGAAGATCCCCTTAGAAGTTTGATGAACCTGAAGACCAAGGAAGTAATGCAAAAGACCAAGGTTGATCATATTAAATCACTCCATCAATGTTCATTATGTACTCTGATGATTGGAAGTAGAACTCCCTATGAGAATCAAATCATCCATATAGAGCACGAGAATGAGTAGATCCTCTCCATGTCTCTGAGTATAAACTATAGGATCAGAATGGGAATGAGTGTAGCCAGAAGCAAGAAAGAAACTATCCATCTTCTCATACCAAGCCTGAGTGGCCTGTTTGAGACCATACAATGAATGTCAAAGCCTGCAAACAAGTGAAGTCTTGCACATAGCCTAGTGGATGCTCCATATGGATCTCCTCATGGAGATCCCCATGTAAGAAAGCACTCTTCACATCCATTTGATACATTGACCATCCACATGTTGCAACTATAGCAAGAACAAGGAAAATAGAATCCAACTTGGCAATAGGAGAAAAGGTCTCAGAATAGTCAATTCCTTCAACCTGAGAAAACCCCTTTTCAACAAGATGAGCCTTGTACTTGTCAATGAAACCATATGCTACATACTTGGTATGATACACCCACTTGCACTGAACCAACTTTTTTCCCTTAGGAAGAGGTACAAGATCCCAAGTATGATTCTTCATTAAAGAATAATACTCATCGACCATAGCACTATCCCACTCTATAATACCTCAAGTATCTAAAACTTCCAAGGATCATTTAAAACAACATGACTCAAAGGAATGATTCTTGAAGTTTGAGAACGAGTGTGACAAGTATCTATGGGATCACCAACAAGAGGACCAACCTCCTCAAGAGTAACTCTAGCCCATCATGGCCAAGTGGGTGAATTAGGAGGAGGTGGATCAAGACCATCATCAAAATCTTCCTCAAGTAGCAAAACATCATCAACTGAAGAAGATTGAGTAGGTTGTGTTGAAGAAGAAGTTGAAGGAGGGTCTATCTATGTGAAAGACTCAAAAAACTAAACATCATGATGGAAATAAACCTCTCACGTGTCAGGATCAAACAATTTGTATGCCTTCACATCCTCACAATAGCCAAAAAATGTATCTTTGACTCTTCTTCTCTATTGATTTACATCGACCATCTAGAATGAATTCACAAGCCTCACTACCAAATACTCTGAAGAAGGATACATTAGGGTTGCAATGAGACCAAGCGTCCTTGAGAGTTATATTCCACATTGCCTTATGGGGCATAGAATTCTGAATATAATTGGCATAATTGATAGCTTCAGCCCAAAATGCTAGAGCCATGGACTTAGACTGAATCATACAATTGGCCATCTCCCTGAGAGTCTTGTTCTTTCTCTCCACCACACCATTCTGTTGAGTGTAAGGAACTATGTGTTGATGAAGAATACCATGCTCACTACAAAAATCCTAAAATGACTGATTGACATACTCCCCCCCATTATCTGTGCGTATCTGTTGAAGAGAATAACCTGAGTTCTCCACAAATGTTTTGAAGGTCTTGAAGGTGGTGAGAACCTAACTCTTGAGCTTCAAAAAGTAGACCCATGTGTGTCGGGAAAAATCATCAATGAAAGTGAGCACATAGTTAGCCCCTAAAAAAGGAGTTGGGAATGACATGAGATCACTATGAACCAACTAAAGGGGTGTGGTTGCACATGTAGCTTGACCCTTAGGAAAATGATCTTGATGTTTCTTGCCAAGAACACGACCTTAAAAAACACCATTTGTGTAAGAGATCTTTGGAATACCAACCACTAAGTTATGTGCATGTATTTGCTAAATATATCTATAGTTCAAGTGCCCAAATATTTCATGCCAAAGCTTTCTCATTGAATCAACATGAGCAACAAAACATGAAGTTGATGAAGACTCAAAGCCATCAAACTGATACAAATGGTTCTCATGATCAACTATCCCTATATAACAATAACCTTCTTAGGATCTTGTAACTATCTAATAGTCACATTCAGTGGAGTAGATTCAACTGACTTCCCATCTCCAAAATGAGAAATCTGTGTAAGGAAAGAAGATTCACTGAAATATTAGGATCACGAAGAACATCCTTAATGCACCCATCTAGCATCTAAATGAAGCCTATCCCCAAAACTAGAATCTATGAAGAGTTCCCAACTGAAATATAAGAAGTAGAAGTATGAACAATGGAATCAAGAAGATCACGTGAATTGGTCATGTGATGTGAAAAACCTGAATCAAGAATCCAACTATCAAAAGATGAATTAATGACCTGTGCTGAAAGAGATTTCCCTTTACCCATGGAAGAAGACTTAGGCATTGAAATATTATGCTTCATCATGTAGCTTCCTCCAAGGCTTCTAGTCTCTTAAAACAATGAGCCTCATCATGCCCCAGTTTTTCCACAAAATGAATGTTGATCATCAAAGTTTGTGCCTCTGATAGTCTTATGGGAAATTCAGTGAGTGGGGGACAAATTATGTCTCACTGAATACCTCCGGATTTTTTTATAGAAAGCAGACTCTTCTTTGGGGTTTTGAGATAAGGGGAGAAGGAAATGTAAATATAAAACATAAAAGCTGATGTGCCAAAGCTTTTACAACATTTCAAACCCAAATCATTCCTATGATTGATATAAATAGACACAGAACACCACAACCCCTCATTGTTGGAAAGAGAACGAACAACAAAGGCTAACTTCAAGCACAATGTAAACTTTCAAATCTTTCCGTAGGTAGTGTTCATTAAGGTCCGATCAAACATAAATATTTCTTATGGTTAACATAACAATATTTCAAAAATTACATGAACTCTTCCTCCTAATACAACATAGCACAACAAAATAGCAACTTTCAGAAAAATAGAGAAGTCCAATGACATAGTCCATTTTTCTTAAGTCACTACTCTATCACACAAGCATAAAGCATAGAAATCCGCTACTTAAACTATCAAATATAGCTTGCAAGACACAGTGTTTAATTCAAAACGATAATATAAAGAAATAAAACTTGAAAAAGACCATACATGCACAGTCTCAACAATTTATCCTTGATAGTTCATGTTTTTATATCAAATGAACTTTGAAACAGAGGTCGGATGCCAATCTGACAATAGTTTAAACCTTAATAGATATAACATTCCAAAGTAAAGTAGTTCTGTAACTTGTTTATGAAAATAATTCTAAAAACCCTAAGAAAACTAAAGGAACTTTTCTTAACAAAGAAAATATCACTTGGAAAAATCCTGCTTCTTTTGTGTCGCCACCTTCTCTATATAGCTAGAACAAAAAAAATACACGTCGCCTCAGCTCAGAAGTAATTGCCACCAGGTGTTGACAGTTAATAGCACACGATTTGATCGTAGATCTTTTGTTAGGTTGCAAGGATATTTTCACATCAATTCTCAGCTACTGCATTAATATCTTTTATATATTTTAGCAAAGATAGAGGCTCATTAATGATCAAATCCTAAAACAACAGCGTAGCAAAAATCCCAGTTGACCAATCACATCACTCCCAGGCACCGTCTCAAAACTTCCATCTCAAAAACTGAGGAAAAGAAAAGAAAAGGCCAGCCATCTCTAACAAACTCCTTAATCAGATTACTCTGTAGGAGCTGCAAATAGCTCGTGGCAAAGAGATGACGTGTCAACAAGGCAAAAACTCCCGAGCTCATGAATATAGCTCCCAAGAAATTGTTCAACGATTCAACACATGTCCCAAACTCTCTCCTGAAGAGAATACAAAAGATGAAAGCTACGCAGCCACCACATGGCGCATTGCGCATCTTTCTGATGATTCTATTTGAGTGCGGGTGCACCCGATGTAGAAGACATTTATGCAAAAATAAAAAATGATTGAGGTAGAAAAAGTACTCCACAATTTTGGCGACTCACAGGGGACTTCGCTCTGCAAAGATACAAACCTGGGCCTCTGGTTGTTCTTGGAATTTGATCAAAGCAGTATGTTGAGCCTCCCAATCCACATTAGTTGGTAAAACAAGGGTCCGGATCTTCTTGTATGCTTGTTCGAGATCAAAAATATCCTTAAAAGAGATGACCCCCCATCTGGAAGAAATTGAACCCAGGTGATAGTAGAGTTGAGAAAGAGGGTAGATCTCGCTCTCAACATCATCCATTATGGGTGCGACACTTGAGCTTGGAAGTTTTGCGATGGTTTGGATCTTGTGCCGGATTGCATCATTGATTTGTTCCATTTTCAGTGCATCTTCATCTGGTGAAAGAACAACAAGCAACCCAAAACCAACTAAGAAGGCAAAGTCCTTCTTGATCTCAATGACCCATTTATTCAACACCATCTAGAAATCCTTACATTTTTACGCAACCGTGTGACAATTGATGATCTCATTGGCTTTAACAGAGGTGACTCAATGATCAGGAATTCTCGCTCTTTCAAGAACTTGATCAGTGGTGATGCTAAATTTGTAGATGAAACTTTGGGAATCCGCCACTTAGGGTGAACATTTTTTCATGAAGTGATCCACCATTGGACCAACCTTGGTGTTCAGTTCCTGAACATCTCTTTGAAATTGAAAAGTGGGTCCTAGAACACACACCAGTCGCTATTCGCTCCGAATGCATAGCTATCAACCTTCTCAATATAGGGAGGGATCCAGATACTCTTGCAGTAGTTTAACTCTTGTTAAAATGAGCCTCTCTTGCCCTAGTGCTTTCTTCCATTTGACCCTTCTCCGAAAGAGTGTTTTCCAACTCAGAGCTTAGTCTTCCGACTACTTGTCTTGACTCTTCTGCCTCTATCTGGATCCTTCAAAGATCATTGGTATTTCAGAATTAGGTATCATTTAAATCTCTTTTTAAGTTTTCAGTTTCAACACGAAGCTGAACTTGTTCATTTTGAGCATTTGCAAGCAACCTGGACATGTCTCCTTGCTGGCCTTGAATTTGCCTAACACGGGTTACTTCAGCCTCCTTAGCTTAGACTTCATTCTGTAGTCTGCTCACTATTCCTTTTACATTTTCCAACTCAACCTCGCGCTTCCTTAATTGCCTGTCCAACCTCTCATAATCAACATATACCACCCTCTGTGTGGCTTTGGCTAGGACCATCTTATCGTGCGGGCGATTTTTTCTCAAGTCCAGACCCACAACATGAATTTCATAATCTTCCATCTGCATCTGTCCTTCGGGCTTGGAAATGAGTGGCTTCATGGTAGTAATAAGTAGAGAGTTCCGCTCTTCGTTAAAACAAGCTTCAATCCTTTTGGTGGTAGGCCCCTCAACACTTTTTGACAACATTTTCTGCTTCCTGGCCTTTCGTGATTATTTGGTAGCATCAAAATGACCTTGAAGAGTCTGAGGCACATTGACACTTTGAGCTGCAATGGGAGTGCTAGGGGCAATCCAAAAAATGTGACGGTAGGGGAAACTTTAGATGCACGAGTGTGGGGGGACACAAAGGGCAGCGTGATCATGGAAAAAGGCGGGATGCCAATGGAGTAGGGGAAGAAACTGTAGGGGTAAACACGAAAATAGGCTGATGGAGAGGTTCCTTCCCAGAAGTAGATGGGATGGGGGTAACGGGTAATGCAGTGGTTTCATCCATTCCAATGGGGTTCTTTGACAAGGAGACTAATGACACAACAATGACCACGGCGAATGACACTTCTTCGATGTGCGGGATTGTTTCAGCAGGTTCATTGACAATGGTAGGTGGTGCATTCAACATTACTAGTTTTGGAACCAAAGATGGAGCATTCCCTTCAATAGGAGGAGGTAGGGGATTGACCAAAGATGCAGAAATAGGAAGAAGAGGGGGAGTGAAACTTACCTGAGCCACGGTCGATGAAACATTTTGCAAGGCAGACTCCACTTCTTCCTATCGGACTAGTATGTCAGGGGCACCCAGGTCTTGGATCCTCCTTTGCTTGGCACGATTTGGACCAACACGTTCTGATTCTCTAGCTGGAGATTCCTTCAACATTTGACGTTCAACGACCATTGAGGATCCCCTTCGGGACCGTCGAGCCCCTTTTCCTTTACTTCGGGCGTGGGAGGTAGATGGAACATGTGGACCCCCTTACCCCAAATCTCTTTAGATGTCGGATTCCCGAGGTCTAGGAACTAGGAGTGGAACTTGTTCCTTGTCAATTTCATGGCTTGTCTTGGGATTGTTGTTGTTGGAATCAACCTCTTTGTCATATATGTCCTCGAATTCCTCATCAAGCTGAAAACTACTGAACAAGGCATCTGGATTTCTCATCTCTTGTTGGAACCTCTAGAAGTTTGCCTTCTTTCTTTCTAACCATCCCTTACACCTCAGCTATGTATTAAGAGACTTTCGCATTGGGAGATTCCTCTGATACCATACCTGGGGCTCATAAAAAATTAGCCATTTTGGCTGCTCTTCTAGAATGCGAACCAAGTCAATGTATATTTCTGCACTCTCCTGACCAAGATTTCTCCTTTTTTGGAAGTATTTCCTTTCCTCGTGCCTTAAACTGAAATTCTTGTTTGGGTTGTAATTTCATTTATCACAAATGAGGACTAGACCCAGAGCCACCAGTAAATTTGTGATCTCATCCCCAGACTTCCGCTTAGCCAATATTACCTAACTCTTTGCAATTACAAGGGGAAGATCGAAAAGATTTGCTTTATTCATCCCGGCACCATAAATCCTGTCAATGGTGGATACTTGTTAGCATGCTTCTAATGAAAAGGTTCAGTCTGTTACTAAATTGGGGAGTTGGAAAACCTCCCTGGGAAAGCCATGAAACCTAAAAAACATGAAATCCTCACCCAAGAAATAATCCAAAGGGATAGGTGGATGCTCCATCCATTCTATAACCTCCTAAGAGAAATGACCAATGGGACGAGGCAATAAATTCTAGAGCACTGGCCTCAGAAAATAATCTACAAATAGATAATAATATCTTGTTTTGGAAAGCATAGGGATCCATACAGAAATTGGTTAGAGATAACCCCTTTCATCAGTCCTAGACACCGATACATTCCTCCCCAGCCACTCAAAATTTTGATGTAATAACAAATGAACTAGGACGAAAGAATACCTGAATTTGGACTCAACATTGTAGTTCTTCAACTATAGCTTTATATTCCCTGCTATTACCTCAAAAAAATTGTAACGCCTTTGGACTCTTTCTCTTTTGAGTGCAAGGCCTAGGGAAAACTAGAAAGGGTTAACCTCTTCATCATCATCGAGCCCAAAAACCTAGGCCAATATTGAGAATACAGACTACATATCCTTCTTAAATTTATTACGCGAAAGGGGTTGGCAAATCTGTCCTCTCTGCGGCCTCTCCTTTGTCTCGTCCTCATAGAAACTTGTTTTCCTAAACATATCTTCTCCCAGTGCATCCATTTTCTCTTTTTTTAAAATCTTGGCGCCCTAGCTTGTGGGGATATACAACATATCCTGTATAGCTTTAGCAGAAATTGTTACCTTGACCTCACGACCCTCAATGGCCTTTGTATTTTTATTAAACCTTTTTGCACACATGTCAACTAGCTCCAGGCATGGATGCATAAAAGGTAGCACAAACTGTGGTAGACCATTGTTCTAGAGCCAAAATGCAAAACCCTTTGATGGATCATGCTCCAACATCCTCTGAAATGCACCTTCCCTAAGATTTTTAGGGTTGGTAGATAACTGAGGGTCAAAAACATTGTCAACGATGTCTTGAACCACCTCTCTTTGGATGTGTTTATCAGGTTGAACTTTTTTGGCAGCGTTCAAATGGTCGTTCTTCTAGTGCTAGAGTATTGGTGAATGAGTAGTGCCCAAATACGTTGACATAGCCAAGTCTTCTGCTTAAAACCTCGACCTGCCTTCCAGAGGTAGATGCTTCTACCATGATTGTACGAGAAAGTTGCAGAGAGCTTCTCTAGTAATAACAACCACTTTCTTTTGCATCTTTCGAAAAAAATACTTTTGAGTGTAATTAATTATTTGACTTGTGCATGTAGTTAAGGCTACGCCACTATCAATGGGCCATTAAATGTTGTCACCAGGGTGATACGTGTGGATATGAGATCCGTATCCCTTGGGAATGTCGAGAGAACTGTGAGAATAGAGTACATTCTCCTTGTTGCCTCTTTTACAACTAAATTTATTGCATCGAAAAGTGTGATTTTTGTTATATGGAACATGCTGAGGTGACATAAGGTACTCCTGTAAAGATGTTCCCGTTAATTTTTTAGAGTTTTAGCATGCCAATCCATGTCTTTTCCCATTAGTGAACTAGTTGGCACTAGTGATGGCGAAGGACACATGTCAACCATCAGAATATGAGAGCATTTACTCCCAACGCCTGAATTTATTTCTCAGGGAATTCCATCAAATCCTCTGTATGATTTATCCACCTTGTCCATTTTTTCTTAAAATTTTTCATTGTCGTCTGACCAAAAATAGACATCCCGTTGGTTGGGGTTTGTCGATTGGCCTTTTCTATATATAGCTATGCCACCTTTTACAACATTCATTCGAACATATAGTCCCCTAAGTTAGCTGGCCTTCTGCTTGTTCTCTTTCTGCCATAATTCCCTGCTTCATTAGAATGTCTGTTGGTCTTGGTACCCCTATTCGACTTCTTCCACGAAGACCGCATAACTACTTTGCGGGGAGGTCACTACTGACCGAATCTAGCATTTGGTGAAGAATTGTGACACCCTCATCATGGTAGCATTCAAGTGGGTAGTCGGAATAGACTACATGACCAATGAGAACCAATTTCAGAGCAACTGCAATGTGTTTTCCCAGTTCGTGGCCTCACTGTTGGACGTGAATGTGGCCAAACCCATGATAATTGAGCTATGCTAGAAGATGTTTGACACTTCTCTGATGGAAGGGCTTGGAAAGATAGTGCAGGTAGCCATCCCTGGCGTTGGTATCCCAAGCACTATGGACCTCCATAGGCATGTGGACTATGGGGTGGACGTACCCTTGCCCTTCTTTACTGATTTTCACACCATGGACATTGAGATGTACCGCTATTCTTCTCAGCCAGCGGCCACTTTTCTCCTATGAGAGTACATCATGGAGCGGGTTCTTGGGATCTCCTGGAGAAAGCACTTCAACTTCCTGGTGTAGATTCACAATGAGTAGACCCTAGGTCTGCACTGTGCGACCTGCATGTGTTGTGTGTTTTTCCCCTGCTTCTAACCCGTTAGATGGAAAGAAGAAGGAGAAGAAGAATAAATTGATAATGAGCCCCTTTTTGTTTCTTTTGTCAATGGCTGGAGGCTAAATTTTACTATTTTTCCTCTCATTGCCTCCCCTTTTGCTTCTTTTTGCTCACTACTTCTTTTGGGTTTTTCTTTTTTTTTTACATATGGTACATAATTGCTAAAAAAATTAAAATAATTATACATTTTAATGGAAAATCCCTAGATAAATACCGTTTCCTGGTATATCTGAAGTTTTTTTCTCCATTTCTTCAAGTTCGTATGCATCTTTTCTTTTGCACACACTATTTTTGAAAGGTCCTCTCCATAGCGCTTTGAATTTCATATGTTGCCCTAGTCTTGCAGTACATTTTTTGTTCTTTAGCCCTAAGCTCCCTTCTCTGAATTCTAGGTTAGAAGTCTTTCCATCAAAACGTCACTTGATCGTCTGTTGGCGGGTGATCGTGGCTCCATGAGCTTTTTCTCTATCTTCCTCTAGTCTTGGGGTTTCTACCAATTTTCCATATATCAACTCATACAGGGAAGCCTTCAGAACCTACTTGGGGGTAATCCGGTCTACCAATGAGGCAACCCGCTCATGATTGTGCCAATCTCTTTGTCGTTCTAACCCAATACATGTGGTTAACCTGATCCCTTGTAAGTGATAATTTAATGAAGCTCCTAGAAAGCTCCTATATCTAATAGAAAAATTTGACCCTTGTGATTCCACCAAACCTTAGGCATTGTCGGGTATAATGGTCTCGAGCAGGCCAAGTCTGACTTCTAACTCTTTAAGAAACTTGACAATTTTTTCTCTTATGACGTATTCCCACACATTGGCTCCCTTTTGCTTCACGGTCCTTGGAGGGAATGTAATAGGATGCTCTTCATTTTCTTCCTTGTACTTCTGAGTGAGCACAAAAACTATACTATGTTGGCCATTATACATACAGATTAGAAAACCTTTTGAAAAATTGGGCTAACCATTGCTAGGGCCTCGAAGAGGGCCATCTTTAGCTGTTTGAAAACTATTGTGCCCTCAGAAGTTTATTGGAAAGATAAGTTCTCTCTAAACATTATGATGATTGATAGCACAATGCTTATGGAATCTGATATGAATCTATGGGAAAAATTAATCTTCCCTAGAAAAGATCGCGACCCCTTTTTCGTTCAGATCTTTTCGGGATCTATCACTATTCCCCTCTATGGTACTGTCAAGCCAAGAAACTTTCTCTAGGGTGCTCTGAGCAAATACTTTTTTGGACTAAGAAGAATCCCAGATCGTTGGTGTTTTAGAAAAAACCACTTAAAATGATCATCTTTAACTACTAGATCACCCAGGTATATGAGAATGATTTGGTTGATCCATCTTTTTAAAGTAATGCCCATTACCCCTTGAAAGGTTAAACCAGCATTGGAGAGTCTGAATGGTGTTTTTGAATATGCAAACATTTCCCACTTAGTGACAAACGTCATCCCATGTTGGTCAAATTCCTTTATGTAGACTTGATTGTATCTTGGAGAACCATTTATCAAGGAGAAACTCCCTGATCTAGCTGGGATTTGTGAGAACTGCTTCATCAGTGGTGAGGGGTATTGGTCTTTCAGCAAATTCCTTCTTGAGTTTTGAATCTCTTTGCAAAGTCAGATATCGCCATTCCTTTTCCAAACTGGGATCAGATTCAATACCCAGGTGGAAAATTTGATAGAGCATATGACCTTTGATTTGTCCCACTTGAAGAGGTCTTATACTATCCAAGCTTCAACCTTCGAGTTTACTAACCTTTGTTTTATTTAGACAGACTTGGGTCCTTCAGCTAGGCTAATTGTACGCTGAACTATACCAGGGTCACAACTTTTGAGGTCATACCTGAAGCATAGATCCTTCAACCTTATTTTGTCTTTGCGAGAGACTTCCTTGCCGACTGTCAGTGTTCTATTACTTCCGACGTCAAGCTCTTCATAATCTTTTGAAATTGTGAAAAATATTTGCTTTCCATTCCTTGCATCCTTAAGAAGATCCATTCCTGGTGGTGGATAGTCAGAAGTTGTTCCTAGCTGGACTGTATGAAAGAAACAATTGGAATTTCATCACCCAGGATTTTCCAATTCTGACCCTTGTCAGAAATTGAAAGTCAGGCAATGATTTGTACCACGTCCTGCTTTGTTGGGTCAGAAACTGATTCGAATTGTAGTCCAATAGAAAATTTCCTATCAGTAATTTTATTTTTTGGTAAAGGGGTTGCTTGTATATTGAAAGCTTCAAAACTCTCGATGAGATCCCATACCTTATGTATGTAAGATCTTAGCCTTGTATTTATTGCAGTTGTTTTCCCACGTATCTGGCTTACTACTAATTCTGAATTTCCAAAAGCTCGTATCTCACTTGCGCCCATCTGCTCTGCTAGAATCAAAGCTTCATATTCAGTATCATCGTTGGAGCATGGAAACTAAAAATGGTAGGTTCTGGGGGTTTCTGATCCTATTAGAGACACTAATCGAACACCCACTCTAGTACCAACCTTTCATTTGGCACCATCAAAATATAAGGTCCACAAATAATTATCAAACGAGTTGTTGGAATTCTCTTGATCCTTCATTAGTTTCAGAAATACTTGATCCCCATCGAAAATTACATAGGTGCTTAGCCCTGTAGCATGGAAGTTTCCAAATGGATTGGAATCAATGAACTGGTTGATCAACACTTCTTCTTTAGAAGTCTACTCGCTTGTATCTTCTTCTTCTTCAGGAATTTCTACACAATATCTCTCTTGCTGAAAGATGGAGGAATGGGTAGCCTGAAAGCATAGATTTGTGTCATCTGCAATGTGTTCGAGATGCAAGGATTCAGACAGGATCTTCATCTTCACCCTATGTTTGGTTCTCAATATCAGGTGGGACCAGCCAAGTGCTAGGTATCTGCCAAGTTTGGTAGTAAAATCTCTTGATAGACACATTCTGAAGACTAGTGGAATGTCTATTACTACCACTTCTTGCATGAATATCTGGCTTGGACAGGAGAAAAGGTTCAGGGATAGATCCTTTATCCGACCAACAGTTGAGACCTTCTTCCCATCCAGTTGCATAATTCCCTTTTCAAGGGGCTCATACCTAAGCTTTAAAGCATCTCCCACTTGTTTTGGCTTAACGGTTGTGCTAGCCCCTTAATCAATCATATTATTATGCAACAACTTGTCTCCTACTATAAGTGTTAAAAAGAAAGGCGTGGGATTTGTTCCACTTACCTCTTTCTCTTTTGTTTTTCCCATACCATTTGCATAAGATGTTGCTTTCAGATCCTAAGGGGAAAGCACAGGTCTGTCATTTTTGCTTTGATTGCAAGGCTAAGTCGCATCCGCCTATGGGATTTTCTCTTCCACCTTTAATGCTTCTTGAAGCAATTTTTTTGTTCAAGAATTGATATGATGTCCCACAATGATACATTGGCAGGCGCCTTCTTCAATTGCTCCACCACATTAAGCATCCCAACCATTTGGGTCTTGGGCCTAAATGGTGGTATTTCTCTCATTTTCAGAAGAAAACATTCTGACGTGACTAGGCTTGGTGTCTTGTTCATCTCTTTCTCTGCCAATGATATACTATGTGGCTGTAGAAAAGGTCAGATGATAGGTGTTGAGGATTGCTTTTGTGGAGGGGATAGTTGACACGGCTGTGGATGTGGCAGATCTTGTTGCACATACTCTCTTGTAAGCCTTCTCTTTGATCTTGTGTTGTAGTCTGATTGCCCTTGTGGAACTCCAGTTGCTGGAGTTTCATTGTGAACACAACCTCATCCTCTTCTAACCATGAGAAAAGAGCTTGGTCGGGTGCAATATCTAACTCTTGCTCCAAGGACATCCCTTGCATTTGTGCTCTAAAATGGTCATTCTCCATTTCAAATGATATGTACTCATCCGCGGTTGGGAGCATGCCTTTACTTCTTTGTTCCGCCACCTTCTACTACATATTTCCCCTTGGGAAATTCCAGGACATATGGCTATAATTGCACGGGAAGCACCAGACATTTCCATCTTCCACCAAATTGTTTTGGCCCAGGAATAGCTCCTTACTTGGGCTATCCTTGACTATTTGCAATTGCATGGTGGTTGCAACTATCTAATTTGTTGATGACGTCTGTTGACCTCCTCCTCTGTAGGATCCTTGATATGAATTTTGTTAATAAGTCGACTTTCCTCCAACATAAGCTTGAGTGGTCAGTTTCAAAGGTGTCGCTTGTTGTCATTTGATAATGACCAATTCATTAGCAAAAGTCTGCATGAGATCATTCATATCAATGATATTTATCACCATTGAAGAGAAATGTGATGTACTTGCTTGAGCGGTAGGATGCATGTTCGTAGACTATAGGGTGACCAAATTTAATTATGTTGTAGGAGTGCTTAGAGTGGCTTCTTCTCGGTGGCCATCAGAGATTTATGCAAACACTAGCATCGACGGCCAATGCGGAAGCTTTCCAACATCAATCGGATTATTCTCTACACATACCACCACCTCGTATTCATCAAGAAAGATATCCCCTCCCATAGAGGTTATCATAACTGTGATATCCGGGTTAAAGGCCTTCAGATAGAACATGAATGCCATGGCGGTCTGGGGTCAAGTAGTCATGGGGATCTTTTGCTAGGTCTTATGGAACTTGGTGTTGAAGTCACTCATGGCTTCATGCAAAGCCCTCTTGATGGTAATTAGTTGTTGCAGCAATGAGGAGGGGTCTCCTTTTTCAGAGAAGCATTCGAACATGCATTTTCTAAGCTGGTCCTAGGAGACGATAGAGCCTGAAGCCAAAGATCGATACTAATCTTGAGCCTTCCCATTAAAAGAGGCAGCTAGCAACCTCAACGCAATGTTTTCCTCTGATATGTTATGTACCCTACATACTTCTGCTATATCTTGAAGGTGTTCAGAAGGGGTTTTGAAATCTCCTCCAGAGAATCTTGGAATAGCCTTAAGGGCTTTAGCAGGTATATCAAGCCATACATTTGGTGGCGTGGGTGGCTGTAGTGGACTACCACTATCCCATGTTACAAAATTTCTAGGAGCAGGGAGAGATACGTGAGCCATAAAGAGAAGATTCTTATGAATCGGATATACAAGTAATCTTATTTGGAAGTTTAAGCCTCTGGGTGGAGTAGATAAAGCTCTAGATACTAGGCTCTGACTTCTCACTCTATTACTCCTTATAGGTGATACACAACTTGTAAGTATTCTCCTTCTAGGGATTGAGGTAGGTAACTGAGAGTACTGGAAGTGACCTTTCAAGGATGCTCTTGTTTGGACTCTGGGCATGAAACTTCCAGTTTCCTTCCTTAGCCCAATTCAAGAAATATTTTTGACTTCTAATCAGGCTTTTAGAAAACTTTGGTCCCACTGGAAATGCCAGAAAAAGAACTGTTGATCATCAAAGCTTGCGCCTCTTCGACAGTCATATGGGAAATTTAGCAAGTGGGGGACAAATTGGGTGACACTGAATACCTCTAGGTTTTTTGATAGAAAGTCGAATCTTCTTTTGGGTTTTGAGATAAGGGGAGAAGGAAATATAAACATAAAACATAAAAGGTGATGCGCCAAACCTTTTACAATATTTCAAACCCAAATCATTCCTATGATCGATATAAATAGACACAGAATGCCACAACCCCTCATTGTTGGAAATAGAATGGACATCAAAGGCTAACTTCAAGAATAGTGCAAACTTTCAAATATTTCTGCAGGTAGTGTTCATTAAGGTCCAATCAAACATAAAGATTTCTTATGGTTAACAAAACAATATTTCAAAAATTACATGAACTCTTCCTCCTAATATAGCATAGTACAAGAAAATAACAACTTTCAGAAAAACAAAGAAGTCTAATGACAGTCCATTTTTCGTAAGTCACTACTCTATCACACAAGCATAAAGCATAGAAATCCACTAATTAAACTATCTAGATATAGCTTGTAAGACGCAGTGTTTCATTCACAACAATAATATAAAGAAAAAAAACTTGAAAAGGGCCATGCATGCACAATCTCAACAATTTCTCCTCGACAGTTCATGCTTTTATATGAAATGAACTTTGAAATAGAGGTTGGATGCCAATCTAGAAATAGTTTAAACCTTAATAGATATAACATGCCAAAGTAAAGTAGTTATGTAACTTGTTTATGAAAATAACTCTAAAAACCCTAAGAAAACTAAAGCAAGTTTTCTTAACAAAGAAAATATCACTTGTAAAAATCCTGCTTCTTTTGTGTCGCCCCCATCCCTATATAGCTAGAACAACCAAAAAAAAACATGCCGCCTCAGCTCAGAAGTAATTGCTACTAGGTGTTGACAATACACGATTAGATCGTAGATATTTTGTTAGGTTGCAATGATCTTTGCACATCAATTCTCATCTACTGCATTAATATCCTTTAGATATTTTAGCAAAGATAGAGGCTCATAAACAATCAAATCCTAAAATAATAGCCTAGAAAAATCATACTTGACCGATCACATCACTCCTTGGCACCGTCTCAAAACTTCCATCCCAAAAACTAAGGAAAAGAAAAGAAAAGGCCAGCCAAATCTGACAAACTTCTTAATTAGAATACTCTGTAGGAGGTGCAAATAGCCTGTGGCAAAGAGATGATGTGTCAGTAGGGTGCAAACTCTCGAGCTCATGAATATAGCTCCCAAGAAAATGTTCGACGAGTTAACATGTTTCTTGAACTCTTTGTCGAAAAGAAGACGAAAGATGAAAGCTGCACAACCACCATGTGGCTTGCGCATCTGTCTAATGATTCTATTTGAGCGCGGGTGCACTCGAAGTTGAATACATTTATGCAAAAATAAAAATGACTGAGGGAAAAAAAAGTAGTTCACAATGAACAAGGATCTCCTTTCATTTTCTTGGACTTAGAAGAAGAAGCTCTAGAGGTAGAAGAAGGAGATGGAGTGAAATTCTGGTTGTTCTTCAACTTCAGTTTGGATGGCGTCTCACTACTTGAAAATGATTTTTTCTTGGCATTCTTCTTATTCTTTCCTTTACCCTTGGAATATTGAGCCATTAGAGCATGATTCTTAGAACTAGGTAGTGCATCATGTTGGTGTTTTAAATAATCCAAGTTGATCTCATAATTACCTATGAAATTTCCAAATTCAATGGTTAGTAATTAGGTGGGATTGGCCAACCTGATAGGTGAAAGCCTTTGATACTTTCCTACACTTTGAGCTTTGCAAGATCTGTGAGGGTGATCCGTAACAATTTTTTCAAACTCTCTTGTGCCATTTACTTTTGAACATTGTAACAACAGATGTATTATCCAAATTTTTGTTTAATATATGAAAAACCTAAAAGAGTTGGTGGATCTTACAACATTTACCAATCTATAACATGAGAATATGGTGAAACTTAACTCGAGATATACATTGAAACTGAAAATAAATATTTAAATTGATTTTGTATGTTATTGTTGTGAATGACCAGAGAATTGCAACATCAACACAACTTATGGACTAGTGCCTTATCTTAGGGAATGGAGTCTTAAATCATTCAATTAAAATCATACAATAACATTTATTCTATCAAAATAGAGCTATCAAATGATGCCTTACACCATCTAACTCAGAATTCCAAGCCAATATTACTTAATCATCCTAGTATACATTCACATATATCTTCATTCATGTTAAAGAAAATTAACTCATTCTTTGAAAAATATAATTAACGCTAAAAAAAATTCTATGGGAACACCACAAAGATGAATTGAAAAATATTTGATTAATTTCATTCATGATCTATATATGAAATATATAATGTGGAACAAAGGCTTTGGAAATATGCCATATTTATTCAGAAGTAAGAGTACTGGTATACAATGGTAATAATCAAAGACTCAAACTCCAAAACCTAGAAAAAAATTGGACAAGATGTATTTGCATTCTCGATTACAATCCGCTTCTCAGAATCACTTGACAATAATCATGTAATTGGCCTTGAATTCCCTTTTATAGAAACAAGGGAGAAAAACAAGCTTTGGGCCAATGTATACTTGTCACATTTACATTTGACCATTACAATTCATTCCAAAAGACCCTTATATTTGCAAAACCTAGGGGGAAATATCCGCATGAGACAAAAGTTTTTTTTTAATTTGTTGATGAAGATACTTCTTGCCTTCCAAAAGGATCTTTATTCAATGAATATATTCTTTCCACAAGCAACAACACTTCTTCCACATGCTCCCAAATTTGCAAGATAAAAGCAATAAAGTAGAGAAAAGGTAAAACAATACCCACGTAAGTACCAGCCATCAACAACTTTCAATTGAGGAGGAAAAAATATTTAAATGTTGATATAACAAAGGATTAATTTGTACACTTTTCAAGCCATGCATTGTATTCCCCTCAATAGGCCATTCAACATCCAATAATCCCTATATCCATCCTTATTTAAAACCTTTTATCCATTTAGTACACCATGACCAAAATTTACTACCACCTTTGCTTAAAAGCAACTCACAAGTTTGGGATATTAACATACTTCGTCCATAGTACAAAATCCTCCTCAGATGGCCATACATATGCAATAAATTCATCGAATTTTTTCCTGTATGGGCCATACTTGATGACTATTTGAGTTACTTCTTTGTCAAAACCCTCAAGGAAAACATCTATGAAAGATAACTTATCCATTATGTCTTTCAACATGTCAATGTTTACTCTTTCACAAATCAATGCAACTAGGGTGGCAACTGAACTATTTATTTGATCTTTCCATTGTTGAAGGGGCTTAACTCCACCAGTATCATTCAAAATGTCAAGTATCAAACCAAAATCATTTTCATCAAACTTATGCACAAGCTCCCTTATCTTTTTCTCCATGGGATCCATTAGCACTTGGCATTATACAATCCTTTTCACAATTTTGTGGGTTGGAGCAATGTGTGGTGGTTTATTGGCATCATGGGTTGATCCAATAACCATGCTCTTTAAAGTTTCCAACTTAGGGATCCATTTATTCATCAATGGAATAGAAAGTTCCCTATCCCTATCAAATATATTTATTGCATCAAACATGGTTGAATAAGTTGAATGGACATTGAAGTCTTCCTCTCAATATTTTTATTTAGGTGCTCCAACAACATAGTTACAATCTTCATTTTTTTCATATATACAGTCCTATCCACATGCTCAATGAATTCATCATAAACTTGGAGTTGTTCAATCAACTCCCTTCTAGTAGATCTCTTCCTTTTTTGAGGTGCAACTGATGTGCTTGGAGCTAGATATGCAATGGGAACATCATCAAAGGATCATCTACAATTAATTTTGTGGAAGTGGAAGGATGAGGTGGAGAATGAGTAGGAGGTGGTTGGATTGGAGAAGGTGGTGGCGTTGGAAATTGCATTTGAGCTTTGGATGATCTTGATTACAATGCTTGTAATTGCTCCTTCAAAAGTGCATTCTCAAGATGGACTTCTGCAATTGTTTGTTTGTCCTTATCTACCACAAAATAATTGTATTCCTTAGTCTCATCTTCATACTTTTCCTGAATGGACTTTGTAGCTGCTTTAGTAAATTATGCAACATTTATAGCCAATGTGGCTGCCTCCATAACTAAAGTGTCTAACACCCTTTTTATTATTAGTCCTCCCCTAGGGTCAGATGCAGTCTCTGCAACTACTAGCTTCCTTGTATTAGGGAATAGTTCCCAAATTTCTAAGGTGTCCCATTGAGGGCTAAAATCCGATCCTTGCAAGATAGTTGTTGCCTCTTCCTTGGTAGCAAAAATTTTCCTGTCATGCCTCCAGACAATATCAAAAGTAATAGCCGAAGCTAATTCCCACTCTAATAGAAAAAGTGCACTTTTTCTTACTAATTCTTTGCCTTCATCAACTGTAATATTCTAGTACTTTTCCCTCATTTCTGTAAAATGTACCTTGCACTCGATGACCTCTCTAGGGAGCTTTGGATTGATAACCATTCTAGTCAACATTTTCTTCATACTCATTTGGCCTATCTCTCCACACAAACTCTTCAAAATCCTTGGTTTTTATTAAGTCAATGTCCATAAATTTACTGCAGGCCTCTTCCTTGACATCATATGAATTATTCAGTCCACTTAGATCAGCCTTGCTCAACCTTAAGCTCATAGCTTTTGGAACTATTTCTATGGGAGGTGAAGGAATACCTTACCTCATCTCATCCTCAGTTACAATAATCTCATCCTCAAAATCAATATCATAATCAACTAGACCATTTGATTCAATCCTCCTCTTTGGTGAAGGTGGCTTTATTGGTGGTGATTCTCTAACAAGAGAATCTAATTCAATGACCTCGAGTGCAACACACCTTGGGGGTGATAGTGGAGGAATTTGTGTCATAGGTGGAGATTCCCTTGATCCCTCTGATTGAGTAGGGGTGGCAATGGTTTGTTGTTTCTTTACTGTGCTCTTTCTTCTTTCAAACACATGTAACTTCTTAGGGGGGCTAATATGCGGGTCTTTCCTCCTCCAAGGGGGCTTTCCCCTTATCTTGCTCATCTGTTATTTAGCCTTCACTCTTTCCTATATAATTCTCTCCTCTTTTAATTGACCTACCACCTTATCAAAATTTTGCAACATGTTTCAACCCTTAATGTTTCATCTTTTATGTCTGAAAGGGATTTATACTCTAGATTCTTCTCTTGCATTTCTTTTTCCAAATTTTCAAAGGCTAGCCATTTCATTTTCCTATCTTCTTGCACCTTATAGTTAAAAATGTTCCGGATGACATCTTTAGGAAAATAGAAGTTATGGTAGAACCTACCCCCTCTGATTCTATTCTTCAAGGAAACCATAACACCCTCAGGGTCATGGTTCCTCATTTTGCAACATTTCATCTTTAGGGGCTTCAATTTTGGCATGATATTCTACCATCCATCCTTGGTCATAAAAAAATAGAAAAAACACTGTGTACATAGGGAAAAAGGTCCCTTTCCTCATCCCCACCATATGTTTCTCTTCCACATCACCCAATTTCCACATGACCTCTAAGAATCCAATCCTCAAAGGCACATCCCTGGGCAACACATGAGGCATTTTTCTTGTTCCATAAACCCTACAGATGCAGCAATATAAATATGGGATGATGTCCCCCCAGTTGTTCTCAGTACCTAGCTCTGGTCTTCTCTCCCTTTGCCTAAAATAGTCATGAATCTCTACTAGAATCCTAGGAGGATTCACCACCAAAACTAAATTGGATGCAAAAACATGTGAAAATTCCA
Source organism: Sequoia sempervirens (assembly GCA_007258455.2). Classification (NCBI taxonomy): domain Eukaryota; kingdom Viridiplantae; phylum Streptophyta; class Pinopsida; order Cupressales; family Cupressaceae; genus Sequoia; species Sequoia sempervirens. Next base: position 728,984,814 of record VDFB02193867.1, on the reverse strand, counting down.
AAAAACTAGAATACTGATCATCCTTGTCCAATACAAAAGTCCACATCCATACCAAAATATCTCTGCTAGGATCATTTTTCCTATCCAACTATATGTCATCACCAAAGATACTAGCTCCCATTTACAAAAACATGTGCATAAGTAGGGAGTACCACCAAAACCTTGCTCCCTTCTCACCATTTTTAAGAGCAACCAGAGCCTTATGCATCTCTTCTGACAGATAGCCAACAAAATCATAACATTTTCAATCATCACATGTTGGATATTAGTAGCAATGTACATGAGAGCTGACAACATCCTTTCTCCTAGTTCATACCCGAAAATATAACACAAGGTATAAAATTTTCTTTGGAAATAGTGCTCAAACAATGTAATCTCAAAAGGCTCCTTATCAGAGGGGTTCAATGTAATTATGCTTCCCCTTTTTCCCCTAGCCATGAAGATGGTCAATATAGACACCTTGAAGGTTAATATCACCTTTCCATACTATTCCTTCAGCTTGTTTTGATTGATCTTTACCATCTCATAATCGTAAGGGCTCAACTTGAAAACCTCAATGAGTCCCTCCCTAATAACATCCACCATTTTAGCCCCTGAGTGTGTCCTTACAAGCCTAACAGTTGGGTTGTAATTGAATTTTATGGCATTCAATAAATCCACATCCAAATATACATTAGGTACAAATAGTTTGTCTATATCCAAGCTCCAACCATTGCACAAGGGAGTACTTAAGAAACTCTTCCCAAACCAATTATTCAACAAGGTCCATCCAATAATTGGTAGGGAAAAATCTTTGATGGTGTGTTGTTTGTCAACAATTCCCTCTTTTATTCTAGGCCCTTGGAACATTGGTTGGCCCAAAGAATTGCTATTTATGGAGGGCTTTAATTGGTCAAGTAGGTATTGAAACAAGGGATGTGTCGAGGTCTCAAAACTGGAAGTTTGGGCATTGGGTTCCACTGCAATAAAAGAAATATGGGCTAGGGTTTTACTAAGTGCAACTAGGGCTTGAACTTAATGTAGGCAACCTGGAAAATTCAAAACAACCAGAGTACAATTCAATGAATTTTAAATCCTAAAAGAATCCTAGTTTGCAATATGACAAGGAAAAATAATACATGCATGCAAGTTCAATTGAAATTTAGGACAAGATTGAGTGGATCTTACATGTTGGTGTTTGGCACTAAGAAACCCTAATTTCGGTTGCAAAAAGCTCAAAAAGCACTGCTACAAATCTTTAGATGCTTAAAATATAGGTAAATAAAATGGTACTTTTATTCCAGCTTTTATGAAAAAATAACCTTTCAATTTGGCTGTTGAACATCACCTCTGCCATTATTGTTCGCTCATGTGAACTAGAATAACTCAATTAGCTTTGTTTGCAAGTTTAAATAACAACCGTTGACCTTCCCATGAGTTGGATTCATGGATGGCTCAAATGAAGTTGTGAAAGTTTGAATTGTTTGACTTTTGCTGACTGAATATCCAACCAATCAAACATCTCCATGTGTTTTCCTCTCTTTTCTGTCATCGTGGGCCCCACCACAACTTACAAGCCATGAGATTTCTACGTGTCGCCCACCTGCTATCCTGCTAATATTTGCAGGATATTGATTGACGACCATGAGCTAGTAGGGAACGACTCATATTATCCTAGTACAACTCAATATGTGCACCCATTAATCTATAGGCTTACACCCATATGCACAATACCTTCATCAAATGGAAAATTGAGATTAAAACATCTGAAGCCTCCTTTTACCCACATGCACTAAAAACTTCTTTAGTAGCTCAAGCTTTAAAACTCTATTGTTTTGTTGAAATATTTCATAAAATATTTCCTCCTTTCAGTAGTTCCCTGGGCATTGTAGATTACTCCACGTGGTAGTCACCCGCTATCCCTCACGATATTTCATCACATCAAAAAATTAACAAGGGGAAGCAAGGAACAATCAAGATTCAATTGCTATCATCGATCACAACCATCAGATCTTGGGCCAACCATTATTACCACCTTACAAACCGTTGAAATCCACCCAAAAGATGATACGTGTGGCATGTGTCCGCTATCCCTCGCCATTTTTCTCGACATCAACAAATCCTAGAGGGGTAGTGGGGAATGATCCAGATTAAAACTATGGGGCCCGAGCACTTAAGAAATTTTAATAGCACGTGCATCAAGTTACGATCTAAAGAGGGGACTTTCCTAGGGGAAACATGCTAGACTTAGGAAATTTAAAAGAAATATTTGTCCCCCGCCTAAAGTAGAGATAAAAAAAGCATTAATATTCATGACCCGCTCAGACTATAGACCATAGGCCAAATGTTTAAAAGGGGTGCATGACCAAATATCACTAGGAACATGGGGCCAATGACGACAATGACCCCAAGTCGTAACTTAAGTGACTCAAAAAGTGAACACACGCCAATGAAAAATTAAAAGAATGCTAGGGATTTTATGGATTAAGGGTTTTAAGAGGAATTTAACCCTAAGATTGAACCCTTATCAGCACAAAAACAAAACCCTATGCTCAGGAGGACCAAAATTTTATAATGCAAACTTGGAACCAACCAAATTTTGTAAAGTCCTAACACATCCAGTTGAATCAACTTGGCCTCCTCCCTAGTAAGATGCTCACAAAAAACTCAAAAGAAGGAATTTTATAATCTTTCCTCATGGAATCCATAGTAGAATAGAAAGTATAAGAGAACACTTGATAAGTTCCTCTTAACTTAGATAGAATCAAGAAGATACATTCATAATTAGATTTATCCTTCCCACATCCTTTTAATTGTGACAAAATCAACTTGAATTGTGCAAGAAAATCCTGAATTGAAGGAAATGCATCTAGAGAGAGTGATTGTAGATTCCCTTGAAGCTGCAAGATTATGAACTGATTGGCTTTACCATACTTGATTCTTCAAGCTTATCCCAAACATTCTTAGGTGTTTTACACTTCACAATATGAAATAACAAGTTATTAGATATATGTAAGCCAATGAGACCTTTTTGCTTCATCCATTTTACATCTATGGGTAAATTTTTCACATTCCCCTATGAATTTAGGTTTTTCTGCATCTAACATTGGTCATAGACCCTTAGATTGTAAGAATGGAGTCATTTTTAGCTTCCATGTATGATAATTGTGAGGAGTGAGTGGTTCAATTTTTCTTAGATCTACCATGTTGGATAAAAGAACACCAAGAGAAAGAAGATAATGTGGCACTTGAATTGTGCCTTTCACCCTACAAAATGTATTAAATCTAAATTTGCAACCCCCCAACAAATTACAATGAAGAAATTTTGCAATTTGTACAAATGACAAGCTTAAATCAATTGTTTATAACACATGGTGTTTCTTACAATTTTTAGAAAAAATGCTTTTCAAAATTGAAAATAGAGGTTACAAACAAATTCCTTGCAATTTTTTGAGAAATTAAAAAAAAAATTGCCAAATTTTGACTTCATATGCAAAAGTTAATCCAATTACAAGTAATAAATGTACCTGTACCTTTGGGCTGAAAAAACTAGAAAAAATGGCAAAAGCTACAAAAATTAACTACACCACTGCAAATTTCATCAATCCAATTTTTTGATAATATCTCGTTTGCAAAAATCCAACACCGTGGTGAAAAGTTATGCAAAATTGAAAAAAATGCCTAGTTTAGGCACTTTTAAGGCTAAATGGGGGCAGAAATTAACCACCTTTAGTTTGGCGCCTGGTCACCCATGTGACCACAGACGATTAAGTGGCAAAAAAATTAGTTGTTTAAGAAAGATGTTGGTGGTTTTGAAGTGGTCACATGCAACAATTGACAAAACCTGGTAGTTGAAAGACTTAACTACCCACCTAGCGGTTTAAACTCTACAGCTAGAGGTTGTGGAGACCGGCGGTTTATACTAACCTTGGTAGTTAATCTGGCGGTAAATTTTTCCATCAACAGTTTATGGTAGACTGTAGCTTGAAATAATTGCTATCAATTAATTTGAATGTTGGGCAGGTTAACATTCACCACTAGCAGCTAAATTTGGTCGCTGTCCGCTGGCAAGTGGGTCGATGCCAACAAAGAGAAGACAATGTTGGTGGGTGTATTTAAAAAGCCAACGATAATACTTAATGTGAGCTGACAATAAAAGAAACACTGACAAAGACCTGCCAAAGGCCAAAAATACTATTGACTCTATAGTACGGCCTATGTCGTATGTAGAAAAAGATCTGCAGATTTATAATTAAAAAATTTGCCCCAAAAAGTTTAATGATTGCTCCCAATTTTTATTAAAAAAAATTCCTGACAGAATATAAAATATAGAAAATTATTTTTAAAATAATATTTTCTTCAAAATCGTACCTTCGACTTGTGGGTCTGTACGACCCTTCACGTAAAAAAAATTGCTCTAGAAACAAATTTCACCAAATATAGACAAATTTTATGTCAAAATTCATGGAATCAACCACCCAGATGCAATGGCAAGGTTATTTTTTTGCCAAAAATGGTCCTATAAAAATCTATTCACCAGATTCAAGCTTCAAACTCTTGTTTTCCAAAGTTGCAAATGATGCTCAAATTGAGTAAAATGAAAGCCAAATCTGACTTTTTCGAGCCTCCTGGATGCAATGGGACAACCATAAATACTACCACTATATCCAAAAGTGTTGCAATCACCAAATATCACCAAAAAAAATACATGCAGTATAGGATTAATAGATCTTTGCAAACTATTTTTTATTCTCAAGATCATATTGAAACACAAGAGAAGAGCATATAGGAGTTTACAAGATCACAAAAGAAACTCAAATCACAATAGAAAACCTGATGGTAGAAACTCTCTAATAAAAACAAGGGGCTTGCATGATTCAAAGCTTTGGTACCATGTTGAAGTGAGTAACAAAGATCTTCAATCTACAACACCAAATAATCTCCACAAGAAATAAAGAGAAGCAATAATGGAAGATGTTATTCCACCAAACAAGAATTACAATATGATACAATATGCAATACAAGATACAAAATATGCACGAGATGCCTTGCTTATAAAGGAAAGGGTGAGAGATAGGATAAGAAAAGATCATGACAAGTGTCGTAATCCTATCACATGAGACAACTAACTCATAACTATCTAGGATAATGCAAACTCTAGAGAAGACAACTAAAACTTCTAGAAGAAAGCTTATATTCTAAGTAAACTTAACATGTCAACTAAGTCCCCTAAGTCCCTAGTAAAGAATTAACTAGGTACAAAACTTTATTCACACCAACAATTTTTTTATTGGCCATATTTTTTGCTTTTAGAAATCATTGTGTACATCATGCATAAGATGACCTAAACTTATCATTTTTTGAATTTTTTTCAAATTGAAAAGAATTGTTTAAAAAATGCTCAGTATAATTCATTTTTCAAAAAATTATATTTTAATAAAAAGTTACTAAAATACTAAAAAATATGATATTTCAAGTTTATAGACTAGTTTCATCAAAATTTATTTAAAAAATAGGAAAAATAAACCAATTGTAAAAAAAAATTACATATCTTGAATCTACATAGTCTCATCTATAATGGGTTTTAATTTTATCAAAAAATTTGTAAAAAAGGTCTTCAAATATATGTCCAAAGTCGTTATTTTTTTCTTGTAGAAATTGATACTTGACCTTCAAGAGTTGTAAAAGGTCAAAACCAAGGTCCAAAGCCCAGGTTTGGGTCCACAGAAGCCTTTTCCCAAACCAAAAAACAAAGCATAAATCTGACCAAAAATTTAAATTTTTAAAAATGGGATCTCGTTTTGTAGAAATGAGATCCCATTTCATAAAAAAATATTTTTTTATACTTTTATGAAATGGGAAAATAGGATCTTGTTTTACAAAACGGGATCTTGTTTCCACAAAAAAAGATCCTATTTTTGGCTCGATGTCTTGAAGCAAAACAGGACCCCATTTGTTAAATAACGAGATCCCATCTCATTTTACCCAATTTTTGGTTTTATTCTAAGTCTGAAACTTCCATTAGAAGTGGACTCATCTTCTTGCATTTACCCATGGAAAGGTACATGGGAAGCGACAGTAGCTCTTGGTCATGGCTAGGTCATGGGGGTTGAGTCCAAAGCTTTGTTCGGCCAAGTCACAATTACCTATTATTGTTGGAGGGCTACCCACTAGCTGCCAATGTTGACTTGAATGCATCTAGATGATAGTTTTGTTTGAGAGACATAATTTTCAACTAGGGAGTTAGATTTTCATAATCTTATAGTCAATGGAATGCTACTTCTAAGTAATGCATTGTGGTATTAGGGTTTATTTATTTATTTATTTGTCTTAGATAGAATATGCTAGTTAGAATTTGATTTTACTTTCATTTATTTGACATGTCATATCTTGTGCTCACAATGTTTGATTTTGGACTTCTTATATGAAACACAAAGTATTTTGAGCACTTTGCAATGGATAAAGTGTAAAAATTTTAATATGTGACTTGTTCACTTCTATTTATATTTGAACTATTTATTACTTCTTTTGATTGTGATGATTTGGTGTTTGAGTTATGAAATCTATATATTTATCTTTGGTTGTCTATATTTGAAATGGTTATTAATCTATGGTTGAATTTTATATTGCATCATGAAATCTATGAGTTGTGCAATTTTGTAGCTTGAATATACTTATAGGTTGCATAGATAACCTAGATTTTGGTTGTCTATACTCAACTATTTAAGTGTGCATACAACATTTATTTGGTTGGCTTGGTTTGGTCACCTAGTTCATTGGTTTTGTTATTATTAGGTAGAAAAATATGGTGTTACTTTACATAGTTGTGTTGTGGGACCTATCATTGCTGACAATGGTACAAGACGTGTGAGACTCAATTGGGTGGTGATCATGGTGTCATGAAGGTTTCTTGTATGCTTGGAGTTTAAACATGACATCATTATTTATGTACATACATTAGATGGTGATAATGGTTTCATGGAGATTCCTTATACATTTGGAGCTTTGGAAAGACACGGTTGCTTATGTAGGTACTTCAGGTGGTGATCATTATCATGGATGTTCTTTGAATGTTAGGAGCTTTTGCATGAGGGTTGTTTATGTAGATGCATTTTCGTTGGTGTTGGATTGATTCTAGTTATAGTTGGTGGTTTATCATCTTGGTTCTATTTAATCCTCTAGAACTAATGGTGTTACAATTGAGTGTGTGGACCATGAGAGATCTTCATTTAGGAGATAATTATCATGATTCTATGTGTATTTTGATATCACAATTCAATGGGATGTTTGGTAGTGATGGGGATTCAAAATTTGTTGATGCATGATTTTCTATAATGGTTGTTAGTTTCAAGAGGAGCTCTTAGATCCCATTTATTGTAGACCATTTGAGTTATTTTCCATCTTTTTTGATAATGAAAAGAGATAGTTATCTTCATATAATTTGGAGATGTTGGTATTTTTTTATCATGGAGAACTCTTGGAGTTTTTGGTTGAGATGTTAGTTGTGAATTGTTGGTTTGATAAATTGTCTATGGTTAAAGGATGGATGCTATTATGCCATGGTGAGCTCTCAATTGCATATTATAGGTATGGCATGATAAAAGGGCTCTTAGGAGAAAATATGTCGACTTCAAACATGATTTTTTTAAAGAGATGTAGATCATGATCTCACAAAGACTTATTGATTCTATAGTTGGAATGTTGGTGGTGATTTGTGGTAATATGACTAGTGAGTGGTGTGGTCCCCTTTTTCTTGTGAGATTTTGGTTATTACATGTTGCATTTAATTTCAATTGGAATGAGATGATCAGTTGTACTATAACAAATTTGGATGAGGCTACAAATATTATTCTTAGAGATCATGTGTTTAGATTTACTTTTTGATCAAATTTTACCATGAAGACTAAGGATCCTATGCTTGGGTTCGGCGTGAGTTCAACATGGACCTAATGAGGAGATTGTTCTTTGAGAAATTTATTGTAGCTTTGTATATATTGGAGGATAAATATCATTCTTTTAGTGTAAAATATTCCTTTTTACACTCTCTTAAGCTAGCTTAGTATGCTTTTATCTAGTTGCATTTATTTATTTAAGTAATTAGTTTATTAGCTATTTACATTACTTTCTCTAGATTTGATAAGATTTCCTACTTTATTGGATAAGATTTTTTAGATAATCTTTTCTACTTTATTGGATAAGCTTTCCTTCTTAGATAAAATTTCTTGCTTTATTGCATAGGCTAATTTCAATTGAATTCTATAATTTATGTGACATCTTAGGTTACCTTATGCATTGCCTTCCTCTATATAAAGCAATGGCTCTTTGCACATTTGTCATGTACTCTCATTTTCTATATAGAATATAGTTTATTCTAGCATATTATTTTTCTTTCATTCTTTCCTAATATTTCATTGTATCTTGGGTTTGCTTAACAATAAATCTTACATGGTATCAGAGCATTCATGATTGATAGGATTTATTTTAAGAAATATTGAGCGCAAATAGGGTCGTGCAAGAAGTCGGGTCCACAAAAAGCTCAAAAAGTGGAAGTGTATTTCTTGATTTTCAAAAAAATCCACACTTTGATTGAAAATTTGAAGCACAAGTACACATTGAATCCTAAAAAAAATCAATAATATGAAATTTAGTATTTTGAGTCTAGTTTCCAAATATTTAATTTTTTCAAATACCCAAATGATACAAATTAATTTTTAATAGGAATCTATAAAAACCACATTTTAAAAGTCACTTTTTTAGGACTATACGATGCATGTGTACAAACACCATAATTTGACCTAAATAAAAGTATTTTTCAAAATCCTTTTGAGGAAAGATGTGTAACAACCTGAATTGATGAGGATATTTTTTATAGTTTTTTTAATATTTGTTTTATTAATTTTTATTGGCCATATTTGTTGTTGTTGAAAACCAACATGTACAAACACCATAATTTGACATAAACTAATCATTTTTTTGAATTTTTTCATTGTGTATAGATTTTTTTGAAGATTGATGCGAAATAAATTTTTTTACAAAAAAATAGGCATATAAAAAGTTATTAAAAAACTAAAAAATATGATATTTCAAGTTTATGGACTAGTTTGATTAGAAACTAATTAAAAAATAGAAAAACTAATCCAATCATAAAAGAATTACATATTTAGAAACTAGAAATCGTGATCTATAATGGGTTTTAATTTCATAAACCAATTCTAAAAAAAACCCATCAACTATATTGCCAAAGTTAGATATTTCTATTAGCATTGCCTTAAGTTTTTAGTTGTAGGTCAAATGCTAAGGGTTGGGTTACCAAACCTTTCCCGAGCCTCAAACCATATCAAAAAGTGAGTTGGAATTTTAATGTTTTTTAGAATGGGTAACTGGGTACTTGTTCTATTTTAGAACGAGTACCTATTTTAAAGAGGGTACTTGTTCTAAAATAGAATAGGTACCCATTTTAAAGTAGGTACCTATTCTATTTTTAGAACAGGTACCCATTTTAAAGTGTGTACCTGTTCTATTTTTAGAACAAACCGTATTCATTTTAAAGCAGGTACCCATTCAAGTTTTAGAATAGGTACCTATTTAGGAATGAGATCTTGATCTAAGGGTTGAGATTATGTTGCTAAACGAGTGCCTATTTCTTCAAAATGGGTACCCATTCCTTTTGACATTTTTTTGATGAAACTTCCCCTCTTTGTGGACCCAACTTCTTGCACTTACCCAAATATGTTATTTTTTAAAAAAAGAGTGTATTATCTTCTCTTGCATCCGCAGATGATCTAGAGAATAAAAAATTGTGAAAAAATACTAGATTTTGAGGGTTTAACATCTTTTTCAATTGCATGTGCATTTCATGTATGTTTTGTAGCCTCTTGGATTGAAGCTAGACTCACCATCACGTTCAGAGCAACCAATACAGTTAGAGCAACCTCTCATTTTTCTAAACTAACATCTATTTTTTTAATTACATGTATGGTTTTCAGCCTCCTAAATTGAATTTGGACTCACCGTTATGTTCAAAGTAGTCAAGAAAGTTAGAGTAGCCTCTTGTTTTTCCAAAATCAAACATCAAAGGCCAGATTGAATTAGGCATAAATCAAGAATATTCAGTGAGTATCCTGACATGTTGCTAAAAATCAAGGCATTTTGAGGCAAAATAGACCACACCATTACATCCAAAAGGCCCCAAACCCCTATTTTCATATAAAATTTATCTATTTTCAAAAAAATTGACCTCGATTAATGTTTTCATCAAATGATGTCATGCTAACATTCAACACCTACATGCCTAATTGAGCATTTTTTTGGGAGGCCATATCTTTGTTGAACACTTAGAATACTGAGAGGGGAAGGGGGTGAATCAGTATTCTATTAAACCATATAAACATTAGCAATCCGATTACCAAAGCTTACTCAACTACAGCAATGAAAGAAAGCATGAAAACACCCACAACATCACATAACACATGAACACCAAGATTTTTACTTGGAAAACCCAAAATGGGAAAAACCATGGTGAGGGTTAGCTCACAATATATTATAACTTGTTATAGTATATTACATAAATACTCATTATAGGTGGAGTCATTGTCCAAGTGGACTCATTGCCCACACAGAAAAAGATAGAAGAGAGAGGGGTGGCTCACAACCTATTTTGAACTATTATAAAAGCATCTATAATATACATGAATACATTTTCAATGAAGTACAATATATCAAACTTCACACTGATCTGGATCAATGCTCTGCTCTGCTCTGCATTCACATAATTTTGATCTCAACATTCACAACTTATCTATGCTTTGATCAAATTTGCATCACATTTCACAAACATATTATCTCTACATCCAAAATACTAAAAACAATCCATCATATATATTAACATCAAGTGTAACATTCATTAGGTCAGCCTAATTGGATGTAACAGACAAAATTCAACTTATTTACTCCAAACCTCATCATCCATAAAAAACACCTCAATTCAAATCTGAAAATACCTTAAGATAGGTCAGCATGGACCTATAATAGATCCCTATAAAGATTCAACACATATTAATCCTTCACATACTCTTCAAACTTGTTAGGTTGGCACACCATAGGACCTAAATAAAAATTCTTCAATTGTTCATCTAATTCACAATACATGGATCTAAAATGTGGATCCCACTTGGAATTCACACTCATTTGACATCTTGCAACATAGCTTCAACACTACAACATCAAAGACTCATTCACGGGAAAGTGTGGAATCTCCCACACCAACACACTATACAGGAATTGACTATATTATATTAGACAAAACTCTGTCATCCATATCTCCCAAATACATCACCAAAAAATATGAAATCTTGGATTTAGAATCTTCTAAAAATTATCTTAGAATCATAGAGAAAAATCTTCCTTTGTGGTGTGGTGTGGACCCAAAAACTGATACATTGTAACCCTAAACTAGTAATTCTGATAGTCATATTTTCATACCACTGAACTTTATGGACCAAATCTTCTTGTACAAATGACTTCCTCAACACTTCAAAAAATGTTAGAATTTACTAAAAATATTCCACAACAATGTTGACATCAATGAAAACATTGTAATCATTATGTACATTCTCCATGCTCATGTTTCCAACTAGCATCATCAATGACAATCTCCTCATACTTCCAACAATCTCACCCTTTGTCATTGATAGAAACATGCCAAAAATTCTCTCCAAAACTCTCCCCCTTTGACATCAAGGAAAAAGGTGCCTATATACATTGTTTTGATTCATTACTGGAACTCCCTCTAAATGATGTAGCCATATATACACATCTAGGGAAAAGAATTGACTCCCCCTGAGTCATGTACCAGAGCAAAAAGATATTGAAACATATATACAAAGATTTTTTTTAAAAATGTATAAAAACATGAAAGATGTGTCAACCAGAGGTGGTTGATGCTTGTAACCTCTTTATTAGATCTTCCTAGGCTAGCCTACCATCTTCCCATTCTTGCTTGGCCTCTGGAAGCATCCTGATAAGAGTTTCAAACTCCAACAATAGTTCTCCTTCTTTTGGTGAAGCAAGTACCAAATTCAACTTCTTTTCTTTGTGAGAACTTAGGATTTCTTTGGAAACCAACAAATAGATCCCTCTCTTCTCCAAACTATAGTATGATAGTCTCTCTCTGTGCTTGCAACTGAAAAACATCAAATGAAGTTCTTCATTTTTTCTTCTTGTGTCATCGGTGAGGTCCATAGCTAGGTCATATACAGTGGAGGCAACATTAATCTATGACTCAATGGAGTCCACTTCCTTCTTTATGTTTAGTGTGGCTCTGGGCCACTTCATGTCATAATGATATAGTGCCTTTTCCTCACCAACACATGCTTCTACATCCTTTATCAATTTAAGAAATTTCTTATGTGCAACAACACATTTCTCTGTCATCTCCATCATTCTTTTGACATTCATTCTCTTCTCTACTTCTTTCTCAGCCTTTTCCTTGAATCCACATTCATATGACTTGAAGGAATCAATCAAAAGTTTGAGATTATCCATACCAGAGATAGATGTGTCTATGCTTGTTCTGGGTATGATCTCATGTAATTCCTTCACTGCATCATCCATTAGTTCTCCACTCATTTTATGTGAATCAATTACCTCCTTTCTAGTGGATGTGTGGAACAAGTCTCGTAGTTGAAGCTTGTGGACAGGAGAAATGTTGTTCAAGTTCACATTACCTTGATTCATTAGCAGCTACAACAGTTATGAAGACTAAACTGGCTAGAAACTAGGATGAACACTTAAGATACTTCTTAGAGAATCTCCAGAGGAGTCGAAAGATTCACCATGAGTCTTTGTCACCTCTGCAACCTTTCATTTGTCGTCTATTGTACCAAAGTAGATTGATTTGTCTTTTTCTTCATCTCCGAATGCATCTATATTTTTTTATTCTTCTTCTTTTTGTTAGAATTGAAGATTCAATGCACATCTCCAATGAAACACTTGCATGCAATTACCTATCACAATAGAGAAAAAAACTATGATTGTGATCAATAACCTGAGAATTTTATTGATACAAATAATCTAGATAGTTTTACAAATGAATGTGCATGCTTATATAAGCAATGCAAAAGAAAACCCTACATGCGGATTTTCCAAGATAGAGGCAAGTGTACAAATCTCATACAATGAGACAATTTGTCCTAAATTTAGTCCAATATAATAATAAGAATCAAACTAAAGATTAAAAAGAAACTCCTAAGTTTAGCTTAAGTGAACTAAAGTAAAAAAGCCTCCAATAATTAATTGATGATTAATTAATTATCAGATAATGACTTGTTTACTCCAACACCCCCCATAAGATTAGCTTAGAGAGAAACTAAACTACTGATAAAGGAAGCTAAATTATGGATGCATGATAGGTCCCAGATACAAGTCCTGATGAGATACCCATATACAAATAAATGAATCTCTAATAACTAGAGAAAAGGAGGAAACCTCATTGGAAAAACTCCTCTCCAAAAGTGAGAAAAATAAATGACTGTACTAATGCAAGAAGGATAGAAGGATGACTCAATGTGACCCCCAAGGACTATTTATGTCATGCAAGTACAATAGATGTCCCCTTGATAGGAGAGAGAAAATAAAGATACAAATCCCCCCATAATGAAAGATCTTTGATACCATGTTAGAATTGAATATTCAATCCACAACTCACATGAAACACCTGCATGCAATTACCTATCACAATAGAGAAGATAAAAAGCATGATTGTTCTCAATAACCTGAGAATTGTATTGATACAAATAACTTGGATAGTTTTACAAATGAATGTGCATGCTTATATTAGCAATGCACAAGCAAACCCTACATGTGGATTTGACAAGATAGAAACAAGTGTACGAATATCATGCAATGAGACAACTTGTCCTAAATTTAGTCCAATCTAATAATAAGAATCAAACTAAAGATTAAGAAGCAACTCCTAAGTTTAGCTTAGTTGAACTAAAGTAAAAAATACTCTAATAATGGATTGATTATTAATTAATTATCAAATAATGACTTGTTTACTCCAACACTTTCTCATGCTCTTCTTCATCAAATTTCTATTCCTATTCTTCACTTTTCTCTTTGCCAACCTTTTCTTCATCAACACCTTTATTTGCATTCACTTCCTTAGTAGTGTCATCTATGTTTACCAAAGGATGAACTTCATATTTTGTACCGAAGGAGTGGTTGTGACAGTTTCCTTCGCAATTTCTTCTTTGACCATTACGTCTTCTTTATTTACATTTGACATATCCTCCACTTCCAAAGGGGTGTTATCTATTGCATCTTCTTCATGCATGTCCTGTTCATGTTGAGCATCAACAGTGAGTACTTCTTCTGTATTAAGCTCTAGAGAATTGGTGTCATCATTCATTTCTTCTTTAGTCACCATAATCGGTCCTAGCTTTTTCACAATCTCTTCATCTTTATTGTTGATCTCTTTTCTAATTCTTTCCACATCACTTTTGTCCTTTCCCATTAGGACTCAGATTCTCTACTTGGTTCTTATTTCTTTGTTGTATACAATGACCAATGTGGCCTTGTCATTTTCTGAAAGTCTAACAATAGCTCATTCCAAGGCTTCATATTTTAGCCTTTCATGTTCCATTATTGCCTCTTCCCTTATTTTTATTAAAATGTTGCATAGATTATCAAGAATATCCTTTCTGATGTTCTTCAAATCCACTTCAAGTACCATAATGTACTTGACAATAGCCTCAAGAATGGTGGCCTTGTCCACCTCATTAGATTCCTTGTATAATTCTGTTGTTTATTTCCACATATCATTATGTACTATGCTATTGAAAATTTCTTCTAACCTCATAGGAGAGTGAGGTATTACCGGATCATATTGCTTCTTTTCTTTGCTCTTTCTTGAAGTCTTCTTCACTTCAACAATATTCTTCTTCTCTAGAGAAGCCTTCTTGGCTTCTTTCTTCTTTTCCTTGATGTGAATTTTAAATGCTTCTTTCTCCTTCTCTATCTCCTCATCACTTTTAGTGTCTACAATGTCAATTCTTCTCTTCTTTACAATAGCTTCACCTTGTGAAGCATCACTTTTCTTCTTTCAAACCAATTGTGGTCCTTCTTCTAGATCTTCCTCCTCATCAACAACATTAATTCCAATGTATTTATCTCTTGTTTATTTTTGTTTCAATCTTCTTTTAGCCAAGATAGTAGAAGGTAGAATAGTAGTGGATTTCTTCTTTTCTGCCTTGGTGGCATGCACAATCGGAGGGGATTTCTCCCTTACTGGAGGACTAGCAGTGGTTTTTCTCTTTTCAAATGAAACATGTAAAGCCCTAGAGGAATTTTGTACAAATAGGGGAGTGGTAGCTATTCTAATTGATCTTCTAGAACTCTTGGAAGCTTCTCCAACAATGGCACAGTCACATTAAGAGGGTCCTCAAAGAGAACAATCTGGACCATGCAGCAAGAGTTACATACAAAAAGAAACATAGAATATGGAGGAAAATGCAGATTCAAACATTCTTATTATTTGGAAATTCAATTACAAACAACCAACAACATCTGGGCTTATAGGTTCGGCTCACAGGCATAATACAACATGTTCTACATACAATATTCAATATGCTCCTTAATGCGAGCAAAAGTATTACTTATCAAATCCTATCTTCTAACTTCGATGCTTTCTAATGATTGATCACAATTTTTTATATAATGTCTTGAGTTTTGGAATCATTTGTGTTGTCCAAAGATCATTACAATCTCCAATGAAAGAAAATGTAACATGCGCATGAATAAGTTGGCCTCAAATTTGACTTACTCCACGGTGAATGCATGAGATGAAGTGTGGACCTAAATTAAGGTCAGGGAAACTCCATAGAACAATTTGAATATCATCATCATGATCCAAAAGATACGAGAAAGATCCACGAGCGATCCAACTAGCCATTCGGTTTGAAATTATTCCGGTGCCAATTCAAGAAACTGCCACATAATCCAGAAGCACTAATCTTGCCAAAAAATGATCCAATCGATCTAAAATCTTGGGATAAGGGAAATGAACATGTCCACGATGTACATATGGATCTGCAAGGTATGGTGAGAAAATATGATGAAACACTAAATCTTCCAACATGAACTAAAATAAGAACTGAAACAGAACAAACTGAAATGAAAATATTTTTGGTTGATGCAAGATTGCCAAGAACCAGTGATGCTCCTGCATCAGACATCTGGGGTGGATATAAAAGTGAGTCCCTCACTTTGTTTGGGCTAAAGGAAAACCAAAATGGTCTACCTCATCCTGAGAAATCCAAGAAGAATCTTCCATTGGTCTGCCTTTCCACTTCATAAGATATTCTTTGTATTGTCTTCCACGCGTCTTCCTCCCATTTATGGTATCCAAAATCACTTCTATCTCATTTGGTTGTTGCTTAGGAAACTGATTCTCTAGTTTTGCTTTACTGTCTTCACTAAATTCTACTTCATGATACTGATGTAGATCTACAATGTTGAATATAGGTGATATTCCCACTCCATCCGGTAACTCTACTTCATATGCATTTCCTAAATCAAATTTCTTCAGAATCTTACAAGGTCCAAACTTCCTCATCTTCAGCTTATTGTATGTGCCAACTAGAAATATTTCCTTCCTCAAATATACCATCACTTCATCCCCATCTTTGAACTCCTTGTGTCTCCTCTTTTCATCTGCTTGCTCCTTATACTTCTGGTTAATGTCTTCTAATTGTTGTTTCACCTAAGTATGCACTTTCTGCATATGTTTTGCAAACTCCTCTGCTACTACACTTATTTTATCTTCCTAACCAATGTCTTGTAATTTTGATATACCTCTAGGATGAACTCCAATAATGATCTCAAAGGGTGTATTTCCAGTACTCCTATTCACTGAATTATTGTAAGCAAAATTTGTTTGTTCCAAGACTAAATCCCAACTTTCGGTCTTCTCTCCAACCAAAAATCTCAGCAAATTTCGCAAACTCTTGTTTACTACCTTTGTCTGTCCATCGGTATGTGGGTGAAAAGTATAATTGAAATTTAAGTCTATCTTCAACTTCTTCCAAAGTGTCCTCCAAAAATAACCAACAAACTTTGTACCTCTATCTGAAACAATACTCCTAGGTAATCCATGCAATCTCACCACCTCCTTGAAAAACAAGTATGCTACATGTACTGCATTTGTTGTCTTCTTACAAGGTATGAAATGTGCCATTTTAGAAAATCTATCCACTACCACAAATATGGAATCATTACCTCTATATGTCTTTGCAAATCCAAGTATGAAATCCATGTTGATATCCTCCAAAGGTCTCTTTGGAACTGTCTAAGGTTTATACAGTCCAACATTCTAACTACTACCTTTTGCAATTTGACAAACTCTACAACTCTGCACAAAATTCCTAACATCCTTATGAATCTGTGGCCAAAAGTAATTCTCACTCACCAATGCTATTGTCTTATCAATTCCAAAGTGTCCT
>VDFB02193867.1:728917867-728967234 GCA_007258455.2 Sequoia sempervirens | reverse complement strand
CTTCATATCGATGATATTTACCACCATTGAAGAAAAATATGATGTACTTGCCTGAGCGGTAGGATGCACGTTCATAGACTACAGGGTGACCAACTTTAATTATGTTGTAGGAGTGCTTAGAGTGGCTTCTTCTCGGTGGCCATCAGAGATTTCTGCAAACACTAGCATCAGAGGTCGATGCAGAAGCTTTCCAACATTGATCAGATTATTCTTTGCGTATACCACCACCTCGTATTCATCAGGCAAGATATCCCCTCCCATAGAGGTTATCATAACTGCGATATCCAGGTTAAAGGCCTTTGGATAGAACATGAACGCCATGGCGGTTTGGGGTCAAGCAGTCATGGGGATCCTTTGCTAGGTCTTATGGAACTTGGTGTTGAAGTCACTGATGGCTTCATGTGGAGCCCTCTTGATGGTAATTAGTTGTTGTAGCAATGAGGAGCAGTCTCATTTTTCTGAGAAGCATTTAAACATGCATTGTCTAAGTTGGTCCTAGGAGAGGATGGAGCCTGAAGCCAAAGATCGATACTAATCTTGAGCCTTCCCATTAAAAGAGGCAGCTAGCAACCTCAACACAATGTTTTCCTCCGATATGTTATGTACCCTACATACTTATGCTATATCTTGAAGGTGTTTGGAAGGGGTTTTGAAATCTCCTCCGGAGAATCTTGGAATAGCCTTGAGGGATTTAGCAGGTATAGCGAGGCATACATTTGGTGGCGTGGGTGGATGTAGTGGACTACCACTATCCCATGTTACAAAATTTCTAGGAGCAGGGAGAGGTACGTGAGCCATAAAGAGAAGATTCTTATGAATCAGATATACAAGTAATCTTATTTGGAAGTTTAAGCCTTTGGGTGGAGTAGATAAAGCTCTAGATATTGGGCTCTAACTTCTCACTCTATTACTCCTTATAGGTGATACAAAACCTGTAAGTATTCTCCTTCTAGAGATTGAGGTAGGTAACTGAGAGTACTGGAAGTGACTTTTCAAGGATGCTCTTGTTTGGACTCTGGGCATGAAACTTCCAGTTTCCTTCCTTAGCCTGATTCAAGAAATATTTTTGACTTCTAATCAGGCTTTTAGAAAACTTTGGTCCCACTGGAAATTCCAAAAAAAGAACTGTTGATCATCAAAGCTTGCACCTATTCGACAGTCTTATGGGAAATTTAGCAAGTGGGGGACAAATTGTGTCTCACTGAATACCTCTGGGTTTTTTTATAGAAAGTCGACTCTTCTTTTGGGTTTTGAGATAAGGGGAGAAGGAAATGTAAACATAAAACATAAAAGGTGATGTGCCAAACCTTTTACAATATTTCAAACCAAAATCATTCCTATGATTGATATAAATAGACACAGAATGCCACAACCCCTTATTGTTGGAAATAGAATGAACATCAAAGGCTAACTTCAAGAATAGTGCAGAATTTCAAATCTTTTTGCAGGTAGTGTTCATTAAGGTCCAATCAAAAGTAAAGATTTCTTATGGTTAACAAAACAATATTTGAAAAATTACATGAACTCGTCCTCCTAATATAGCATAGCACAACAAAATAACAACTTTCAAAAAAACAAAGAAGTCTAATGACATAGTCCATTTTTCTTAAGTCACTACTCTATCACACAAGCATAAAGCATAGAAATCCACTAATTAAACTATCTAGATATAGCTTGTAAGACACAATTTTTCATTCACAACAATAATATAAAGAAAGAAAACTTGAAAAAGGCCATGCATGCACAATCTCAACAATTTATCCTTGACACTTCATGCTTTTATATCAAATGAACTTTGAAATAGAGGTTGGATGCCAATCTGGAAATAGTTTAAACCTTAATAGATATAACATGCCAAAGTAAAGTAGTTATGTAACATGTTTATGAAAATAATTCTAAAAACCCTAAGAAAACTATAGGAAGTTTTCTTAACAAAGAAAATATCACTTGGAAAAATCCTGCTTCTTTTGTGTCACCGCCTTCCCTATATAGCTAGAACAACAAAAAAAAAACATGCCGCCTCAGCTCAGAAGTAATCACTACTAGGTGTTGAAAATTGATAGCACACGATTAGATCATAGATCTTTCGTTAGGTTGCAACGATCTTTGCACATCAATTCTCATCTACTGCCTTAATATCCTTTAGATATTTTAGCAAAGATAGAGGCTCATAAACAATCAAATCCTAAAACAATAGCCTAGAAAAATCCTACTTGACCGATCACATCACTCCTAGGCACCGTCTCAAAACTTCCATCCCAAAAACTGAGGAAAAGAAAAGAAAAGGCCAGCCAAATTTGACAAACTCCTTAATTAGATTACTCTGTAGGAGGTGCAAATAGCCCATGGAAAAGAGATGATGTGTCATTAGGGCGGAAACTCTCGAGCTCATGAATATAGCTCCCAAGAAAATGTCCGACGAGTTAACACATTTCCCGAACTCTCTCTCGAAAAGAAGATGAAAGATGAAAGTTGTGCAACCACCATGTGGCTTGCACATTTTTCTGATGATTCTATTTGAGCGTGGGTGCACCCAAAGTTGAATACATTTATGAAAAAATAAAAATGACTGAGGCAAAAAAATTAGTTCACAATGAACAAGGTTCTCCTTTCATTTTCTTGGACTTGGAAGAAGAAGCTCTAGAGGTAGAAGAAAGAGATGGAGTGGAATTCTAGTTGTTCTTCAGCTTCAGTTTGGATGGAGTCTCACTACTTGAAGATGATTTTGTCTTGGGATTCTTCTTATTCTTTCCTTTACCCTTGGAATATTGAGCCATTAGAGCATGATTCTTAGAACTAGGTAGTGCATCATGTTGGTGTTTTAAATAATCCAAGTTGATCTCATAATTACCTATGAAATTTCCAAATTCAATGGTTAGTAATTAGGTGGGATTGGCCAACCTGATAGGTGAAATCCTTTGAGACTTTCCTACACTTTAAGCTTTGCAAGATCCGGGAGGGTGATCCCTAACAATTTTTTCAAACTCTCTTGTGCCATTTACTTTTGAATATTGTAACAATAGATGTATTATCCAAATTGTTGTTTAATAGATGAAAAACCTAAAATAGTTGCTGGATCTTACAACATTTACCAATCTATAACATGAGAATATGGTGAAACTTAACTCGAGATATACATTCAAACTGAAAATAAAGATTTAAATTGATTTTGTATGTTATTGTTGTGAATGACCAGAGAATTGCAACATCAACACAACTTATGGACTAGTGCCTTATCTTAGGGCATGGAGTCTTAAATCATTCAATTAAAATCATACAATAACATTTATTCTATCAAAATAGAGCTATCAAATGATGCCTTACACCATCTAACTCAGAATTCCAAGCCAATATTACTTAATCATCCTAGTATACATTCATATATATCTTCATTCATGTTAAATAAAATTAACTCATTCTTTGAACAAGAGAATTAACGCTAAAAAAAATTCTAGGGGAACACCACAAAGATGAATTGAAAAATCTTTGATTCATTTCATTCATGATCTATATATGAAATATACAATGTGGAACAAAGGCTTTGGAAATATGCCATTTTTATTCAGAAGTAAGAGTACTGGTATACAATGGTAATAATCAAAGACTCAAACTCCAAAACCTAGAAAAAACTTAGACAAGATGCATTTGCATTCTCAATTACAATCCGCTTCTCAGAATCACTCAACAATAACCATGTAATTGGTCTTGAATTCCCTTTTATAGAAACAAGGGAGAAAAACAAGCTTTGGGCCAATGTATACTTGTCACATTTACATTTGACCATTACAATTCATTCCAAAAGACCCTTATATTTGCAAAACCTAGGGGGAAATATCCGCATGAGACAAAAGTTATTTTTAATTTGTTGATGAAGATACTTCTTGCCTTCCAAAAGGATCTTTAGTCAATGATTATATTCTTTCCACGAGCAACAAGTCTTCTTCCACGTGCTCCCAAATTTGCAAGATAAAAGCAATAAAGTAGAGAAAAGGTCAAACAATACCCACGTCAGTACCAACCATCAACAACTTTGAATTGAGGAGGAAACAATATTTAAACGTTGATATAACAAAGGATTAATCTATACACTTTTCAAGCCATGCATTGTATTCCCCCTCAATAGGCCATTCAACATCCAACAACCCCTATATCCATCATTATTGAAAACCTTTTATCCATTGAGTACACCAGGACCAAAATTTACTGCCACCTTTGCTTAAAAGCAACTCACAAGTCTGGGATATCAACATACTTCTTCCATAGTCCAAAATCCTCCTTAGATGGCCATACACATGCAATAAATTCATTGAATTTTTTCCTGTATTGGCCATACTTGATGAGTATTTGAGTTACTTCTTTGTCAAAACCCTCAAGGAAAACATCTATGAAAGATAACTTATCCATTATGTCTTTCAACATGTCAATGTTTACTCTTTCACAAATCGATGCAACTAGGGTGGCAACTGAACTATTTATTTGATCTTTCCATTGTTGAAGGGGCTTAACTCCACCAGTATAATTTAGAATGTCAAGTATCAAACCAAGATCATTTTCATCAAACTTATGCACAAGCTCCCTTATCTTTTTCTCCATGGGATCCATTAGCACTTGGCATTCTACAATCCTTTTCACAATTTTGTGGGTTGGAGCAATGTGTGGTGGTTTATTGGCATCATGGGTTGATCCAATAACCATGCTCTTTAAATTTTACAACTTAGGGATCCATTTATTCATCAATGGAATAGCAAGTTCCCTATCCCTATCAAATATATTTATTGCATCAAACATGGTTGAATAAGTTGAATGGACATTGAGAGTCTTCCTCTCAATATTTTTATTTAGGTGCTCCAACACCACAGTTACAATCTTCATGTTTTTCATATATACAGTCATATCCACATGCTCAATGAATTCATCATAAAGTTGGAGTTGTTCAATCAACTCCCTTCTACTAGATCTCTTCCTTTTTTTAGGTGCAACTGATGTGCTTGGAGTTAGATATGCAATGGGAACATCATCAGAGGATCATATACAATTAATTCTATGGAAGTGGAAGGATGAGGTGGAGAATAAGTAGGAGGCGGTTGGATTGGAGAAGGTGGTGGCGTTGGAAATTGCATTTGAGATTTGGATGATCTTGATTACAATGCTTGCAATTGCTCCTTCAAAAGTGCATTCTCAAGATGGAATTTTGCAATTGTTTGCTTGTCCTTATCTACCACCAAATAATTGTACTCCTTATTCTTATCTTCATACTTTTCTTGAATGGACTTTGTAGCTACTTTAGTAAATTATGCAACATTTACAGCCAATGTGGCTGCCTCCACAACTGAAGTGTCTAACACCCTTTTTATTATTAGTCCTCCCCTAGGGTCAGATGCAGTCTCTGCAACTACTGGCTTCCTTGTATTAGGGAATAGTTCCCAAATTTCTAAGGTGTCCCATTGAGGGCTAAAAGTCAATCCTTGCAAGATAGTTGTTGCCTCTTCCTTGGTAGCAAAAATTTTCCTGTCATGCCTCCAGACAATATCAAAAGTAATAGCCGAAGCTAATTCCCACTCTAATAGAAAAAGTGCACTTTTTCTTACTAATTCTTTGTCTTCATCAACTGTAATATTGTAGTACTTTGCCCTTATTTCTGCAAAATGTACCTTGCACTCGATGACCTCTCTAGGGAGCTTTGGATTGTTAACCATTCTAGTCAACATTTTCTTCATACTCATCCGTCCTATCTCTCCACGCAAACTCTTCAAAATCCTTGGTTTTCATTAAGTCAATGGCCATAAATTTAGTGCAGGCCTCTTCCTTGACATCATAAGAATTATTCAATCCACTTAGATCAGCTTTGCTCAACCTTAAGCTCATAGCTTGTGGAACTATTTATATGGGAGGTGAAGGAATACCTTACCTCATCTCATCCTCAGTTACAATAATCTCATCCTCAAAATCAATATCATAATCAACTAGACCAGTTGATTCAATCCTCCTCTTTGGTGAAGGTGGCTTTATTGGTGGTGATTCTCTAACAAGAGAATCCAATTCAATGACCTTGAGTGCAACACACCTTGGGGGTGATAGTGGACGAATTTGCGTCATAGGTGGAGATTCCCTTGACACCTCTGATTGAGTAGGGGTGGAAATGGTTTGTTTTTTCTTTACTGTGCTCTTTCTTCTTTCAAACACATGTAACTTCTTAGGGGGGCTGATATGCGGGTCTTTCCTCCTCTAGGGGGGCTTTCCCCTTATCTTTCTCATCTGTTATTTAGCCTTCCCTCTTTCTTGTATAATTCTCTCCTCTTTTAATCAACCTACCACCTTATCAAAATTTTGCAACATTGTTTCAACCCTTAATGTTTCATCTTTTATGTCTGAAAGGGATTTATACTCTAGATTCTTCTCTTGCATTTCCTTTTCCAAAATTTCAAAGGCTAGCCATTTCATTTTCCTATCTTCTTGCACCTTATAGTTAAAAATGTAATGGATGACATCTTTAGGGAAATAGAAGTTATGGTAGAACCTACCCCCTCTGATTCTATTCTTCAAGGAAAGCATGACACCCTCAGGGTCATGGTTCTTCATTCTGCAACATTTCATCTTTAGGGGCTTCAATTTTGGCATGATATTCTACCATCCATCCTTGGTCATAACAAAATAGAAAACACACTGTGTACATAGGGAAAAATGTCCCTTTCCTCATCCCCACCATATGTTTCTCTTCCACATCACCCAATTTCCACATGACCTCTAAGAATCCAATCCTCAAAGGCACATCCCTAGGCAATACATGAGGCATTTTTCTTGTTCCATAAACCCTACGAATGCAGCAATATAAATATGGGATGATGTCCCCCTAGTTGTTCTCAATACCTAGCTCTGGTCTTCTCTCCCTTTGCCTAAAATAGTCATGAATCTCTACTGGAATCCTAGGAGGATTCACCACCAAAACTCTCATTAACTTGGATGCAAAAACATGTGAAAATTCCAAAAAACTAGAATACTGATCATCCCTGTCCAATACAAAAGTCCACATCCATACCAAAATATCTCTACCAAGATCATTTTTCCTATCCAACTATATGTCATCACCAAAGATACTAGCTCCCATTTACAAAAAACATGTGCATAAGTAGGGAGTACCACCAAAACCTTAGTCCCTTCTCACCATTTTTTAGAGCAACCAGAGCCTTATGCATCTCTTCTAATAGATAGCCAACAAAATCATAACATTTTCAATCATCACATGTTGGATATTAGTAGCAATGTACATGAGAGCTCACAACATCCTTTCTCCTGGTTCATACCCCAAAATCTAACATAGGGTATACAAATTTCTTTGGAAATAGTGCTCAAACAATTTAATCTCAAAAGGCTCCTTATCAGAGGGGTTCAATGTAATTATGCTTCCCCTTTTTCCCCTAGCCATGAAGATGGTCAATACAGACACCCTGAAGGTTAATATCACCTTTCCATACTATTCTTTCAGTTTGTTTTGATTGATCTTTTCCATCTCATAATCGTAAGGGCTCAATTTGAAAACCTCAATGAGTCCCTCCCTAATAACATCAACCATTTTATCCCCTGAGTGTTTCCTTACAACCCTAACAGTTGGGTTGTAATTGACTGTTATGGCCTTCAATAAATCCACATCCAAATATACATTAGGTACAAATAGTTTGTCTGTATCCAAGCTCCAACCATTGCATAAGGGAATACCTAAGAAACTCTTCCCAAACTAGTTATTCAACAAGGTCCATCCAATAACTGGTAGGGAAACATCTTTGATGGTGTGTTGTTTGTCAACAATGCCCTCTTTTATTCTAGGCCCTTGGAACATTGGTTGGCCCAAAGAATTGCTATTTATGGAGGGATTTAATTGGTCAATTAGGTCTTGAAACAAGGGATGTGTCGAGGTCTCAGAACTAGAAGCTTGGGCCTTGGGTTCCATTGCAATAAAAGAAATATGGGCTAGGGTTTTACTAAGTACAACTAGGGCTTGAACTTAATGTAGGCAACCTGGAAAATTCAAAACAACCAGAGTACAATTCAATGAATTTTAAATCCTAAAAGAAGCCTAGTTTGCAATATGACAAGGAAAAATAATACATGCATGCAAGTTCAATTGAAATTTAGGACAAGATTGAGTGGATCTTACATGTTGGTGTTTGGCACTAGGAAACCCTAATTTTGGTTGCAAAAATCTCAAAAAGCACTGCTACAAATATTTAGATGCTTAAAATATAGGTAAATAAAATGGTACTTCTATACCAGCTTTTATGAAAAAATAACCTTTCAATTTGGTCGTTGAACATCACCTCTGCCATTATTGTTCGCTCATGTGAACTAGAATGACTCAATTAGCTTTGTTTGCAAGTTAAATAACAACCATTGACCTTCCCGTGAGTTGGATTCATGGATGGCTTAAATGAAGTTGTGAAAGTTTGAATTGTTTGAATTTTGTTGACTGAACATCCAACCAATCAAACATCTCCATATGTTTTCTTCTCTTTTCTGTCATCGTGGGCTCCACCACAACTTACAAGCCATGAGATTTCTACATGTCTCCCACCCGCTATCCTACTAACATTTGTAGGATATTGATTGACGACCATGAGCTAGTAGGGAACGACTCAGATTATCCCAGTACAACTCAATATGTGCACCCATTAATCTATAGGCTTACACCCATATGCACAATACCTTCATCAAATGGAAATTTGATATTAAAACATCTGAAGCCTCCTTTTACCCACATGCACTAAAAACTTCTTTAGTAGCTCAAGCTTTAAAACTCTATTGTCTTGTTGAAATATTTCATAAAATATTTCCTCCTTTCAATAGTTCCCTAGGCATTGTAGATTACTCCACGTGGTAGTCACCCGCTATCCCTCGCGATATTTCATCACATTAGAAAATCAACAAGGGGAAGCAAGGAATAGTCAAGATTCAATTGCTATCATCGATCACAACGATCAGATCTTGGGCCGACCATTCTTACCACCTTACAAACCGTTGAGATCCACCCAAAAGATGATATGTGTGGCATGTGCCTGCTATCCCTCGCCATTTTTCTTGACATCAACAAATCCTAGAGGGGCAGCAGGGAATGATCCAAATTAAAACTATGGGGCCCAAGAACTTAAGCAATTTTAATAGCACATGCATCAAGTTACGATCTAAAGAGGGGACTTTCCTAGGGGAAACATGCTAGACTTAGGAAATTTAAAAGAAATATTTGTCCCCCGTGTAAAGTAGAGATAAAAAAAGCATTAATATTCATGACCCGCTTAGACTATAGACCATAGGCCAAATGTTTAAAAGGGGTGCATGACCAAATATCACTAGGAACATGGGGCCAATGACGACAGTGACCCCAAGTCGTAACTTAAGTGACTCAAAAAGTGAACACACGCCAATGACAAATTAAAAGAATGCTAGGGATTTTATGGATTAAGGGTTTTAAGAGGGTTTTAACCCTAAGATTGAAGCCTTATCAGCACAAAAACAAAACCCTATGCTCAGGAGGACCAAAATTTTAGAATGCAAACCTGGAACCAACCAAATTTTGTAAAGTCCTAACACATCTAGTTGAATCAACTTGGCCTCCTCCCTACTAAGATGCTCACAAAAACTCAAAAGAAGGAATTTTATAATCTTTCCCCATGGAATCCATAGTAGAATATAAAGTATAAGAGAACACTTGATAAGTTCCTCTTAACTTAGATATAATCAAGAAGATACATTCATAATTAGATTTATCCTGTCCACATCCTTTTAATTGTGACAAAATCAACTTGAATTGTGCAAGAAAATCCTGAATTGAAGGAAATGCATCTGGAGAGAGTGATTGTAGATTCCCTTGAAGTTGCAAGATTATGAACTGATTGGCTTTACCATACTTGATTCTTCAAGCTTATCCCAAACATTCTTAGGTTTTTTACACTTCATAATATGAAATAACAAGTTATTAGATATATGTAAGCCAATGAGACCTTTTGCTTCATCCATTTTACATCTATGGGTAAATTTTTCACATTCCCTTGTGAATTTAGGTTGTTCTGCATCTAACATTGGTCATAGACCCTTAGATTGTAAGAATGGAGTCACTTTTAGCTTCCATGTATGATAATTGTGTGGAGTGAGTGGTTCAATTTTTTGTAGATCTACCATGTTGGATAAAAGAACACTAAGAGAAAGAAGATAATGTGGCACTTGAATTGTGCCTTTCACCCTGCAAAATGTATTAAATCTAAATTTGCAACCCCCCAACAAATTACAATGAAGAAATTTTGCAATTTGTACAAGTGAAGCTTAAATCAACTGTTTATAACACACGGTGTTTCTTACAATTTTTAGAAAAAAATGATTTTCAAAATTGAAAATAGAGGCTACAAACAAATTCCTTGCAATTTTTTGAGAAATTTTAAAAAAAATTTGCCAAATTTTGACTTCGTATGCAAAAGTTAATCCAGTTACAAGTAATAAATGCGCCTGTACCTTTGGGCTGAAAAAACTAGAAAAAATGGAAAAATCTGCAAAAATTACCTACACCACTGCAAAGTTCGTCAATCCAACTTTTCGATAATATCTCGTTTGCAAAAATCTGACACCGTGGTGAAAAGTTATGCAAAATTGAAAAAAAGGCCTAGTTTAGGCACTTTTAAGGCTAAATGGGGGCATAAATTAACCACCTTTAGTTTGGCACCTGGTCACCCATGTGGCCACAGATGATTAAGTGGCAAAAAAATCAGCTGTTTAAGAAAGATGTTGGTGGTTTTGAAGTGGTCACATGCAACAATTGACAAAACCTGGTAGTTGAAAGACTTAACTACCCACCTAGCGGTTTAAACTCTATAGCTAGAGGTTGTGGAGACCGGCGGTTTATACTAACCTTGGTGGTTAATCTGGCGGTAAAGTTTTCCATCAGCGGTTTATGGTAGACTATAGTTTGAAATAATTGCTATCAATTAATTTGAATGTTGGGTAGGTTAACAGTCACCGCTAGCGGCTAAATCTCGTCGTTGTTTGCTGGCAAGTGGGCCGACACCAACAAAGAGAAGACAATTTCGGTGGGTGTATTTAAAAATCCAACGATAATACTTAATGTGAGTTGACAATAAAAGAAACGCTGACAAAGACTTGCCAAAGGCCGAAAATACTGTTGACTCTACAATACGACCTATGTCGTATGTAGAAAAAGATTTGTAGATTTATAATTAAAAACTTCACCCCAAAAAGTTTAATGATATGCTCCCAATATTTATTAAAAAAAAATTCCTGATAGAATATAAAATATAGAAAATTATTTTTAAAATAATATTTTCTTTAAAATCGTACCATCGACTTGTGGGTCCGTACGACCCTTCATGTAAAAAAATGCTCTAGAAACAAATTTCACCAAATATAGACAAATTTTATGTCAAAATTCATGGAATCAACCACCCAGATGGAATGGCAAGGTTATTTTTTTGCCAAAAATTCTCCTATAAAAATCTATTCACCAGATTCAAGCTTCAAACTCTTGTTTGCCAAAGTTGCAAATGATGCTCAAATTGAGTAAAACGAAAGCCAAATCTAACTTTTTTGAGCCTCCCGGATGCAATGGGACAACCATAAATACTACCACTGTATCCAAAAGTGTTGCAATCACCAAATCTCACCAAAAATAATACATGCAATATAGGATTAATAGATCTTTGCAAACTATTTTTTATTCTCAAGATCATATTGAAACATAAGAGAAGAGCATATAGGAGTTTACAAGATCATAAAAGAAACTCAAATCACAATAGAAAACCTGATGGTAGAAACTCTCTAATAAAAACAAGGGGCTTGCATGATTCAAAGCTCTGGTACCATGTTGAAGTGAGCAACCAAGATCTTCAATCTACAACACCAAATAATCTCCACAAGAAATAAAGAGAAGCAATAATGAAAGATGTTATTCCACCAAACAAGAATTACAATATGATACAATATGCAATACAAGATACAAAATATGCACGAGATTCCTTGCTTATAAAGGAAAGGGAGAGAGATAGGATAAGAAAAGATCATGACAAGTGTCGTAATCCTATCACATAACACAACTAACTCATAACTATCTAGGATAATGCAAAGTCTAGATAATACAACTAAGACTTCTAGAAGAAAGCTTATATTCTATGTAAACTTAATATGTGAACTAAGTCCCCTAAGTCCCTAGTAAAGAATTAACTAGGTACAAAACTTTATTCACACCAACAATTTTTTTATTGGCCATATTTTTTGTTTTTAGAAATTATTGTGTACATCATGCATAAGATGACCTAAACTTATCATTTTTTGATTTTTTTTCAAATTGAAAAGAATTGTTTAAAAAATGCTCAGTATAATTCATTTTTTAAAAATATATATTTTAATAAAAAGTTAGTAAAAAACTTTGATATTTCAAGTTTAAGGACTAGTTTCATCAAAATTTATTTAAAAAATAGGAAAAATAATCCAATTATAAAAAAAATTACATATCTTGAATCTACATAGTCTCATCTATAATGGGTTTTAATTTTATCAAAAAAAATTGTAAAAAAGGTCTTCAAATATATGTCCAAAATCATTCTTTTCTTGTGAAATTGATATGACCTTCAAGTTGTAGGTCAAACCAGGTCCAAAGCTTAGGTTTGGGTCCCCAAGCCTTTTCCCAAACCGAAAAAAAAAGCACAAATCTGACCAAAAATTTAAATTTTAAAAAATGGGATCTCATTTTGTAGAAATGAGATCCCATTTCATAAAAAAATATTTTTTTATACTTTTATGAAATGGGAAAATAGGATCTTGTTTTACAAAATGAGATCTTGTTTCCACAAAACAAGATCCTATTTTTGGCTCGATGTCTTGAAGCAAAACAAGACCCCATTTGTTAAATAACGAGATCCCATTTCATTTTGCCCAATTTTTGGTTTTTTTCTAAGTCTTAAACTTTCATTAGAAGTGGACTCATCTTCTTGCATTTACCCATGGAAAGGTACATGGGAAGCGACTGTAGCTATTGGTCATGGTGAGGTCATAGGGGTTGAGTCCAAAGCTTTGTTCGGCCAAGTCACAATTACCTATTATTGTTGGAGGGCTACCCACTAGCTACCAATGTTGACTTGAATGCATCTAGATGATAGTTTTTTTTTAGAGACATAATTTTCACCCAGGGAGTTAGATTTTCATATTCTTATAGTCAATGGAAAGCTGCTTCTAAGTAATGCATTGTGGTATTAGGGTTTATTTATTTATTTTTTTGTCTTAGATAGAATATGCTAGTTAGAATTCAATTTTACTTTCATTTATTTGACATGTCATATCTTGTGCTCACAATGTTTGATTTTGGACTTCTTATATGAAACACAAAGTATTTTGAGCACTTTGCAATGGATAAAGTGTAAATTTTTTAATATGTGACTTGTTCACTTCCATTTATATTTTAACTATTTATTGCTTCTTTTGATTGTGATGATTTGGTGTTTAAGTTGTGAAATTTATATATTTATCTTTGGTTGTCTATATTTGAAATGGTTATTAATCTATGGTTGAATTTTATATTGCATCATGAGATCTATGAGTTGTGCAATTTTGTAGCTTGAATATACTTATAGGTTTCATAGATAACCTAGATTTTGGTTGTCTATACTCAACTATTTAAGTGTGCATACAACATTTATTTGGTTGGCTTGGTTTGGTCACCTAGTTCATTGGTTTTGTTATTATTAGGTAGAAAAATATGGTGTTACTTTACATAGTTGTGTTGTGGGACCTATCATTGCTGACAATGGTACAAGACGTGTGAGACTCAATTGGGTGGTGATCATGGTGTCATGAAGGTTTCTTTTATGCTTGGAGTTTAAACATGACATCATTATTTATGTACATACATTAGATGGTGATAATGGTTTCATGGAGATTCCTTATACACTTGGAGCTTTGGAATGACATGGTTGCTTATGTAAGTACTTCGGGTGGTGATCATTATCATGGATGTTCTTTGAATGTTAGGAGCTTTTGCATGAGGGTTGTTTATGTAGATGCATTTTTGTTGGTGTTGGATTGATTCTAGTTATAGTTGGTGGTTTATCATCTTGGTTTGGACATCTTGGTTCTATTTAATCCTATAGAACTAATGGTGTTACAATTGAGTGTGTGGACCATGAGAGATCTTCATTTAGGAGATAATTATCATGATTCTATGTGTATTTTGATATCACAATTCAATGGGATGTTTGGTAGTGATGGGGATTCAAAATTTGTTGATGCATGATTTTCTATAATGGTTGCTGGTTTCAGGAGGAGCTCTTAGATCCCATTTATTGTAGACCATTTGAGTTATTTTCCATCTTTTTTTATAATGAAAAGAGATAGTTATCTTCATATAATTTGGAGATGTTGGTATTTTGTTATCATGGAGAACTCTTGGAGTTTTTGGTTGAGCTATTAGTTGTGAATTGTTGGTTTGATAAATTATCTATGGTTAAAGGATGGTGTTATTATGCCATGGTGAGCTCTCAATTGCATATTATAGGTATGGCATGATAAAAGGGCTCTTAGGAGAAAATATGTCGACTTTAAACATTATTTTTTTAAAGAGATTTAGATCATGATCTCACAAAGACTTATTGATTCTATAGTTGGAATGTTGGTGGTGATTTGTGGTAATATGATTAGTGAGTGGTGTGGTCCCCTTTTTCTTGTGAGATTTTGGTTATTACATGTTGCATTTAATTTCAATTGGAATGAGATGATCTGTTGTACTATATCAAATTTGGATGAGGCTACAAATCTTATTCTTAGAGATCATGTGTTTAGATTTACTTTTTGATCAGATTTTACCATGAAGACTAAGGATCCTATGCTTGGGTTCAACGTGAGTTCAACATGGACCTAATGAGGAGATTGTTCTTTGAGAAAGTTATTGTAGCTTTGTATATATTGGAGGATAAATATCATTCTTTTAGTGTAAAATATTCCTTTTTACACTCACTTAAGCTAGCTTAGTATGCTTTTATCTAGTTGCATTTATTTATTTAAGTAATTAGTTTATTAGCTATTTAAATTACTTTCTCTAGATTTGATAAGATTTCCTACTTTATTGGATAAGATTTTTTAGATAAGCTTTTCTACTTTATTGGATAAGATTTCCTTCTTAGATAAGATTTCCTGCTTTATTGCATAGGCTAATTTCAATTGAAGTCTATGCTTTATGTGAGATCTTAGGTTACCTCATGCATTGCCTTCCTCTATATAAAGCAATGGATCTTTGCACATTTGTCATGTACTCTCATTTTCTATATAGAATATAGTTTATTCTAGCATATTATTTTTCTTTGATTCTTTCCTAATCTTTCATTGTATCTTGGGTTTGCTTAACAATAAATCTTACATGGTATCAGAGCTCTCATGATTGATAGGATTTATTTTAAGAAATATTGAGCGCAAATAGGGTCGTGCAAGAAGTTGGGTCCATAGAAAGCTCAAAAAGTGGAAGTGTATTTCTTGATTTCTAAAAAAAATCACACTTTGATTGAAAATTTGAAGCACAAGTACACATTGAATCCTAAAAAAAATTAGTAATATGAAATTTAGTATTTTGAGTCTAGTTTCCAAATATTTAATTTTTTCAAATACCCAAATGATACAAATTAATTTTTAATAGGAATCTATAAAAACCACATTTTAAAAGTCACCTTTTTAGGACTATACCATGCACGTGTACAAACACCATAATTTGACCTAAATAAAAGGATTTTTCAAAATCCTTTTGAGGAAATATGTGTAACAACCTAAATTGATGAGGATATTTTTTATATTTTTTTTAATATTTGTTTTATTAATTTTTATTGGCCATATTTGTTGTTGTTGAAAACCAACATGTACAAACACCATAATTTGACCTAAACTAATTATTTTTTTGAATTTTTTTCATCGTGTATATAATTTTTTGAAGATTGATGTCAAATAATATTTTTTACAAAAAAATAGGCATATAAAAAGTTATTAAAAAACTAAAAAATATGATATTTCAAGTTTATGGACCAGTTTGCTTAGAAACTAATTAAAAAATAGAAAAACTAATCCAATCATAAAAGAATTGCATATTTAGAAACTAGACATCGTGATCTATAATGGGTTTTAATTTCATAAAGCAATTCTAAAAAAAGCCCATCAACTATATTGCCAAAGTCAGATATTTCTATTAGCATTGACTTAGGTTTTTAGTTGCAGGTCAAATGCTAAGGGTTGGGTTACCAAACCTTTCCCGAGCCTCAAACCATATCAAAAAGTGAGTTTGAATTTTAATTTTTTTTAGAATGGGTAACTGGGTACCTGTTCTATTTTAGAACGAGTACCTATTTTAAAGATGGTACTTGTTCTAAAATAGAATAGGTACCCATTTTAAAGTAGATACCTATTCTATTTTTAGAATAGGTACCCATTTTAAAGCGTGTACCCGTTCTATTTTTAGAACAAACCGTATTTGTTTTAAAGTGGTACCCATTCTATTTTTAGAATAGGTACCTATTTAGGAATGAGATCTTGATCAAAGGCTCGAGATTACGTTGCTAAACGAGTGCCTATTTCTTCAAAATGGGTACCCATTCCTTTTGACATTTTTTTGACGAAACTTCCCCTCTTTGTGGACCCAACTTCTTGCACTTACCAAAATATGTTATTTTTTTGCAGAAAAAGAGTATCATCTTCTCTTGCATCCGTAGATGATCTAGAGAATCAAAAATTGTGAAAAAATACTAGATTTTGAGGGTTTAACATCTTTTTCAATTGCATGTGCATTTCATGTATGTTTTGTAGCCTCTTGGATTGAAGCTAGACTCACCATCACGTTCAGAGCAACCAATAAAGTTAGAGCAACCTCTAATTTTTCTAAATTAACATCTTTTTTTTAATTACATGTATGGTTTTCAGCCTCCTAAATTGAATTTGGACTCACCATTATGTTCAAAGTAGTCAAGAAAGTTAGAGTAGCCTCTTGTTTTTCCAAAATCAGACATCGAAGGCCAGATTGAATTAGGCATAAATCAAGAATATTCAGTGAGCATCCTGACATGTTGCTAAAAATCAAGGCATTTTGAGGCAAAATAGACCACACCATTACATCCAAAAGGCACCAAACCCCTATTTTCATATAAAATTTATCTATTTTCAAAAAAATTGACCTCGATTAATGTTTTCGTCAGATGATGTCATGCTAACATTCAACACCTACATGCCTAACTGAGCATTTTTTTTGGAGGCCATATCTTTGTTGAACACTCAGAATACTGAGAGGGGAGGGGGGTGAATCAGTATTCTATTAAACCATTTAAACATTAGCCATCCAATTACCAAAGCTTAATCAACTACAGTAATGAAAGAAAGCATGAAAACACCCACAACATCACATAACACATGAACACCAAGACTTTTACTTGGAAAACCCAAAATGGGAAAAACCATGGTGAGGGTTAGCTCACAATATATTATAACTTGTTATAGTATATTACATAAATACTCATTATAGGTGGAATCATTGTCCACGTGGACTCATTTCCCACACAGAAAAAGATAGAAGAGAGAGGGGTGGCTCACAACCTATTTTGAACTATTATAAAAGCATCTATAATATACATGAATACATTTTCAATGAAGTACAATATATCAAACTTCGTACTAATCTAGATTAATGCTCTGCTCTGCTCTACATTCACATAATTTTGATCTCAACATTCACAACCTATCTATGCTTTGATCAAATTTACATCAAACATTTCACAAACATATTATCTCTACATCCAAAATACTAAAAACAATCCATCATATATATTAACATCAAGTGTAACATTCATTAGGTCAGCCTAATTGGATGTAACAGACAAAATTCAACTTATTTGCTCCAAACCTCATCATCCATAAAAAATACCTCAATTCAAATCTCAAAATACCTTAAGATAGGTCAGCATGGACCTATAATAGATCCCTATAAAGACTCAACACATATTAATCCTTCACATACTCTTCAAACTTGTTAGGTTGGCACACCATATGACCTAAACAAAAATTCTTCAATTGTTCATCTAATTCACAATTCGTGGATCTAAAATGTGGATCCCACTTGGAATTCACACTCATATGACATCTTGCAACATAACTTCAACACTACAACATCAAAGTCTCATTCATGGGGAAGTGTGGAATCTCCCACAGCAACACACTATAAAGGAAATGACTGTATTATATTAGATAGAACTTTGTCATCCATATCTTCCAAATACATCACCAAAAATTATGAAATCTTGTATTTAGAATCTTCTAAAAATTATAAAAATTATGTTAGAATCATAGAGAAAAATCTTCCTTTGTGGTGTGGTGTGGACCCAAAAAATGATACATTGTAACCCTAAATTGGTAATTCTGATAGTCAGATTTTCATACCACTGAACTTTATGGACCAAATCTTCTTGTAAAAATGACTTCCTCAACACCTCAAAACATGTTAGAATTTAATAAAAATATTCCACAACAATGTTGACATTAATGAAAAAATTGTAATCATTATGTACATTCTCCATGCTCATGTTTCCAACTAGCATCATCAATGACAATCTCCTCATACTTCCAACAATCTCCCCCTTTGTCATTGATAGAAACATGCCAAAAATTCTCTCCAAAAATCTCCCCCTTTGACATCAAGGAAAAAGGGTGCCTATATGCATTGTTCTAATTCATTACCGGAACTCCCTCTAAATGATGTAGCCATATATACACATCTAGGGAAAATAATTGACTCCCCCTGAGTCATGTACCAGAGAAAAAAGATATTGAAACATATATACAAATATTTTTTTTAAAAATGTATAAAAGCATGAAAGATGTGTCAACTAGAGGTGGTTGATGCTTACAACCTCTTTATTAGATCTTCCTAGGCTACCCTACCATCTTCCCATTCTTGCTTGGCCTCTAGAAGCATCCTGATATGAGTTTCAAACTCCAACAATAGTTCTTCTCCTTATTTTGGTGAAGCAAGTACCAAATTCAACTTATTTTCTTTGTGAGAACTTAGGATTGCTTTGGAAACCAACAAATAGATCCCTCTCTTCTCCAAACTATAGTATGATAGTCTCTCTCTTTTCTTGCAACTGAAAAAACATCAAATGAAGTTCTTCAACTTTTCTCCTTGTGTCACCGGTGAGGTCCATAGCTAGGTCATATGCAGTGGAGGAAACATTAATCTATGAATCAATGGAGTTCACTTCCTTCTTTATGTTTAGTGTGGCTTCGGGCCACTTCATGTCGTAATGATATAGTGCCTTTTCCTCACCAACACATGCTTCTACATCCTTTATCAATTTAGGAAATTTCTTATGTGCAACAACACATTTCTCTATCATCTCTATCATTCTTTTGACATTCATTCTATTCCCTACTTCTTTCTCAGCCTTTTCCTTGAATCCACATTCATATGACTTGAAGGAATCAATCAAAAGTTTGAGATTATCCATACTAGAGATAGATGTGTCTATGCTTGTTCAGGGTATGATCTCATGCAATTCCTTCACTGCATCATCCATTAGTTCTCCACTCATTTGATGTGAATCAATTACCTCCTTTCTAGTGGATGTGTGGAACAAGTCTCCTAGTTGAAGCTTGTGGATAGGAGAAATGTTGTTTAAGTTCACATTACCTTGATTCATCAGCAGTTACAACAATTATGAAGACAAAACTGGCTGGAAACTAGGATGAACACTTAAGATACTTCTTAGAGAATCTCTAGAGGATTCGAAAGATTCACCATGAGTCTTTGTCACCTCTGCAACCTTTCCTTTGTCATCTATTGTACCAAAGTAGATTGATTTTTCTTTTTCTTCATCTCCGGATGCATCTATATTTTTTTATTCTTCTTCTTTTTGTTAGAATTGAAGATTCAATGCACATCTCCAATGAAACACCTAGATGCAATTACCTGTCACAATAGAGAAGATCAAAAGTATGATTGTGATCATTAACCTGAGAATTTTATTGATACAAATAACCTGGATAGTTTTACAAATGAATGTGCATGCTTATATAAGCAATGCAAAAGAAAACCCTACATGCGGATTTTCCAAGATAGAGGCAAGTGTAAAAATCTCATGCAATGAGACAATTTGTCCTAAATTTAGTCCAATATACTAATAAGAATCAAACTAAAGATTAAAAAGCAACTCCTAAGTTTAGCTTAAGTGAACTAAAGTAAAAAAGCCTCCAATAATTAATTGATGATTAATTAATTATCAGATAATGACTTATTTACTACAACACCCCCCATAAGATCAACTTAGAGAGAAACTAAACTACTGATAAAGGAAGCTAAATTATGGATGCATGATAGGTCCCAGATACAAGTCCTGATGGGATACCCATTTACAAATAAATGAATCTCTCATAACTAGAGAAAAGGAGGAAACCTCATTGGAAAAACTCCTCTCCAAAAGTGAGAAAAATAAATGACTATACTAATGCAAGAAGGATAGAAAGATGACTCAATGTGACCCCCAAGGACTATTTTTGTCATGCAAGTACAATAGATGTCCCCTTGATAGGAGAGAGAAAATAAAGATACAAATCCCCCCATAATGAAAGAGCTCTAATACCATGTTAGAATTGAATATTCAATCAACAACTCACATGAAACACCTGCATGCAATTACCTATCACAATAGAGAAGATCAAAAGAATGATTGTTCTTAATAACCTAAGAATTGTATTGATACAAATAACCTAGATAGTTTTACAAATGAATGTGCATGCTTATATAAGCAATGCACAAGCAAACCCTACATGTGGATTTGACAAGATAGAAACAAGTGTATGAATATCATGAAATGAGACAACTTGTCCTAAATTTAGTCCAATCTAATAATAAGAATCAAACTAAAGATTAAGAAGCAACTCCTAAGTTTAGCTTAAGTGAACTAAAGTAAAAAAGGCTCTAATAATGGATTGATTATTAATTAATTATCAAATAATGACTTGTTTACTCCAACACTTTCTCATGATCTTCTTCATCAAATTTCTATTCCTATTCTTCACTTTTCTCTTTGTGCCAACCTTTTCTTCATCAACACCTTTATTTGCATTCACTTCCTTAGTAGTGTCATCTATGTTTACCAGAGGATGAACTTCAATATTTTGTACCAAAGGAGTGGTTGTGACAGTTTCCTTTCAATTTCTTCTTTGACCATTACGTCTTCTTTATTTACATTTGACATATCCTCCACTTCCAAAGGGGTGTTATCTGTTGCATCTTCTTCATGCATGTCCTATTCATGTTGAGCATCAACAATGGGTACTTCTTCTTCTGTATTAAGCTCTAGAGAATTGGTGTCATCATTCATTTCTTCTTTAGTCGCCAGAGTCGGTCCTAGCTTTTTCACAATCTCTTCATCTTTATTGTTGATC
Organism: Sequoia sempervirens; assembly: GCA_007258455.2. Taxonomy (NCBI): domain Eukaryota; kingdom Viridiplantae; phylum Streptophyta; class Pinopsida; order Cupressales; family Cupressaceae; genus Sequoia; species Sequoia sempervirens. The sequence goes on along the minus strand of VDFB02193867.1, from coordinate 728,945,784 downwards.
TCTTTTCTAATTCTTTCCACATCACTTTTGTCCTTTCCCATTATGACTCAGATTCTCTACTTGGTTCTTATTTCTTTGTTGTATATAGTGACCAATGTGGCCTTGTCATTTTCTGAAAGTCTAACACTAGCTCATTCCAAGGCTTCATATTTTAGCCTTTCATGTTCCATTATTGCCTCTTCCCTTATTTTTAGTAAAATGTTGCATACATTATCAGGAATATCCTTTCTAATGTTCTTCAAATCCACTTCAAGTACCATAATGTACTTGAAAATAGCCTCAAGAATGGTGGCCTTTTCCACCTCATTAGATTCCTTGTATAATTCTATTGTTTCTTTCCACATATCATTCTGTACTATGCTATTGAAAATTTCTTCTAAGCTCATAGGAGAGTGAGGTATTACCGGATCATATTGCTTCTTTTCATTGCTCTTTCCTGAAGTCTTCTTCACTTCAACAATATTCTTCTTCTCTAGAGAAGCCTTCTTGGCTTCTTTCTTCTTTTCCTTGATGTGAATTTTAAATGCTTCTTTCTCCTTCTCTATCTCCTCATCACTTTCAGTGTCTACAATGTCAATTATTCTCTTCTTTACAATAGCTTCACCTTGTGAAGCATCACTTTTCTTCTTTCGAACCAATTGTGGTCCTTCTTCTAGATCTTCCTTCTCATCAACAACATTAATTCCAATGTATTTCTCTCTTGTTTATTTTTGTTTCAAACTTCTTTTAGCCAGGATAGTAGAAGGTACAATAGTAGTGGCTTTCTTCTTTTCTGCCTTGGTGGCATGCACAATCAGAGGGGATTTTTCCCTTACTGGAGGACTAGCAGTGGGTTTCTCTTTTCTCATGAAACATGTAAAGCCCCAGAGGAATTTTGTACAAATAGGGGAGTGGTAGCTATTCTACTTGATCTTTTGGAACTCTTGGAAGCTTCTCCAATAATGGCACAATCACATTAAGAGGGTCCTCAAAGAGACCAATCTAGACCATGCAACAAGAGTTACATAAAAAAAGAAACATAGAATATGGAGGAAAATGCATATTCAAATGCTATTATTATTTGGAAATTCAATTACAAACAACCAACAACATCTGGGCTTATAGGGTTTGGCTCACAGGCCTAATACAACATGTTCTACATACAATATTCAATATGATCCTTAATGCAAGTGAAAATATTACTTATCAAATCCTATATTCTAACTTCGATGCTTTCTAATGATCGATCACAATGTTTTATATCATGTCTTGAGTTTTGGAATCATTTGCGTTGGCCAAAGATCATTACAATCTCCAATGAAAGAAAATCTAACGTGCGCATGAATAAGTTGGCCTCAAATTTGACTTACTCCATAGTGAATGCATGAGATGAAGTGTGGACCTAAATTAAGGTCAGGGACACTCCATAGAACAATTTGAATATCATCATCATGATCCAAAAGATACGATAAAGTTCCACGAGCGATCCAACTAGCCGTTCGGTTTGAAATTATTCTGGTGCCAGTTCAAGAAACTGCCACATAATCCAGAAGCACTAATCTTGCCAAAAAATGATCCAATCAATCTAAAATATTGGGATAAGGGAAATGAACATGTCCATGATGCACATATGGATCTGCAAGGTCTGGTGAGCATATATGATGAAACACTGAATTTTCCAACATGAACTGAAAGAAGAACTGAAATAGAACAAACTGAAATGAAAATATTTTTGGTTGATGCAAGATTGCCAAGAACCAGGGATGCTCCTGCATCAGACATCTGGGGTTGATATAAAAGTGAGTCCCTCACTTTGTTGGGGCTAAAGGAAAACCAAAATGGTCTAATTCATCCTGAGAAATCCAAGAAGAATCTTCCACTGGTCTACCTTTCCACTTCATAAGATATTCTTTTTATTGTCTTCCACGCGTCTTCCTCCCATTTATGGTATCCAAAATCTCTTCTATCTCATCTAGTTTTTTCTTAGGAAACTGATTCTCTAGTTCTACTTTACTGTCTTCACTAAATTCTACTTCATGATACTAATGTAGATCTACAATGTTGAATATAGGTGATATGCCCACTCCATCCGGTAACTCTACTTCATATGCATTTCCTGAATCAAATTTCTTCATAATCATACAAGGTCCAAACTTCCTCATCTTCAACCTATTGTATGTGCCAACTAGAAATATTTCCTTCCTCAAATATACCATCACTTCATCCCCAACTTTGAACTCCTTATGTCTCCTCTTTTCATCTGCTTGCTCCTTATACTTCTGGTTAATGTATTATAATTGTCGTTTCACCTAAGTATGCACTTTTTGCATATGTTCTGCAAACTCCTCTGCTACTGCACTCCTTTTATCTTCCTTACTGATGTCTTGTAATTCTGATATACCTCTAGGATGAACTCCAGTAACGATCTCAAAGGGTGTATTTCCAATACTTCTATTCACTGAATTATTGTAAGCAAAATTTGTTTGTTCCAAGACTAAATCCCAACTTTCGGTCTTCTCTCCAACCAAACATCTCAGAAAATTTCCCAAACTCTTGTTTACTATCTTTATTTGTCCATCGGTCTATGGGTGAAAAGTAGAATTGAACTTTAAGTCTATCTTCAACTTCTTCCAAAGTGTCCTCCAAAAGTAACCAAAAAACTTCGTACCTCTATCTGAAACAATACTCCTAGGTAATCCATGCAATCTCACTACCTCCTTGAAACACAAGTATGCTACATGTACTGCATTTGTTGTCTTCTTACAAGGTATGAAATGTGCCATTTTAGAAAATCTATCCACTACCACAAATATGGAATCATTACCTCTCCATGTCTTTGGAAATCCAAGTATGAAATCCATGCTGATATCCTCCCAAGGTCTCTCTAGAACTGTCAAAGGTTTATACAGTCCAACATTCTGACTACTACCTTTTGCAATTTGACAAACTCTGCAAATCTGCACAAAATTCCTAACATCCTTATGAATCTATGGCCAAAAGTAATTCTCACTCACCAATTCTATTGTCTTATCAATTCCAAAGTGTCCTGCTAATCCTCCACTATATTTTTCTTTCACCAAGTTATCCCTCATTGAACTCTAGGGTATACACAACTAATTTCCTCTGAACAACATATCCTCCTAAATGAAATAATCCAACCACTGACTCCTATCCTCCAATACTGGTTCTTTAAAAGCTCTCCAAGGTTTTGCAAAATTTGGGTCTTCTTCATACAAGTTATTCAATTCATCAAAGACTAATACCTCCAATCTCATCTTTTTCAGTAAATTCCTTCTACTCAAAGCATCAACAACTCTATTTGACCTTCTACTTCTATGCTTCAAATTCTTTTTATAACTCTGCAAGAATTCCACCCATCTCATGTGTCTCTGATTCAACTTACCTTGACTATTCAAATATTGCAATGCCTGATGATCCGTATACAACAAAAAATCCTTAGGAAACAAGTCATGTCTCCACTTCTTCAAGGCTTGAACTATGGCATAAAACTCTTGATCATACACTCAATATCTTCTCCTAGCATCATTCAGTTTCTCACTAAAATAAGCTACTGGTTTTCCTTCTTAACTTAATACTACTCCAATTGCATTTCCACTTGCATCACAGTCTACTTGAAATACCTTACTAAAGTCTAGTAAAGCCAACATAGGTTGCTCAGTCACTTTCTATTTCAACAACTCAAAACTCTAGTTTGCTTCAGATGTCCATCTAAAATCCTTCTTATCTCCTCTCATTGTTTCTGTCATAGGACTACAAATAGAACTAAAATTCCTAATGAACTTTTGGTAGAAACTAGCCAATCCATGAAATGATCTTACCTCTCCAATTCTTTCCAGTGTAGGTCATTCAAAAATTGTTCTTACCTTCTCAGGATCCATCCTTAATCCATCCATAGATATCAAAAATCCTAGATATACCAATTCTTCCTTCATGAAACTACACTTCTTAATGTTTATCAATAACTCCTCTTCTCTCAACCTCTGCAAAACTTGTCTTATATGCAACAAATTTTCTTCTCTAGTCTTACTAAAAATCAATATGTCATCCAAGTAAACAATCACAAACTTACCCAAGGATTTCTTCAATACCTCATTCATTAGCCTCATGAAAGTACTCGATGCATTTGTTAGTCCAAAAGGCATCACCAACCATTCATTTGTCTTGAATGTTGTCTTCCACTCATTCACTTCTCTGATTCTGATCTAATGGTATCCACTCTTCAAATCTATCTTTGTAAAGTATTTATCTTCACTCAAACAATCCATAATGTCATCCATCTAGGGCAAAGGAAACCTATACTTCACTGTGATCTTGTTTATGGCTCTAGATTTTGTACACATCCTCCATTCTCCATCCTTCTTAGGTGCTAACACAACAGGTACTACACAAGGACTTAAGCTTTCTTTGATCAAACCTTTCTTCAACAATTCTTGCACTTGTCTATTCAATTCTTCATTCTCTATAGGTTTCATCCGGTGTGTTTCTTTATTAGGAAAACTAGCTCCAGGAATCAAATCCATGCAATGACTAATACTCCTCACAGGTGGTAATCCATCAGGTACATAATCTAAAATGATTTTTTCATATTCTGTTAGCAAATCCTTTATCTCTTCTAGTTGTTCTTCTACATGCCTCAATTTTTCAGTCTTCTTAGGAACCAAGGCATAGCACATGTTCTCATGTCTCAATCCATCTAGAAATCTCCTTCCATCAACCAAACAAATTCTTGCATTCATACAAACCTCAATGGTAGGAACGTCTTCCAATAGTAACAAAGTCTACTTCATCCCATTAGAAACAATGGTATACATATTCTTCTTTCCATAATGAATAGCCTATCTATCATACTGCCAAGGTCCTCCCAACAAAATATGGCATACATCCATAGGCATGATATCACACAAAACTTCATCATTATAATTTCCTATCTTCAATTTCACCAAACATTGTTCACTTACCAATACCTTATGCTCATCTTGAATCCATGCTATCTGGTTGGGCTTTGGGTGTTTCAATCTTTCTAGCTTCAATTTGGTCACCATTTCTTCAGAAACTAGGTTCTTCAAGCTTCCACTATCGACAATCACCTTGCAACATTTACTAGCTACCTTGCATCTGGTTTGAAACAAATGTTTTCTCTGCAATGGTTCCTGCTCCATCTCACTTTGACATAATACTCTTCTATTCACCAACACTTCTCGTTCTTCCGGTTTATTAGATGATCTGACATGATCTTCCTCAACAAAGGTTGTTCTCCTATTATTCTCTATCTTTCTACTTGTCTCTCCTTGATTACATCTGAATGCTCTAAGTCCTTCTCCACCACATTTAAAACAAGTTCTTTTGAATGCCCTTTTCTCCTGTCCTTTATCATCCTTCGTATAACCTTCATTTTGGTAACCACCATATCGTCCTCTCCAGTAAGAGTTTCCATCATCTTTATGGTGTGAATTATCATGCTTACTAACTTCCTTATCTTTATTCTGATATGAAAAAGTTCCTCTTCCTCCTCTAGTAAAAATTCTTCCTCTCTAAAATCTTCCACCTCTTCCTCTCTGTCTCTTCTCATGTCTTTTATTTAGCTTCTCTTTTTCTTTTAGGGCACATTGATATGCCTCCTCCACATTCAACAACTTGATCAAACTAATCTCATCTTGTATAGATGGCTTCAAACCATTCACATACCTAGCTACTTGTTCAACCTCATCCTCTGAATTTCTGGATCTGATATTCAACTTGTAGAACTCCTCAGTATACTTTGTCACACTCAAATCCTTCTACTTCAAATTTTGCAACTTCTGGAACAAACTAATTTGACAGTCTACAGGCATAAACTTTGTCTTTAACTTATTCACCATCCAATCCCATTATTTTATCTTTTCCTTTCCTCTTCTTTGTCTATCTGTCTACTAATATTCCCACCAAAGGGATGCATGTTCTTTCAACTTAGTATTAGTGAATTTCACCTTCTTATCTTCAGCGGTACCTTCAAAATCAAAGTACTTCTCCATTTTTGTTATCCAATCAAGCAATTCATCCAAATCTAACTTACCATTATAATATGGTGGATTGAAATGTGGTATGGTATTTACTCTAGTTAGGGCTCTTATGAACCTCTCTTCTCCATGATCCAAGCCAGGTTAGTCTTCTCTTTCCATTTCTTCATGTACTTCTACCTCTTCATCACTCACATAATCAACTAGTTGACCTCACCTCTAGGCCATTTCAACTGCATCGAATCTAGCAACAATTCCCCTCAACATATCCATCAAAGTTGGGTCTTCATTTCCATGTGCTCCATTTCCTCTAACATTTCTTCTTCTTGTCATATTTACATAAGTCTTGTGTAGTTGCATGTCAGATCCTCAGTCTGCCACCCCACAACAAATATTCAATAGGACTCTGCAAACTTTGACGATCTCTCACAGAATGAATCTCCCTCTGATACCAGTCTAGCACAACCACGATAGGAGGGTCCTCAAAGAGAACAATCCAGACTATGCAACAAGAGTTACACAATGAAAGAAACACAATATATGGAGGCAAATGCATATTCAAATGTTCTTATTATCTGAAAATTCAATTACAAACAACCAATAGCATTTGGGCTTACAGGTTCGGCTCACAAGCCTAATACAACATGTTCTACATACAATATTCAATATGCTCCTTAATGTGAGTGAAAATATTACTTATCAAATCCTATCTTCTAACTTCATTGCTTTCTAATGATCAATCATAGTGTTTTACATCATGTACTGAGTTCTAGAATTTCCTGTGTTAGCCAAAGATCATTACAATCTCCAATGAAATAAAATGTAACGTGCGCATGAATAAATCGACTTCAAATTTGAATTATTCCATAGTTAATTCATGAGATGAAGTTTGGACCTAAATTAGGGTCGGGGACACTCTATAGAACAATTCAAATACCATCATCATGATCTGCAAGATATGAGAAAGATCCAAGAGCTATCCAACTAGCCGTTAGGTTTGAAAATTATTCTGGAGCTGGTTCAAGAAACTGCCACATAATCTGGAAGCACTAATCTTGCCGGAAAATGATCCAATCGATCTAAAATCGTGGGATAAGGGAAATGAACATGTCCATGATGCACATATGGATCCACAAGGTCTGGTGAGCAAATATAACGAAACACTAAATCTGCCAATTTGAACTGAAAGAAGAACTGAAACATAACAAAATAAAATGAAAATATTTTTGGTTGATGCAAGATTTCCAAGAACTAAGGATGCTCCTGCATCAAACAACCATGTATAATATTGCTTTATTTAACATAATTTAATTATTCCTTAGAAATGCCACATTCTTAGGCATAGATGTGTACCATTGCATCAATATTTTTCCTCATAATAGGTTCCTTTCGCTTCATATGAACTTTCATTTATTTTTCCTCAAATGTCCCATACCTAGGCTTGGTTGTATCTTTAGTACTATTCAATAATACATCTATACAACCAACTAGCTCAACCTCTATTACTTAATATCCTAATTCTGGAACCCAAACCGTTCTTGGTTCCACTACCATAATGCAGTGATCTGTGGAAACTAGAAAAGTGATGTCATTTTTGTATTTCTCCACAATTTCCTTAGGAATATTTTGTATCTCATTCATTCTTCTTTGAAATACTAAAAAGAAAGCAGTAAGTGGATCATACTGTGTATTTGTGTCTCTTATAATTCTCAAGTAATCTATGATTTGGTGTGCCACAGTTCATCCTGCCATCTAGTTGGCCTTTCCAATTACTAGAACCTCCTTCAGAAAGTAGAAGAGAAAGCACATAACCAGTGTTCCATATTTAAACACATTTCTTCTTAATCTCTCTCAATTTTTTGATTAGTTGTTGCCTAAGAAACTCAGAGAGGTCATAATCAACACCATTCTCAACCATATCCTGTGCCACATGAATTGTGGTGGTTGAAATTGAGTTATCTCTATTGGTGTAGTAGATTTGTATTTGATGACCATGGAAGCTTACCTAATAGTAGGGTTTTTGATAGGATTTATAGTAAGGGATCTTTGATCAAATGTTTCACCTATTTTCTCCATCACAACCTTGTTTTTGAAAGATTTTAATATTGGAACCAGTCTAGTCAAGAAAAAACTAGTGATCTCTCTTATCACCTCCTTAGTAATCATATGTAACATATCAGTCTAGACAAAATGATCATGTATTCTACTCAATTCCATTCTAATTCATTTTTTATCATAGAAAAAGTTTAGGAACCATTCCCATACATCCAATTTCTTCTTGGATAGGGCTTTGTATTTTGGCTTCAAGGTGAAGTTTTCGTCAACCAATTTATTTTCCCATACATCTCTAAATTCTCCAAGGGAGTGCTCATTCATATTTACATGAATGTATTCCCTAATTTCCACTATTTTTATGATTCCATATTGAATGTACGAAAATGTGCTTAGAGGGTCATCTTCTATGGCTTTGCAGGGTATCTCTTAAATTTCTGTTGGGGTTTCTCTAAAACTTCTACAAATTTTAGAGTAGACATTGAAAAATGTATTCAAACTAATTCCAAACAATTTTTTTTGAAAGCTAGGGCAGACAAATTTCATAGTAGACATTGCAAAATGTATTCAAACTAATTACAACTTTGAGTTCTTCAAATTCTCTTTTTGATGCTCTATTCTCCTTCGATTGCTTTTGATGATATGAATTTTCCTTAGGAAATTTTATTTTAACTCTTTTATTTAGCCCAATTTAGTAATAAATGCTTCAACTCATAAAGCTAGAAACCCTAAAATTGTATGCACATTCACCTTTTGTAACTCCATAATCCTTCGCATTGCAATATTTTCTTCTGCAGTTTTCACCAATGGATCTAGCATGTCGGTCTTCACCTCATATCCTTGTTCTCAGGTTGCAACACAACTTTTCTGGTGGGGGAAAAAAGATATGCATTAATGCTCCCCCTAAGCCATAGATCTTGGCTTAATTTTTGGAGCAATCATCTGCACCAGAGGATGGTACAAATTCTCCCTTTTTTTAGAGGCCATATCTTAGTTGAACACTCAAAATAGTGAGAGGGGGGAAATCAGTATTCTATTAAACCATTTAAACATTATCCATCCAATTACCAAAGACTACTTAATTTCAATAAGGAAAGAAATCATGAAAACACACAACATCACATAACACATGAACATCGAGATTTTTACATGGAAAACCCAAAAATGGGGAAAATGGTAGTGAGGGATTACAAAAATGATCACTATAGGTGGACTCACTTCCCACAAAGAAAAAGATAAAAGAGAGAGGGGTGGCTCACAACCTATTTTGAACTATTAAAAAATCATCTATAATATGCAAGAATACAATTCCAATGAAGTACAATATCAAACTTCACACTGATTTGGATCAATGCTCTACTATGGTCTGCATTCACACAATTATGATTTAAACAGTCACAATTTATATCTAATCTAATACAATTTTCATTACACATTGCGCATATATCCTCTCTCTACATCCAAAATACCGATTTAACAATCCAACATATATATCGACATCAAGTGTAACATCAATTAGGTCGGCCTAATTGGATGTAACACAAAATTTAACTTGTCGGCTCCAAACCTTATCATCTATAACACACACCTCAATTCAAATATCAAAATACCTTAAGATAGGTCAACATGAACCTATAATAGATCCCATATAAAGAATCAACACATGTTAATCCTCTGCATACTCATCAAATGTGTTAGGTTAGCACACCATAGGACCTAAACAAAAATTCTTGAACTGTTCATCCAATTCACAATACATGGATCTCAAATGCCGATCCCACCTAAAATTCACTTTCATCTAACATTTGGAAACATAATTTAAACATCACAACATCAAAGACTCATTCACGGAGAAGTGAAAAATCTCCCACACCAACACAGTATACAGGAAATGACTGTATTATACCAAATGAGACTCTATCATCCATATCTCCCAAAATACTTCACCAAACAATATGAAATCTTGGATTTAAAATCTTCTAACAACCAAAAAATCTATGTTATAATCACTGAGAAAAATCTTCCTTTGTAGAGTGGTGCGGACCCAAAAATTGATACACTGTAACCTTGAATTGGTAGTACTCATAATTAGATTTTTATAGGACTAAACTTTTCAGACCAAATCTTCTTGTACAAATGACTTCGTCAACACCTAAAAACATGCTATAATTTAATCAAAATGGTCCACAATAATTTTGACATCAATGAAAACACTATAATACATGTACATTCTCTATGCTCATGCTGCCAACTAGCATCATCAATGATAATCTCCTCATACTTCCAACAACATTTTCACTAGAACATCAGATTTTTGCATTCAAATAGGTGTTGAAAAGCTAGTTTGGATCACTTCATTGTAGTGGATATTTTTTTACAGATTTTGTTGACTACTACCTATTTTTTCTAGTCAAAGTGAGATATTCCTCTTTTATGATCGTCGAGCCATAGATTGAACCCAAGATCTCCAATTTTTTGAGTTCCAATAGGCATCGTAAAGGTATTGTAGTGTTCTACATAGTCATCCATGTAGATTTTTTAGATTTTGTACCAAAAGTAAAAAATTCAAACATCTATATTTTTGTACATTGGCTTATAATTTGGAACAACTATAAAATTTGGTGATCTTCTTTGTGTAAGAGTGATACATTTGGTGTCCTGAACTATACTCTAGTAGTAATCATTTCATTGTAAACATACTACTTATAAAGTGTCAATATTTTGAGGGGGGTCTTTTCATTGATTATTTAGGAGGGCTATAAATGTAGATATTGAGGTCATTTGGATTTAGAATATCTTGACTAAGTTCAAATTCACTCTTCCTCAACAATCTATTATCTTCTGTGATAACCAGAGTGTTATCCAAATATCTATGAACCCGATTCATCATCAGTGGACCAAGCACATTGAGATCCACATGCACTTCATTTGAGAATTAATATAGTAGTAGGTCCTTGACATGTACTATTGTTTGAAAATAAAGCAGGTTGCAGATATCTTCACTAAACCTTTTACTAAGAGAAAATATATCCATCTTCAAGAGATCTTAGGGGCGCGGTCTATCACTACTTTAGAGGGGGTCCCTTGACCTTCCTTCAACCTCTCATGGGGGAGCTTTTTTCCCACTGGGTTTTCTCCTTCTCTTCTTTCCAGTGGGGTTTTTGGCTTTTCTCATGGGTACTTGATCAAGCCTTGTTGTCAAGACCCATCTTTCTACTTTTTGTAGGATTTTCTCCTAAGTTTCACTTAAGGGGGTATTAGTGTAAAAGATTCCTTTTATACACTCACTTAAGCTTATTTAGTATGTTTTTATCTAGTTGCATTTATTTATTTAAGCAATTATTTTATTAGCTATTTACTTCATTTGCTCTAGATTTGGATAAAATTTCCTACTTTATTGGATAAGATTTCTTAGATAAATTTTCCTTCTTATATAATATTTTCTACTTTATTGCATAGGCTAACTCTAGTTGAAGTCCATGCTTTATGTGAGATCCTGGGTTACTTCATGCATCGTCTTTCTCTATATAAAATAATGGATCTTTGTACATTTGTCATGTACTCCCATTTTCTATATAGAATACAGTTAATTGTAGCATATTATTTTTCTTTCATGCTTTCCTAATCTTTCATTGTATCTTGGATTTGTTTAATAGTAAATATTACACATTCCTTGCTCTTAGTCCTCTCAAGAGTGAATCATTTGATAGGTAATTCCCACCTTATTTTCAAATGCATTTTGTTTTATGTTTTTATCTCATAGGAATGAGTTTTGAGCTGTGAATGTTAGTTCTAGAGGGCTTATTTAAGAATTTCTTGCCATAGGTTTTTTCTTTGTCTTCTCATGGGAATGAGTCTTAAGGTATGAATGTTAGATCTAGAGGTATTATTCGAGGAGGGTAGATGATGGTTTTGGGATGATTCCTTTGGTTTTGGAATGGATATTTGGGTTTGATCTTACTTAAATTTGAATGGCTTACATCCTAGTTGGTGAATTGATTCACATTATATGTTTGATATTTTTGTTGAACAGTTTGATGTTGCAAATAATTTTCTATTTAAGGTTTTATGGAGGAGATAGATCTAACCATAGCTAGAACATGTAGAGGTGTTGGTGGAAGGGCATTTTGGATGGTTTTATTTGTAGGTTCTCACTAAATGGCCTTGTGCTTAGTGGTGAGGTTTGCATGGATCCATCAAGTTGAGGTTTGTATGAAGCTATTGTGATAATTTTTTGTTATTCTATTTCATTATTTTTTAAAATAACAATATGGAGTCTATTTAATCTCTTTCTCTTATGATGCTAAGAATTTGGGAGTGTTATGGAGACTACTGGTGAGAGTGTTGTGTTACATGTGTGGATTGGTAAATGAACCGTGATAATAAAAAAAACCAACGAGAAACCCAATCAAAATAAAATCAAATCACTCAATGAAGCATAAAAAAAAACAACGAGAAACCCAATCAAAATAAAATCAAATCACTCAATGAAGCATACAAAAATTGCATAAACAAATAAAGAAAACCTGTAATTTAATCACATTATACAATCACCTTTCTTAACTTGACTATCCTTCAATTTCACTTTGAAGAATCATAGTGTAGTTGCTCTCAAAATTTTGGACAAAGCACATATAATAATAATGTGCACTAAAAGTATGTAGATTTATAGAGGACCAGATTAGATGAATGAAGGTTGTATTTATAGACTATGTTTGATATCGATCAATGGATGAGAATGCTTGAGAAAAATTGATTGATAGATCTAAGGAGTTAAATGATTCCATGATTTGAGTGAAATGATTGTATGGAGTAGTGAAGTGGAATTGGTTGATTAGCGAAGTAAGAGTGACTCTAAGTTAGACTAAATAGATTGGATAAAAGACTGTTCAAATTGAAAAGTGGACTAGAAATGAGAGTTAGTTAACTATTGAGGTGGAAAGTGCATGAAGAATTAATAAAATAATTAAACAAATAAATTATTTAGTTCATGTCTACATGGAGAAAAATAAATAAAATAATAATTTTATTTATTTTTAGAAGATAATTTATGGAGAAATAATTAGCTTAATTAAATAACTTAATTATTAAGATTTAGAAGAGATTAATTGAATTTGATATAATTAGAAATTATTTAATTAATATAGGAGGAAATGATAGATTAATGAATTAAATTAAATAATTATGAATTATTTAATTAAAGTAGCATTGAAGATAAATTTTGAGTATAAATAATTAAATAATGAAATTATTTAATTAAAATCAAAAGAAGAATTGATGAGAAATGATGATAGAATGTGTTAACCATTTTTAGGTGTCTACATTTTACCCCCCTTTGCGACAATTTTTTACAACACTGTTTTAAAGAAAGTGTACAATATTTTGTGATGACATGCCCTAGTTTTCGCCTATGGATGAAGTAATGAAGGTAGGATGCCCGCTCAAGGGGATGGTGAGAAAATAAGTTTTTTAGGTTGAACTCTTGAAAAGGGCTGGATAGATTCTGTGGAGGTGAAGAAAATGGTAAAATATGATGAGAAAGGCTAGAAGGACTTAATGATGGGTTTCAAGATGAATGGGGGAAGAGGAGGGTTCATAATGGGAAGAACTAAGGTTTGGATGACTATAAATAGAAGGCTTTGGGGTCTAATGTCCTCATTTTCACTCCTATTGTTCATATATATTCAAAGCTCTAGAGCACTTGAGAGTGAAGCAATTGATGTGATGGAAAACATTCCAGTAGCAGATCACTGCATTGAGTAAGTTTAGACATATGTGCGGCCAACTGGTGCACCCCTTGCGTTATGTACCTATCTCTCCAATTTTGTTTTTTGTGTTAAGTGCATTTATTAGTCCTAAAAAGATAGCTCAATCAATTGCAAACTAGAAATTGGTTCAATGCAATCGACGCTAAAATTGGCACAACTAATGCAAATTGATGTAATTGATGCTTGAATTAACACAAATGATATTTTTTGGCACATGTTTTTCATAAGCTCACAATTGATTATAGTAGTCACAAATGAATTAAAGCCACAATTGACACCAAAAATGGCATGATTGACAACTAGTTCGCATATGATTGGGTAAACAATGCAATTCAAAATTGTGCTACAAATGATATGAAAAATGATGCAATTGAAAATCAAGTCATTGGGAAAAGGAAAAGTATGTAATATTTTTATTGTAAATCTTTAAAAATGTGACTAACACAGTGCACATTATGGTTGTAGGATGTCCTAGAGCCATTGATTTTGTGGTTGACACATCTAGAGGCACTCATGCTGAGGTGGCAACTGATAGATGATGGGCATGCATTCCTAGGAGCAATAGGGTAATTTCATATTACCTATATGCTTGAGATTGAAGGATAATAAGAGGATGATGGCATTGTTAGCAGAGAGATGGTATAGTGAGTGAAGGGTATTCCTATTTTTTATTAGCGAGACAACAACCACGCTTGAGGATGTCTAGAGAATTTTGATCCATAGTGTGCATGTTGTGTACAAAATAGATACTAGGGAGAGTACTTTGGGATGAGTGTTCTTGATAGAGGATCTTCGTATTGAGGACTATGAGATCAACTTGAGTTATTTGATGGATCACTTCAACCTCTATTAGTTGTGATGCAAACAATGATATGTGGAGTATTAGTGCCATATAGGAGAGCCTAGAGGTTTCCTATTGGCTATGGTAGAGTGATGGAGAGGATTCTAGATGAGGGGATCACCTATGTATGGGGTCCTTGTGTGTTGGTGACATTATATCATTAGTTACATTAGGTGGCTTATGGGTTTGGGGCCAGTATAGGCTATTGCATAACTCTACTAGAAATTTTGGCATGGGCGCACATCACTATTGCTAGACCTATAGCTGGTAGGGAATGAGCACTAGGTCTACCCTATTCTTGGTGTTATGATCTAACATTGTTACCCAACATAATATGGGTGATGTGTCATACTATAGATGAGCATTTTAAGATCTAGTCTCATTAATGTCAATACCATTGAGATAGTTTGAGGCATGGTCTAATAATGTGGAGCACCCACGATATTATAGGCGAACAAATTTGATTGGTTGGACTATACACATCATAAAGTTGTATCTACCAGAGTGGGTAATCTGGAAGCTCAAGTAGAGACAAGATTTCCCAGTTGGGGAGACAATATATGTGAGGTCCTAATGATAGATCCCTCATTAGGGACCCATGATCAACCTAGGAATAACCATTGATGAATTTGAGGGGATGGTACCTATACAGTGAGATCTATGATTGAATGTGGTGGATGCGGGGACCACTCTTGATTATGACACTTGGTGGGTTGGTCAAAGGATGAATTGGATAATAGATCCAACATGAGGGGTGGTGAGGTGAGGGGGAGATGGAGAGAAGAGAGGCAAGAGAGTGCACCAATGAGTTGATAAGGGGGTGACAAAGGAGAAGGAGGATGAGATGGTGTCGAAAAAAGAGGAGGAGAATGTGATGGAGGAAGGGGAAGAGGAGATGGTGGAGATGAAGGAGGAGGAGGAGGATGAGGAGGAGATGGTGGATTAGGTGGAGACAAAGGAGGTGATGATGATGGTGGGGAAGGTGTAACATCAGTAGTTTTGCAACTAGTAGTGCAATAACTAATGGTGCAACTAGTGGGGGAGATGGAGGATAGGTAGCCCTCCTATAGGAATAGGTGGTGAGCCTATATGTACAACTAGCTAGGGATGTAGGTATTATTTGCCAAAATGACAATAAGGTAGGATAAAACGATGATCATTTATCATAGGTTGGAGAAGTTCCTACTCAAGGTTAAGGACATTGTACATGGATCTACAATAGAAATGATTGTTGAGATTACTCAGTTGATCCAATAGGCCTTCTACTATAAATCTGTATATGAGAGTTTGGTTCCCTTGAATGTTGAGCTCTTGGTTTTACATGAAACATATCATAGAGTTCCAGGTCTCAAAGATTGGTTAGTGAGGGGTTAATAGACCCACTACCACCTTGATTGTTGTAGGGATTGGGTGATGATCAAGCTCATATAGGGTCAAAAAGATAGACAAGGGTAGGACCATTAGGGTCTCAACAACCAAAACCTACTCATTCTTAGGGAGATAATTTACTATAAACCCTCTTATACAGATGCCTTTTTTATAGAAACACTTCCATTTCTCCCTATGAGTTGATTATATTTGTATTATGACTCATGAGCCCATGTACAAACATGTTTTATTGATGTATCATGACCCATTATTTTTTGAGATATATGATAAGAGATTCTATTTTTTTTGGTGGTGACATCTATGCATGATATGTGATGCATTGTGGTTTCTATATGATGATGCATGTCTTATACTATGCATTCTATGTGATAGTTTTTTATTCATATGATGCAATGTTATGATTATAATCTATTTTCATGTATGTATGATATTTATGCATGTGAAGATATCTATATGAGATGTAATACTATGATTTGATGATGGATTATGCTATCATATGAATTTTTGGACTTAACATGTTTATGTATGTAGGATATGTGTAGATGCTATGGATGAGCTATTTTTTCTTTTGTTTGTGTAGTGATACATATATGATTATGGGATAGTATGGTAGAAGACAATGTAGGATGATGATGGTTATTGATCAATATCACGTACTGAAATGTGTAATGGATTAGATGAAATATATAGGTATGAGATAGATAGATGATGGATATGAGATTGATAGATATTGAAACAATGAAAAATGTTGTCCTATGTCCTAAATGCAAAGAATCTAGGATTTGAGGGCATTTTTTCCAAGTTTCATTAAAGAGCGAGATCAACAAGGTGAATAGATTGAATATAAACCATGAAAGTGAGTCAATCAGACCTGTATATCCTTCTTTTGAGCCTTAGAAATAGATTGGAAATGATTTGAAATGATTAACCTAATTGAATTATATGACCTAATATGATAAATGTAATATTCTAGAAGCACAAAAAATGAAACAATGAATTGTAGGTAGATCTGAGAAGTACTAGAGATTGTGCACCTGTGATAAAAAAGTTGGATCTAATGTGAAAAGGAGGAAAAATATGCCTAGAAAATATGGGTCCTTGATAGAGGGCCTTGAAACTAATTTCGCGGTCCTCTAGTGCTAGATCAGAGCTTTCGATTCCCAGTTGTAGAGTTGTCAGAATGTCATTAGGCAATTCTGTAATAGCGTTTCTGTGGCTTGACAACTTTTAGGGATTTGAATACAACAATTGAAAATTTTCCTTCAATCCTTTCTCAATCCTCTTCAAACCTATAATCTACACATTCACAAAAAAATAGGAAATGTTGGGCCATTTAGGGGCTTGCTTCAATCAACCCCATGTAAGTGTTTCCACTTCCATAATGGAAATGTCATTGATATAAATGATAATTGAAAAGAAGGAATGATGAAACCTCAAAATTTTGTAACTCACCACCCTTCAATGGCTTCCTTGAAGGACTGAACGCATGCACATAACTTCAAGGATTTGCCTCTTGCTTGTTTGAATGCTTTAATGCTTTGGAGACCTACAACAAGGGTTAGCCTTCACAAAACATGAACTTGAACTAACATAAACTTTGACATGATGTTGGATCTTGAATTGTTGTTGCAATTCTCTAAAATTATTCTCTTGAATTTATCTTGAGAATAGTAATTTCTCTTGAGTGCTTGTTCTTGTTGTTAGATTTTAAATGATAAAATAACTAGGTATTTATGTGCAATTGTGTTAATTTTTAAAAAATTAGATTCTAAACACCGACACTTGAAATTTGAATTTTGGATAAAAAAATGCCACCAACAACATATTAAAAATTGGTCCCTAGCAAGATAGGGGGGCCCATACACCATGGGTGTATGGGTCCTTGCCCTATTTTCTAGGACATTTAGTGTCAGGATCAAAACATTAATTGATTTAATTTATTCAATGTTTGCAATCCTCTGGAAAACAATAAAAATAGGCTTTGGAATGCATAATTGAGGAAATTAGGAGCTTAATTAGGTCCAATAAATTGAGGGTGGACAAAACATAATGTGAAATTGTTAAGGGTGACAATTTTTGACACTACATTTATCTCCCACTTTAGTGAGAGTATGAACTTATGCTCAAACTCACACTAAAGTAGATAAATATATGTTAAGATGGGTTTAGATGTACAAATTTTTAAGAGATGGGATGATAAAGGATCAAGGGAAATGGCCAAGCCCCAAAGATCTAATATCCCATAGAAAACCAACATAGGCACAAAGGAACACACACATGTATGATATGCAACAAGACAACATACACTAACATACAATGTAAACATGAAATTCAAAAGACGGTATGTACTAACAAGTTGCTGAAACATAGAAAAATAGGGTTTCTCCAAAATGGATTGGAAATGCGGGTATGCACCTATATTTATACTTTCATTAGGAAAAATAGATCCCATAGGATAATATTGAATTTCAATCCTTAGGTGAGTCAACCTTAATGAAGATCTTGTTGTTTTCCTTATGATTGAGGATGGGGTAAATCAATCTAAAATGCACTTTTGGGAGATAAATGAAAAATACTAAATGAATCCAATTATGAAATGTAAAACTTGAATCATCAATTTGGAACCTTAAACTAACATAATCAACAAACTTGTGAAAAATTTGATATGAGTAAGAATTTATGCACCTGTCACCAAAAGTCTCTGTTGAGTGTTCTCTTGGGACAAATTTTCCCTAAGGTGAATGAGTCTTTGTAGGGATTTTCTGGTCAACTTTCGAGGTCCTCTAGAGATGGATTTGAGATTCTTTTTCCCCCAAGTTTCATTTTCATAAAGTCAAAAATAAATTTGAGATCTGAGTTTCCGTGGCTTGACAACATTGATGACAACTTTGACAACTCTGAAAAATTTCACTTTTGATCCAATTTCAACCCTTCACCTGCAAACACAAAGAGAGGGATTTTGTTTTTTTGGTGAATAGGGATTTTCCTTGGTCAAGCCTCATCTTGGTAATTAAACCTTGAAATGAAATGAATTATGAATGGAAGGGATGATGAGTGAACAATGCTATGTTGCAACTCACCAAACCCTTGAATGGAGATCCTTAGAGGACTAAAATCTAACACATCTCTCCAAGGCCTTGATCTAGCATGAATGGATTGATTGGATGCTTGATTTGATAACTTGAACCTTGATTTGGATTCTTGAAACCTACATCACAATGTTAGCTCCAAAAACATGCATGAACACACATAAATCTTGACATCATGATAGGCTCTTGAATGTTATTGTAGACGACTAAAAAATCTACTCTTTAATGCTCCTGACAATAATATTTTCTCATGTGAAAGTTTCCCTCTTTCTAGATGTTTTGAATTGATGAAAAGACTAGGTATTTATAGGTATTTTTCTAATTTCCTAAAAATTAAAACTCAAAATCCGATAATTGCAAATTGAATTTGAATCATAAAAATTCCACCAAAAACATATTAAAAATTGAGGTCCTAAACTTGAGGAGGGCCTAAATCTAGGACACTCCAATTCTAAGGCAATTTAATTAATATTTGCAATCGTTTAATACAAGTTTCCATTTTAGAAAATGGAATTAATTAGGGTTTTAAATGTATAATTGGGCCAATTAGAGGCTTAATTAAGTCCAATTTAATTAAGGGACCCAAACATAGTGTGAAAATGCAAAGGAGTACATTTTTCTACATTACAATTGTATTATGCTAGGATCCATACAAAAAGGAATTCATGACTCACACAATAACAAAGTCCAATAGTTTCTATGTGAATCATAAGCTGGAAGGCACACGGGCTAGTGAGAATCATTTTTTACTAGGTGATCCCCCATGATAGGGTGAGAAACACACTAGGTCTACCCACAATGGGGTGGAAAAAAATTAGAAACACACAAGGTCTAGTGAGGACTGCTTTTCACTAGGTTCAAGTACTCACAACAACTATACCAAGAGTTATACTCCCTGATAACTTCGATAAGGTGCCAAAAAATGATCAAAATTCTATGCTAATGCTACACTAAGTTCAACTCCCATGAAAAAAGTGAAGTAAATAAAATGTCAATGTCAATGTTAATGTCAACACACCACTAAGTCCAACCTCTATGAACAAAGTGAAGTAAAATAATGCCAATGTATGCCCCCACTTTAAAGAAATTGCAAAACACCATGTTATGAGAAATTACTTTAAAGTAGATTTTATTTTATAAATTCCATGTCACAAGAGATCACAAGAACTTATTTCGAAATCCCTATGCCAATGATATGTTTCCAAATAAAGCTACATCATGAGAATGGGTTGCCCCCAAAATTCAATGTGGAAAACAACATAGAAAATAATACTGAGGGATCCATGATTCCAGGGTCAATATATGTATTTTATATAGTGGTATAATAAAGCTTGGAACTTATATCATTCCCCAAATACTAGTGGAACAATGAACACAAAGGAGGAATGACACATAGAGATAGAAGACAAAGAAACTTTTGGGTCAACATGAAAGAGACCTAAATGTCTCAACACTTTGCATCGTATCCAAAAGGAAAACATGAGACATCAATAAAAGACAAAGTTTATGACATATAGAAGAATGAAGATACAAATAGAGTAATATCATGAAAGGTTTGTTTCCTTTGTATCCTTGTGCCAATGGAGCAACAAGGGCCATCCAAAGAAAACTCACAAACATGGGAGATCACATCACATGCAAGAAAACACAAAGAACACATGAAATAAACATAAAGACACGCCAAGCAAAAAAACATGGGAGATCACATCACATGCAAGAAAAACAAAGAACACATGAAATAAACATAAAGGAGTACTGCACATGCAAGCCAACTTAAAGCAGGTCGTTTGTATCCCAATATTTCTCCATATATGGAAGGAAAATAACTAGCTAAAGGGACTATAGTGAGTGTCGTACTAGGAGTATCTTTGGGTGCAACACATGGTGGGTCACTCTCATCAGGAGGATCATCATGGTTTCCCTCATCTAAATTAATTTGATTTGAAAATAAAATATTAAGCTCATTATGCACCGCCTCATCAATTTTAGAAATTTCCTCATCATCCAAATTAATCACAATAGGAGGATTTTTTACAATTGTTGTTGAATTTTCTTGTTTCATATTTTGTTTTGGTTCCATTTATTTTTTTGATAAAATTTGTATTTCTTCTTGTGCTATTTCCATAGGTGTTGGGTTATCATGAATTGTTTAGTTATTTTCTTCCAATTGATGAGCGATAGCATGAAGCCTAAGCCTACGCTCTTTAGAATTTCAATATCTTTTTGCACAATTTTCAAGTTGTGAAGGTGTACTAAGTGAGTTTTTCAACCATCGGTTTCTTTTCTTCCTTTGAGGGAGGAACTGAAGGAACCACTAGGGGTTGGAAAACCGTTGTCTCTTTGGGTTTATATACTTGTTTATCTTTCTAGGAACAAAATGAATCATATGATTGTCTCTTGGTCTCTTATAAGAGATGGGTGGAGGTATTTTAGAATATTTACCCAGATTACTTGGAAGGGTTTTTGTTTCAAGCATAGGTTCATCCATAATGGGCGGGGAAGGAACAACCATGGACCTATCATTCTCAGGAATATTGCTAAGAGATAACTCTGCTATGTGCTTTGACTTGAACTTTTGGAATAAATTGAAAAAGAAATCTTCACGAGGCTTTATAGGTTCCATAGGTTGAGGCCAAAAGAAATCCAATGATAAATTTCCATGAGATGACAAAGGATAAAACCCACTATGATGCATTGTAAATATCTCATTTTCAAAGGGGAACTTTATGCACTTGTGAATAATCAACGGAATGACATTCATGGAGAATATCCATGGGTATCCTAGCTTCACATGAGATTGGTTTGATGATGGGATGATGGAGAATGATACATCTTATTGCTTTGGTCCAACTTTAAGGGAAAGAGTGATGGAACCTATCTTAGGGTGAGAAAAACCATCATGTGTTTTTATCCATGCTTTCAATTGTTCATAAGAATCTTGATAAAGCTCTTGTAAAAAAAAGAATTCATTAGTGATCACATTCTCCACACATGTGGGATCAATGAGTATTCCTTGTGTAGGTTTTTCATTGATATGACCAACAATGTAGAGATGACCATCAGGCGCATGCTTAAGTACATCATTATTAGTGAAAGAAATTTTGGGTAATATGGTGGTTTGGCCCTTACAAGGTCAAACATCTACAAAACCAACCATTTTTTATAGACCATCCTCATTATTATTGTAATCATTGTTCATGTCGTTAGTTGTATCAATATTCATCTCATCATTGTTGACATCACAAGCTTGCACAAAGTTGGTTGAATGATTAGGCATTGGATTGATAAATATTTACAATTTTTGATTAGGCAGGGTGATGAAATTATTTCCTTTATCATTAACACCCCCCATTTGAATGTGATTAGAATCAATGAGGTCTTGTACTTGGTGTTTAAGATGCATGCATAATTTTGTATCATTTCCATTTGTGTGGTGATATTGAAAAAAGGAACTTGGATTGAAACTTGGAGGTATGAGTTTGGTTGTGTCCATAGGTCTAATTAGAGGCAAGAGGATTAAGTTCTTACTCAAAATTTGCAACATGATTGAATGGAGGGAATCAGGTAACGAGGTAAATTGTCTGTCTTGTGCTCTAAATTTATATGGAGTTGAACTTATGACAAAGACTTGAGGTTCAACATGGTTAGTTGTTTGAGATGGATTTATCTTTATAAAGTTCTTATTTTTCTTCTTGAATGGTTCATAGTTGTTGTGAGGTATGGATTCATATTTTTCAACATGAGCCGATGAAGATGCTTCTTCATACTAACTAATCGAATTCTGATAGTCACAATGAGTCATACACAAATGTATGAAAGATGGAAATTTCATTAATAAGATTATATCCCTTATGTTATATTGAAATTTTTCAATAAATACTCTTTGGATATCCACATCAGAAAGAGTAAGATTGATTTGTGATAAAAGCAACTAATAGCGGCTTATGAACTATGCAACCTTTTCACCTTACCTTTGCTTGCATTGCAATAAATCTAGTAGGGAAAATTTAGGGCCAATGTTGACTTGGAAATGGTTAAGGAAAGCATAAAAAATCTCATTAAATGAGTGAATTGAATTATTTGGCAATGAACAAAACCATTCCAAGCCCGTGTCTTTCAATGACCTAGGGAAAAGTTTAGCCAAGAGCTTATCCTAAAAAATGAAGTCACTACACATGGGGGTATATGTTGATATGTGATTGCTAGGGTCACCTTTACCATTATACTTGTGAAATAAGGGTACCTTTATGTTTTGTGGAATTTGTGCATTTAATATTTCAAGTGAAAATGGGTTCTTTTTAATGTACTGTAATGGTTGTCCATTTTGGTTTTGGTTCATAGTTGATATTTGTTGTTGAAGTGATGCCACATTTTGCAAAGGTTGGTTTATGATAGAATAATTGCTTGACATACTTTTGGAATGAACTGAACATGGTGGAAGTGTGTATGTGTTAGGTGGACTACTATGTTGCAAATTTATGAGTGGGGATGAAATTTGAGCTGTGACATGTGAAGATCCAAAACCATAAGGGTTTCCAGTGGAGAGACCTATTGTTGGATTTATACCCATGCTTTGTTGTGTCATTGAAGCAATAGTTGGATTGGTGTATGTAAGAATAGAGGCTATAGTTGTAGGGGGGGAGACTTGACTTCCTCCTTGACTTTGAGTGTGTCCCAAAGCTTGAGTGCAATTAGCCATGGTGGGTACATTATTATCAGCTATATGGGCTAGGCTACACAAAACCTCTAATCCATGAGCATCACTAATCATTTCCTCATGCTCTCTATCATAGGGATGATAAAGACCAACTAGAGATTCACTGCTCACATAGTCTTGGAGTCCTTCTAAGTCATTGTCCAATTTTTGCAATTTTTCTTTGTGAACATGGGCAACCATAGTCTCAACATGATGCAACCTATGCTGCAATATTTTTTAAATTTATGAATTTTTTATGATGCAAAATAATGCTATGCAAACCCTAGATCTAGGATGATTGAATGAAATTTTTAGAATGTTTATGATGTTAACAGGTCAGGTTCACCAAAATGAAATAATGAAAAATGTTGTCTTATTTCCTAAATGCAAAGAATCTCATATGCAAGGGCTTTTTTCTAAGTTTCATTAAAGAGGGAGATCAACAAGGTGAGTAGATTGACTATAAACCATAAATGTGAGTCAATCAAACCTAGATCTACTTCTTTTGAGCCTTAGAAATAGATTGGAAATGATTAACCTGGTTGAACTATACAACCTAATATGACAAATGCAATATTATGGAAGCATGCGGATTGAAATAGTGAATTGCAGGCAGATTTGAGAAGTACTAGAGATTGTGCACTTGTGATAAAAATTTGGATTTGACATGCAAAGGAAAAAAATTCCTAGGGGCATATGGGTCCCTAATAGAGGGCCTTGAAACTAATTTTGGGGTCCTTTGGTGCTAGATTTGAGATTCTGCATCTCAGTTGCAGAGGTATTAGAATTTCACTAGGTAATTATATAATTGTGTTTCCGTGGCTTGACAACTTTTAGGGATTTGAATGCAACAATTGAAAATTTTCCTTCAATCCATCTTCAATACTCTTCAAACCTATAATTTGCACATTCACAAAGAGAAGAAATTTTGGTCCATTTAGGGGCTTTCCTCCATCAAGCCCTATGTAAGTTTTTCCACTTCCACAATGGAAATGCTAATGATATAAATGATAATTTAAAGGAAGGAATGATGAAACCATAAAATGCTGAAACTCACCACCCTCCAATGGCTTCCTTGAAGGATTGAAGTCATTCCCATCACTTCAAGGATTTGGATCTTTCTTGTTTGAATGCTTGAATGCTTTGGAGACCAACAACATGGGTTATCCTTCACAACACATGAACATGAGCACACATAAACTTTGACATGATGTTGGATCTTGAATTACTGCTATAATGCTCTGAAATGCTGCTCTTGACTTGCTCTTGACAATAGTATTTTCTCTTGAATGATTGTTTTTGTTATTAGATTTAAAATGATAAAATAACTAGGTATTTTATATGCAATTGTTCTAATTTCCCAAAAATTAGATTCCAAAAGCCGACACTTGAAATTTGAATTTTGAGTGTTAAAATGTCGTCAACAACATATTAAAAATTGGACCTTCACAAGATGGGGGAACCATACTCCCATGGGTGTATGGGTCCTAGCCCTATCTACCACTACATTTAGTGTCAGGATCAAAACATTAATTATTTCCGTTTATTCAATGCTTGCAATCCTTCAGAAAATGGTAAAAATAGTCTTTGGAATACATAATTTAGGAAATTAGGAGCTTAAAATTAAGGGGGGACAAAACATAATGTGAAATTCTTAAGGATTGCAATTTTTGACACTACAGATATTATGCTTTTGTTTTTGTTTTTATCATCATAGAGTGTTTTATTATGGAAAATAGATATATATACACCAAGGTATGACAAACCAAGATGAATTTGGTATCCTTTGCATGGACCTTGACTCTACAAACAAAAAGGATTGTCCTCATTCATACCAAACATAATAGAACCTTGGAAAAACATGTGAAAGAAATGATCTTAAAACACAATAATCCTAGTACACAAAGGTAGTTACATGAAATTATATGCAAAGGAGATTTGTTAATGCTAGAATCCATTCCTACACACATAAAGAATGTGTCTGCCCTGGAAATGCAACAAGAACATTACACAAACACATCATTTGAAACCAATGACCCTACCTCATTCTCTCTTCTCTAATCATTTGAAGATATCCTTGAATAGCATAGGAATGAGAATTATGATAAATCAAGCAATAAAAAGACTCACTTAACAAAAAAATCAACAACCATTAGAATTTGTTGCCAAAAGATATGTTCTTAGATTGGATAATGTGTATTGAAAGAAGGATGCATCTATTAAGTCATGATGGTTTGGATAAAAGTTGCTAAAGTTGGTTAGGCAATTGCTCGATAGGTAGTAGGTTAGCTTAGTAGGAGTCTTTTTTTGTGATTGTTTTATGAATTCTCTACAATATTTTAGTTAATGCATGTTTTTTTCTTGCTTAAGTGTCATGTCCAAGAATAAGAAATTTATGATGGCTATGGTGGGTGAACATGATTTAGATTTATTGGGTAAGTGCACCAAGATGGTTCCCAAAAAGGGAACTTAAGTGCTGAGTTTTTTCTGAAATTAGGAAATACTAACCTTGGTCATGAAATTGAAGATAGTTAGACTCAAAATTTTGAGATAGAACAAAAAAAAGGATCGAAGTGCTCCAAGTCTACTTTCTAAACTACTAATTTATTTTGAAAATGGTTGAGATTAAGGGGTTCAAATGAGGGATGTACACAAATTGGTGTTGTTTTTGTCAGAAAAACATAACATAGCAACTCTTGTACAACCTTAGTACAGTGAACCTTTTTTTAGTATCTTTAAAATCGCTACGGTCAGAAGTTAGCTAATAGTATGTAGTTGATGCACAATTTTTTTGATATTTTTTTAATGAATATTTAATTTTTTACTAGTTTTCGAAGTGGACAATTCTTGAAAAATAGAATTTTGGCCGTATTTCCCCTAGATTTTTTGGAAACCAATTGAATTTTAAAAAATAAATTTTTTTTTTTAGAATGGAGTCTAGTTTCTAAAAATGTAATTTATTTGAAATTTCGATGAACGGTTAATTTATAATGAAAAAAACACCAAACACTACTTTTTTCCAAAAAAGAGACATACAAACAAAATAAATTATAGATGAAAGGCTTAACATTGTCAGAAAGTGAAAAAAAATACATTGTTGGATAGCTAAGAGAGAACCTAACATTACCCAGATGTTCGGTTTGTTTGATATTGAACTACGTGCAATCCTGACGGTGAGCACAAACCCAATTATGTGAAATATTGTAGAATTTGCAAAAAAATGTCTTTGGTCATTGGGAATGCCCTCCACCAAGCCTTTGGGTTGGTATTCCAAGGCAAATACCAATCCCAAGGCTTGGGGATTCCCAAAGCAATATAACGTATGTGTGTTATATCTTAGTTTTGACATGGCTTTTGTGTTTTGTGAATGCATTGACAAAATTAGAGTGCATTATAACGCCCTCGCATTTTGGTCTACATTGAAATTTTTTTCTTCTCTTTTTCTTGTCTCTTTCTTATTGTTATCTTTCAGGGAAACTATATACATGAAATAAACATTTAAGTATAAGTTGACATTTACATATGGATGTTTACTTTCTTATACTTTAAGTTATATTTCATGTATATAGGTAGGATGTTTGAGAGTGGTTTCAGATCTCTAGGAGTTATAATACAAATTCTAGTTCTTTGAAGATCTTAAAAAATTTAGACTTAGTCAAATTTTAGGAATCAGCATGTCAAAATTTAGTAATCAGGAAGCCAAATTTTAGTAGTCAACAAATTGTATCATCTTTCTCTCTCAGTCTCTCCTCTCTACTCTCTATCTCTCCACTCCCTCTCTCTATCCCTTCCTCCCTTCCTCCCTCTCTCCCCTCTCTCTCTAACACACCCCTCTATCTCCTCCCTACATCTGCCTCCCTCCCTCCCCTCTCTACTTC
Organism: Sequoia sempervirens; assembly: GCA_007258455.2. Classification (NCBI taxonomy): domain Eukaryota; kingdom Viridiplantae; phylum Streptophyta; class Pinopsida; order Cupressales; family Cupressaceae; genus Sequoia; species Sequoia sempervirens. The sequence continues at coordinate 728,918,075 of VDFB02193867.1, read as the reverse complement.
TCTCTATCTCATCTCTATCTCTCTACATCTCCTTCGATCTCTACTTATCTTTATCTCCCCCCTCTCTCTCTCCCTTTACCTACCTCTCCCTCCATCACTTTGTATCTCACCTATGTCTCCCTCCCTACCTCTTTCCCTCTCTACTCTATATCTCTCCCCTCCCTCCCTCTACCTACATCTCTCTCACACTCTCTATCCCTCTCTATCC
>VDFB02193867.1:728864225-728917767 GCA_007258455.2 Sequoia sempervirens | reverse complement strand
ATTATTATGCAACAAATTGTCTCCTACTATAAGTGTTAAAAAGAAAGGCGTGGGCATTTTTCCACTTACCTCTTTCTCTTTTGTGTTGCCCATACCATTTGCATAAGATGTTGCTTTCAGAGCCTAAGGGGAAAGCATAGGTCTATCATTTCTACTTTGATTGCAAGGCTGAGTCGCATCTGCCTATGGGCTTTGCTCTTCCACCTTTAATGCTTCTTGAAGCAACGTTTTTGTTCAGGAATTGATATGATGTCCCACAATGATACATTGGTAGGTGCCTTCTTCAATTGATCCACCACATTAAGCATCCCAACCATTTGGGTCTTGGGCCTAAATGGTGGTATTTCTCTCATTTTCAGAAGAAAACTTTCTGACGTGACTAGGCTTGGTGTCTTGTTTGTCTCTTTCTCTACCAATGATATATTATATGGCTGCAAAAAAGGTCAGATGATAGGTGTTGAGGATTTCTTTTGCGGAGGGGATAGTTGATGCAGTTGTGGACGTGGCAGATCTTGTTGCACATACTCTCTCGTAACCCTTCTCTTTGATCTTTTGTTGTAGTCTGATTTCACTTGTGGAACTCCAGTTGTTGGAGTTTCATTTGTGAACACAACCTCATCCTCTTCTAACCATGAGAAAAGAGCTTGGTCGGGTGCAATATCTAAATCTTGGTCTAAGGACATCCCTTGAATTTGTGCTCTAAAATGAGCATTCTCCATTTCAGATGATCCGTACTCATCTGTGGTCGGGAGCATGCCTTTACTTCTTTGTTCCGCCACCTTCTGTTGCATATTTCCCCTTGGGAAATTCTAGGACATATGACTATTGTTGCATGGGAAGCACCAGACATTTCCGTCTTCGACCAAATTGTTTTGGCCCAGGACTAGCTCCTTACTTGGGCTATCCTTGACTATCTGCAATGGCATGGTGGTTGGAACTATCTGATTTGTTGATGACATTTGTTGACCTCCTCCTCTGTAGGATCCTTGATATGAATTTTGTTAATAAGTCAACTTTCCTCCACCACAGGCTTGAGTGGTCAGTTTCAGAGGTGTCGCTTGTTGTCATTTGATAATGATCAATTTATTAGAAAAAGTCTGCATGAGATCCTTTATATCAATGATATTTACCACCATTGAAGAGAAATAAGAGCGGTAGGATGCATGTTCGTAGACTACGGGGTGGCCAACTTTAATTCTGTTGTAGGAGTGCTTAGAGTGGCTTCTTCTCGGTGGCCATCAGAGATTTCTGCAAACACTAGCATCGACAGCCGATGCGGAAGCTTTCCAACATCAATCAGATTATTCTCTATGCATACCACCACCTTGTATTCATCAGGAAAGATATCCCCTCCCATAGAGGTTATCATAACTGCGATATCCGGGTTAAAGGCCTTTAGATAGAACATGAACGCCATGGCAGTCTAGGGTCAAGTAGTCATGGGGATCCTTTGCTAGGTCTTATGGAACTTGTTGTTGAAGTTGCTCATGGCTTCATGCGGAGCCCTCTTGATGGTAATTAGTTGTTGCAGCAATGAGGAGTGGTCTCCTTTTTCTGAGAAGCATTCGAACATGCATTGTCTAAGCTCGTCCTAGGAGAGGATGGAGCCTGAAGCCAAAGATCAATACTAATCTTGAGCCTTCCCATTAAAAGAGGTAGCTAGCAACCTCAACTCAATGTTTTCCTCTGATATGTTATGTACCCTACATACTTCTGCTATATCTTGAAGGTGTTCAGAAGGGGTTTTGAAATCTCCTCCGGAGAATCTTGGAATAGCCTTGAGGGCTTTAGCAGGTATAGCGATCCATACATTTGGTGGTGTGGGTGGCTGTAGCGGACTACCACTATCCCATGTTACAAAATTTCTAGGAGCAGGGAGAGGTACGTGAGCCATAAAGAGAAGATTCTTATGAATCGAATATACAAGTAATCTTATTTGGAAGTTTAAGCCTCTGGGTGGAGTAGATAAAGCTCTAGATACTAGGCTTTGACTTCTCACTCAATTACTCCTTATAGGTGATACAAAACTTGTAAGTATTCTCCTTTTAGGGATTGAGGCAAGTAACTAAGAGTACTGGAAGTGACCTTTCGAGGATGCTCTTGTTTGGACTCTGGGCATGAAACTTCCAGTTTCCTTCCTTAGCCTGATTCAAGAAATATTTTTGACTTCTAATCAGGCTTTTAGAAAACTTCGGTCCCACTGGAAATTCCAGAAAAAGAACTGTTGATCATCAAAGCTTTCGCCTCTTTGACAGTCATATGGGAAATTTAGCAAGTGGGGGACAAATTGTGTCTCACTGAATACCTCTAGGTTTTTTTTATAGAAATTCAATTGTTCTTTTGGGCTTTGAGATAAGGGGAGAAGGAAATGTAAACATAAAACATAAAAGGCGATGTGCCAAACCTTTTACAATATTTCAAACCCAAATCATTCCTATGATTGATATAAATAGAGACAGAATGCCACAACCCCTCATTGTTGGAAATAGAATGAACATCAAAGGCTAACTTCAAGAATAGTACAAACTTTCAAATCTTTCTGCAGGTAGTGTTCATTAAGGTCCAATCAAACATAAAGATTTCTTATGGTTAACAAAACAATATTTCAAAAATTACATGAACTCTTCCTCCTAATATAGCATAGCACAAAAAAATAACAAATTTTAGAAAAACAAAGAAGTCTAATGACATAGTCCATTTTTCTTAAGTCACTACTCTATCACACAAGCATAAAGCATAGAAATCCACTAATTAAACTATCTAGATATAGCTTGTAAGACACAATGTTTCATTCACAACAAGAATATAAAGAAAGAAAACTTGAAAAAGGCCATGCATGCACAATCTCAACAATTTCTCCTCGACAGTTCATGCTTTTATATCAAATGAACTTTGAAATAGAGGTTGGATGCCAATCTAGAAATAGTTTAAACCTTAATAGATATAACATGCCAAAGTAAAGTAGTTATGTAACTTGTTTATGAAAATAATTCTAAAAGCCCTAAGAAAACTAAAGGAAGTTTTCTTAACAAAGAAAATATCACTTGGAAAAATCCTGCTTCTTTTGTGTCGCCGCCTTCCCTATATAGCCAGAACAACAAAAAAAAACATGCCACCTCAGCTCAGAAGTAATCGCTACTAGGTGTTGACAATTGATAGCACACGATTAGATCGTAGATATTTTGTTAGGTTGCAATGATCTTTGCACATCAATTCTCATCTACTGCATTAATATCCTTTAGATATTTTAGCAAAGATAGAGGCTCATAAACAATCAAATCCTAAAACAATAGCCTAGAAAAATCCTACTTGACTGATCACATCACTCCTAGGCACTGTCTCAAAACTTCCATCCCAAAAACCAAGGAAAAGAAAAGAAAAGGCCAGCCAAATTTGAAAAACTCCTTAATTAGATTACTCTGTAGAAGGTGCAAATAGCCCATGGAAAAGAGATGATGTGTCAGTAGGGTGGAAACTCTCAAGCTCATGAATATAGCTCCCAAGAAAATTTATGACGAGTTAACAGGTTTCCCGAACTCTTTGTCGAAAAGAAGACGAAAGATGAAAGCTGCGCAACCACCATGTGGCTTGCGCATCTGTCTAATGATTCTATTTGAGCGCGGGTGCACTCGAAGTTGAATACATTTATGCAAAAATAAAAATGACTGAGGGAAAAAAAAGTAGTTCACAATGAACAAGGATCTCCTTTCATTTTCTTGGACTTAGAAGAAGAAGCTCTAGAGGTAGAAGAAGGAGATGGAGTGAAATTCTGGTTGTTCTTCAACTTCAGTTTGGATGGCGTCTCACTACTTGAAAATGATTTTTTCTTGGCATTCTTCTTATTCTTTCCTTTACCCTTGGAATATTGAGCCATTAGAGCATGATTCTTAGAACTAGGTAGTGCATCATGTTGGTGTTTTAAATAATCCAAGTTGATCTCATAATTACCTATGAAATTTCCAAATTCAATGGTTAGTAATTAGGTGGGATTGGCCAACCTGATAGGTGAAAGCCTTTGATACTTTCCTACACTTTGAGCTTTGCAAGATCTGTGAGGGTGATCCGTAACAATTTTTTCAAACTCTCTTGTGCCATTTACTTTTGAACATTGTAACAACAGATGTATTATCCAAATTTTTGTTTAATATATGAAAAACCTAAAAGAGTTGGTGGATCTTACAACATTTACCAATCTATAACATGAGAATATGGTGAAACTTAACTCGAGATATACATTGAAACTGAAAATAAATATTTAAATTGATTTTGTATGTTATTGTTGTGAATGACCAGAGAATTGCAACATCAACACAACTTATGGACTAGTGCCTTATCTTAGGGAATGGAGTCTTAAATCATTCAATTAAAATCATACAATAACATTTATTCTATCAAAATAGAGCTATCAAATGATGCCTTACACCATCTAACTCAGAATTCCAAGCCAATATTACTTAATCATCCTAGTATACATTCACATATATCTTCATTCATGTTAAAGAAAATTAACTCATTCTTTGAAAAATATAATTAACGCTAAAAAAAATTCTATGGGAACACCACAAAGATGAATTGAAAAATATTTGATTAATTTCATTCATGATCTATATATGAAATATATAATGTGGAACAAAGGCTTTGGAAATATGCCATATTTATTCAGAAGTAAGAGTACTGGTATACAATGGTAATAATCAAAGACTCAAACTCCAAAACCTAGAAAAAAATTGGACAAGATGTATTTGCATTCTCGATTACAATCCGCTTCTCAGAATCACTTGACAATAATCATGTAATTGGCCTTGAATTCCCTTTTATAGAAACAAGGGAGAAAAACAAGCTTTGGGCCAATGTATACTTGTCACATTTACATTTGACCATTACAATTCATTCCAAAAGACCCTTATATTTGCAAAACCTAGGGGGAAATATCCGCATGAGACAAAAGTTTTTTTTTAATTTGTTGATGAAGATACTTCTTGCCTTCCAAAAGGATCTTTATTCAATGAATATATTCTTTCCACAAGCAACAACACTTCTTCCACATGCTCCCAAATTTGCAAGATAAAAGCAATAAAGTAGAGAAAAGGTAAAACAATACCCACGTAAGTACCAGCCATCAACAACTTTCAATTGAGGAGGAAAAAATATTTAAATGTTGATATAACAAAGGATTAATTTGTACACTTTTCAAGCCATGCATTGTATTCCCCTCAATAGGCCATTCAACATCCAATAATCCCTATATCCATCCTTATTTAAAACCTTTTATCCATTTAGTACACCATGACCAAAATTTACTACCACCTTTGCTTAAAAGCAACTCACAAGTTTGGGATATTAACATACTTCGTCCATAGTACAAAATCCTCCTCAGATGGCCATACATATGCAATAAATTCATCGAATTTTTTCCTGTATGGGCCATACTTGATGACTATTTGAGTTACTTCTTTGTCAAAACCCTCAAGGAAAACATCTATGAAAGATAACTTATCCATTATGTCTTTCAACATGTCAATGTTTACTCTTTCACAAATCAATGCAACTAGGGTGGCAACTGAACTATTTATTTGATCTTTCCATTGTTGAAGGGGCTTAACTCCACCAGTATCATTCAAAATGTCAAGTATCAAACCAAAATCATTTTCATCAAACTTATGCACAAGCTCCCTTATCTTTTTCTCCATGGGATCCATTAGCACTTGGCATTATACAATCCTTTTCACAATTTTGTGGGTTGGAGCAATGTGTGGTGGTTTATTGGCATCATGGGTTGATCCAATAACCATGCTCTTTAAAGTTTCCAACTTAGGGATCCATTTATTCATCAATGGAATAGAAAGTTCCCTATCCCTATCAAATATATTTATTGCATCAAACATGGTTGAATAAGTTGAATGGACATTGAAGTCTTCCTCTCAATATTTTTATTTAGGTGCTCCAACAACATAGTTACAATCTTCATTTTTTTCATATATACAGTCCTATCCACATGCTCAATGAATTCATCATAAACTTGGAGTTGTTCAATCAACTCCCTTCTAGTAGATCTCTTCCTTTTTTGAGGTGCAACTGATGTGCTTGGAGCTAGATATGCAATGGGAACATCATCAAAGGATCATCTACAATTAATTTTGTGGAAGTGGAAGGATGAGGTGGAGAATGAGTAGGAGGTGGTTGGATTGGAGAAGGTGGTGGCGTTGGAAATTGCATTTGAGCTTTGGATGATCTTGATTACAATGCTTGTAATTGCTCCTTCAAAAGTGCATTCTCAAGATGGACTTCTGCAATTGTTTGTTTGTCCTTATCTACCACAAAATAATTGTATTCCTTAGTCTCATCTTCATACTTTTCCTGAATGGACTTTGTAGCTGCTTTAGTAAATTATGCAACATTTATAGCCAATGTGGCTGCCTCCATAACTAAAGTGTCTAACACCCTTTTTATTATTAGTCCTCCCCTAGGGTCAGATGCAGTCTCTGCAACTACTAGCTTCCTTGTATTAGGGAATAGTTCCCAAATTTCTAAGGTGTCCCATTGAGGGCTAAAATCCGATCCTTGCAAGATAGTTGTTGCCTCTTCCTTGGTAGCAAAAATTTTCCTGTCATGCCTCCAGACAATATCAAAAGTAATAGCCGAAGCTAATTCCCACTCTAATAGAAAAAGTGCACTTTTTCTTACTAATTCTTTGCCTTCATCAACTGTAATATTCTAGTACTTTTCCCTCATTTCTGTAAAATGTACCTTGCACTCGATGACCTCTCTAGGGAGCTTTGGATTGATAACCATTCTAGTCAACATTTTCTTCATACTCATTTGGCCTATCTCTCCACACAAACTCTTCAAAATCCTTGGTTTTTATTAAGTCAATGTCCATAAATTTACTGCAGGCCTCTTCCTTGACATCATATGAATTATTCAGTCCACTTAGATCAGCCTTGCTCAACCTTAAGCTCATAGCTTTTGGAACTATTTCTATGGGAGGTGAAGGAATACCTTACCTCATCTCATCCTCAGTTACAATAATCTCATCCTCAAAATCAATATCATAATCAACTAGACCATTTGATTCAATCCTCCTCTTTGGTGAAGGTGGCTTTATTGGTGGTGATTCTCTAACAAGAGAATCTAATTCAATGACCTCGAGTGCAACACACCTTGGGGGTGATAGTGGAGGAATTTGTGTCATAGGTGGAGATTCCCTTGATCCCTCTGATTGAGTAGGGGTGGCAATGGTTTGTTGTTTCTTTACTGTGCTCTTTCTTCTTTCAAACACATGTAACTTCTTAGGGGGGCTAATATGCGGGTCTTTCCTCCTCCAAGGGGGCTTTCCCCTTATCTTGCTCATCTGTTATTTAGCCTTCACTCTTTCCTATATAATTCTCTCCTCTTTTAATTGACCTACCACCTTATCAAAATTTTGCAACATGTTTCAACCCTTAATGTTTCATCTTTTATGTCTGAAAGGGATTTATACTCTAGATTCTTCTCTTGCATTTCTTTTTCCAAATTTTCAAAGGCTAGCCATTTCATTTTCCTATCTTCTTGCACCTTATAGTTAAAAATGTTCCGGATGACATCTTTAGGAAAATAGAAGTTATGGTAGAACCTACCCCCTCTGATTCTATTCTTCAAGGAAACCATAACACCCTCAGGGTCATGGTTCCTCATTTTGCAACATTTCATCTTTAGGGGCTTCAATTTTGGCATGATATTCTACCATCCATCCTTGGTCATAAAAAAATAGAAAAAACACTGTGTACATAGGGAAAAAGGTCCCTTTCCTCATCCCCACCATATGTTTCTCTTCCACATCACCCAATTTCCACATGACCTCTAAGAATCCAATCCTCAAAGGCACATCCCTGGGCAACACATGAGGCATTTTTCTTGTTCCATAAACCCTACAGATGCAGCAATATAAATATGGGATGATGTCCCCCCAGTTGTTCTCAGTACCTAGCTCTGGTCTTCTCTCCCTTTGCCTAAAATAGTCATGAATCTCTACTAGAATCCTAGGAGGATTCACCACCAAAACTAAATTGGATGCAAAAACATGTGAAAATTCCAAAAAACTAGAATACTGATCATCCTTGTCCAATACAAAAGTCCACATCCATACCAAAATATCTCTGCTAGGATCATTTTTCCTATCCAACTATATGTCATCACCAAAGATACTAGCTCCCATTTACAAAAACATGTGCATAAGTAGGGAGTACCACCAAAACCTTGCTCCCTTCTCACCATTTTTAAGAGCAACCAGAGCCTTATGCATCTCTTCTGACAGATAGCCAACAAAATCATAACATTTTCAATCATCACATGTTGGATATTAGTAGCAATGTACATGAGAGCTGACAACATCCTTTCTCCTAGTTCATACCCGAAAATATAACACAAGGTATAAAATTTTCTTTGGAAATAGTGCTCAAACAATGTAATCTCAAAAGGCTCCTTATCAGAGGGGTTCAATGTAATTATGCTTCCCCTTTTTCCCCTAGCCATGAAGATGGTCAATATAGACACCTTGAAGGTTAATATCACCTTTCCATACTATTCCTTCAGCTTGTTTTGATTGATCTTTACCATCTCATAATCGTAAGGGCTCAACTTGAAAACCTCAATGAGTCCCTCCCTAATAACATCCACCATTTTAGCCCCTGAGTGTGTCCTTACAAGCCTAACAGTTGGGTTGTAATTGAATTTTATGGCATTCAATAAATCCACATCCAAATATACATTAGGTACAAATAGTTTGTCTATATCCAAGCTCCAACCATTGCACAAGGGAGTACTTAAGAAACTCTTCCCAAACCAATTATTCAACAAGGTCCATCCAATAATTGGTAGGGAAAAATCTTTGATGGTGTGTTGTTTGTCAACAATTCCCTCTTTTATTCTAGGCCCTTGGAACATTGGTTGGCCCAAAGAATTGCTATTTATGGAGGGCTTTAATTGGTCAAGTAGGTATTGAAACAAGGGATGTGTCGAGGTCTCAAAACTGGAAGTTTGGGCATTGGGTTCCACTGCAATAAAAGAAATATGGGCTAGGGTTTTACTAAGTGCAACTAGGGCTTGAACTTAATGTAGGCAACCTGGAAAATTCAAAACAACCAGAGTACAATTCAATGAATTTTAAATCCTAAAAGAATCCTAGTTTGCAATATGACAAGGAAAAATAATACATGCATGCAAGTTCAATTGAAATTTAGGACAAGATTGAGTGGATCTTACATGTTGGTGTTTGGCACTAAGAAACCCTAATTTCGGTTGCAAAAAGCTCAAAAAGCACTGCTACAAATCTTTAGATGCTTAAAATATAGGTAAATAAAATGGTACTTTTATTCCAGCTTTTATGAAAAAATAACCTTTCAATTTGGCTGTTGAACATCACCTCTGCCATTATTGTTCGCTCATGTGAACTAGAATAACTCAATTAGCTTTGTTTGCAAGTTTAAATAACAACCGTTGACCTTCCCATGAGTTGGATTCATGGATGGCTCAAATGAAGTTGTGAAAGTTTGAATTGTTTGACTTTTGCTGACTGAATATCCAACCAATCAAACATCTCCATGTGTTTTCCTCTCTTTTCTGTCATCGTGGGCCCCACCACAACTTACAAGCCATGAGATTTCTACGTGTCGCCCACCTGCTATCCTGCTAATATTTGCAGGATATTGATTGACGACCATGAGCTAGTAGGGAACGACTCATATTATCCTAGTACAACTCAATATGTGCACCCATTAATCTATAGGCTTACACCCATATGCACAATACCTTCATCAAATGGAAAATTGAGATTAAAACATCTGAAGCCTCCTTTTACCCACATGCACTAAAAACTTCTTTAGTAGCTCAAGCTTTAAAACTCTATTGTTTTGTTGAAATATTTCATAAAATATTTCCTCCTTTCAGTAGTTCCCTGGGCATTGTAGATTACTCCACGTGGTAGTCACCCGCTATCCCTCACGATATTTCATCACATCAAAAAATTAACAAGGGGAAGCAAGGAACAATCAAGATTCAATTGCTATCATCGATCACAACCATCAGATCTTGGGCCAACCATTATTACCACCTTACAAACCGTTGAAATCCACCCAAAAGATGATACGTGTGGCATGTGTCCGCTATCCCTCGCCATTTTTCTCGACATCAACAAATCCTAGAGGGGTAGTGGGGAATGATCCAGATTAAAACTATGGGGCCCGAGCACTTAAGAAATTTTAATAGCACGTGCATCAAGTTACGATCTAAAGAGGGGACTTTCCTAGGGGAAACATGCTAGACTTAGGAAATTTAAAAGAAATATTTGTCCCCCGCCTAAAGTAGAGATAAAAAAAGCATTAATATTCATGACCCGCTCAGACTATAGACCATAGGCCAAATGTTTAAAAGGGGTGCATGACCAAATATCACTAGGAACATGGGGCCAATGACGACAATGACCCCAAGTCGTAACTTAAGTGACTCAAAAAGTGAACACACGCCAATGAAAAATTAAAAGAATGCTAGGGATTTTATGGATTAAGGGTTTTAAGAGGAATTTAACCCTAAGATTGAACCCTTATCAGCACAAAAACAAAACCCTATGCTCAGGAGGACCAAAATTTTATAATGCAAACTTGGAACCAACCAAATTTTGTAAAGTCCTAACACATCCAGTTGAATCAACTTGGCCTCCTCCCTAGTAAGATGCTCACAAAAAACTCAAAAGAAGGAATTTTATAATCTTTCCTCATGGAATCCATAGTAGAATAGAAAGTATAAGAGAACACTTGATAAGTTCCTCTTAACTTAGATAGAATCAAGAAGATACATTCATAATTAGATTTATCCTTCCCACATCCTTTTAATTGTGACAAAATCAACTTGAATTGTGCAAGAAAATCCTGAATTGAAGGAAATGCATCTAGAGAGAGTGATTGTAGATTCCCTTGAAGCTGCAAGATTATGAACTGATTGGCTTTACCATACTTGATTCTTCAAGCTTATCCCAAACATTCTTAGGTGTTTTACACTTCACAATATGAAATAACAAGTTATTAGATATATGTAAGCCAATGAGACCTTTTTGCTTCATCCATTTTACATCTATGGGTAAATTTTTCACATTCCCCTATGAATTTAGGTTTTTCTGCATCTAACATTGGTCATAGACCCTTAGATTGTAAGAATGGAGTCATTTTTAGCTTCCATGTATGATAATTGTGAGGAGTGAGTGGTTCAATTTTTCTTAGATCTACCATGTTGGATAAAAGAACACCAAGAGAAAGAAGATAATGTGGCACTTGAATTGTGCCTTTCACCCTACAAAATGTATTAAATCTAAATTTGCAACCCCCCAACAAATTACAATGAAGAAATTTTGCAATTTGTACAAATGACAAGCTTAAATCAATTGTTTATAACACATGGTGTTTCTTACAATTTTTAGAAAAAATGCTTTTCAAAATTGAAAATAGAGGTTACAAACAAATTCCTTGCAATTTTTTGAGAAATTAAAAAAAAAATTGCCAAATTTTGACTTCATATGCAAAAGTTAATCCAATTACAAGTAATAAATGTACCTGTACCTTTGGGCTGAAAAAACTAGAAAAAATGGCAAAAGCTACAAAAATTAACTACACCACTGCAAATTTCATCAATCCAATTTTTTGATAATATCTCGTTTGCAAAAATCCAACACCGTGGTGAAAAGTTATGCAAAATTGAAAAAAATGCCTAGTTTAGGCACTTTTAAGGCTAAATGGGGGCAGAAATTAACCACCTTTAGTTTGGCGCCTGGTCACCCATGTGACCACAGACGATTAAGTGGCAAAAAAATTAGTTGTTTAAGAAAGATGTTGGTGGTTTTGAAGTGGTCACATGCAACAATTGACAAAACCTGGTAGTTGAAAGACTTAACTACCCACCTAGCGGTTTAAACTCTACAGCTAGAGGTTGTGGAGACCGGCGGTTTATACTAACCTTGGTAGTTAATCTGGCGGTAAATTTTTCCATCAACAGTTTATGGTAGACTGTAGCTTGAAATAATTGCTATCAATTAATTTGAATGTTGGGCAGGTTAACATTCACCACTAGCAGCTAAATTTGGTCGCTGTCCGCTGGCAAGTGGGTCGATGCCAACAAAGAGAAGACAATGTTGGTGGGTGTATTTAAAAAGCCAACGATAATACTTAATGTGAGCTGACAATAAAAGAAACACTGACAAAGACCTGCCAAAGGCCAAAAATACTATTGACTCTATAGTACGGCCTATGTCGTATGTAGAAAAAGATCTGCAGATTTATAATTAAAAAATTTGCCCCAAAAAGTTTAATGATTGCTCCCAATTTTTATTAAAAAAAATTCCTGACAGAATATAAAATATAGAAAATTATTTTTAAAATAATATTTTCTTCAAAATCGTACCTTCGACTTGTGGGTCTGTACGACCCTTCACGTAAAAAAAATTGCTCTAGAAACAAATTTCACCAAATATAGACAAATTTTATGTCAAAATTCATGGAATCAACCACCCAGATGCAATGGCAAGGTTATTTTTTTGCCAAAAATGGTCCTATAAAAATCTATTCACCAGATTCAAGCTTCAAACTCTTGTTTTCCAAAGTTGCAAATGATGCTCAAATTGAGTAAAATGAAAGCCAAATCTGACTTTTTCGAGCCTCCTGGATGCAATGGGACAACCATAAATACTACCACTATATCCAAAAGTGTTGCAATCACCAAATATCACCAAAAAAAATACATGCAGTATAGGATTAATAGATCTTTGCAAACTATTTTTTATTCTCAAGATCATATTGAAACACAAGAGAAGAGCATATAGGAGTTTACAAGATCACAAAAGAAACTCAAATCACAATAGAAAACCTGATGGTAGAAACTCTCTAATAAAAACAAGGGGCTTGCATGATTCAAAGCTTTGGTACCATGTTGAAGTGAGTAACAAAGATCTTCAATCTACAACACCAAATAATCTCCACAAGAAATAAAGAGAAGCAATAATGGAAGATGTTATTCCACCAAACAAGAATTACAATATGATACAATATGCAATACAAGATACAAAATATGCACGAGATGCCTTGCTTATAAAGGAAAGGGTGAGAGATAGGATAAGAAAAGATCATGACAAGTGTCGTAATCCTATCACATGAGACAACTAACTCATAACTATCTAGGATAATGCAAACTCTAGAGAAGACAACTAAAACTTCTAGAAGAAAGCTTATATTCTAAGTAAACTTAACATGTCAACTAAGTCCCCTAAGTCCCTAGTAAAGAATTAACTAGGTACAAAACTTTATTCACACCAACAATTTTTTTATTGGCCATATTTTTTGCTTTTAGAAATCATTGTGTACATCATGCATAAGATGACCTAAACTTATCATTTTTTGAATTTTTTTCAAATTGAAAAGAATTGTTTAAAAAATGCTCAGTATAATTCATTTTTCAAAAAATTATATTTTAATAAAAAGTTACTAAAATACTAAAAAATATGATATTTCAAGTTTATAGACTAGTTTCATCAAAATTTATTTAAAAAATAGGAAAAATAAACCAATTGTAAAAAAAAATTACATATCTTGAATCTACATAGTCTCATCTATAATGGGTTTTAATTTTATCAAAAAATTTGTAAAAAAGGTCTTCAAATATATGTCCAAAGTCATTCTTTTCTTTTGAAATTGATATGACCTTCAAGTTGTAGGTCAAACCAGGTCCAAAGCTTAGGTTTGGGTCCCCAAGCCTTTTCCCAAACCAAAAAACAAAGCATAAATCTGACCAAAAATTTAAATTTTTAAAAATGGGATCTCGTTTTGTAGAAATGAGATCCCATTTCATAAAAAAATATTTTTTTATACTTTTATGAAATGGGAAAATAGGATCTTGTTTTACAAAACGGGATCTTGTTTCCACAAAAAAAGATCCTATTTTTGGCTCGATGTCTTGAAGCAAAACAGGACCCCATTTGTTAAATAACGAGATCCCATCTCATTTTACCCAATTTTTGGTTTTATTCTAAGTCTGAAACTTCCATTAGAAGTGGACTCATCTTCTTGCATTTACCCATGGAAAGGTACATGGGAAGCGACAGTAGCTCTTGGTCATGGCTAGGTCATGGGGGTTGAGTCCAAAGCTTTGTTCGGCCAAGTCACAATTACCTATTATTGTTGGAGGGCTACCCACTAGCTGCCAATGTTGACTTGAATGCATCTAGATGATAGTTTTGTTTGAGAGACATAATTTTCAACTAGGGAGTTAGATTTTCATAATCTTATAGTCAATGGAATGCTACTTCTAAGTAATGCATTGTGGTATTAGGGTTTATTTATTTATTTATTTGTCTTAGATAGAATATGCTAGTTAGAATTTGATTTTACTTTCATTTATTTGACATGTCATATCTTGTGCTCACAATGTTTGATTTTGGACTTCTTATATGAAACACAAAGTATTTTGAGCACTTTGCAATGGATAAAGTGTAAAAATTTTAATATGTGACTTGTTCACTTCTATTTATATTTGAACTATTTATTACTTCTTTTGATTGTGATGATTTGGTGTTTGAGTTATGAAATCTATATATTTATCTTTGGTTGTCTATATTTGAAATGGTTATTAATCTATGGTTGAATTTTATATTGCATCATGAAATCTATGAGTTGTGCAATTTTGTAGCTTGAATATACTTATAGGTTGCATAGATAACCTAGATTTTGGTTGTCTATACTCAACTATTTAAGTGTGCATACAACATTTATTTGGTTGGCTTGGTTTGGTCACCTAGTTCATTGGTTTTGTTATTATTAGGTAGAAAAATATGGTGTTACTTTACATAGTTGTGTTGTGGGACCTATCATTGCTGACAATGGTACAAGACGTGTGAGACTCAATTGGGTGGTGATCATGGTGTCATGAAGGTTTCTTGTATGCTTGGAGTTTAAACATGACATCATTATTTATGTACATACATTAGATGGTGATAATGGTTTCATGGAGATTCCTTATACATTTGGAGCTTTGGAAAGACACGGTTGCTTATGTAGGTACTTCAGGTGGTGATCATTATCATGGATGTTCTTTGAATGTTAGGAGCTTTTGCATGAGGGTTGTTTATGTAGATGCATTTTCGTTGGTGTTGGATTGATTCTAGTTATAGTTGGTGGTTTATCATCTTGGTTCTATTTAATCCTCTAGAACTAATGGTGTTACAATTGAGTGTGTGGACCATGAGAGATCTTCATTTAGGAGATAATTATCATGATTCTATGTGTATTTTGATATCACAATTCAATGGGATGTTTGGTAGTGATGGGGATTCAAAATTTGTTGATGCATGATTTTCTATAATGGTTGTTAGTTTCAAGAGGAGCTCTTAGATCCCATTTATTGTAGACCATTTGAGTTATTTTCCATCTTTTTTGATAATGAAAAGAGATAGTTATCTTCATATAATTTGGAGATGTTGGTATTTTTTTATCATGGAGAACTCTTGGAGTTTTTGGTTGAGATGTTAGTTGTGAATTGTTGGTTTGATAAATTGTCTATGGTTAAAGGATGGATGCTATTATGCCATGGTGAGCTCTCAATTGCATATTATAGGTATGGCATGATAAAAGGGCTCTTAGGAGAAAATATGTCGACTTCAAACATGATTTTTTTAAAGAGATGTAGATCATGATCTCACAAAGACTTATTGATTCTATAGTTGGAATGTTGGTGGTGATTTGTGGTAATATGACTAGTGAGTGGTGTGGTCCCCTTTTTCTTGTGAGATTTTGGTTATTACATGTTGCATTTAATTTCAATTGGAATGAGATGATCAGTTGTACTATAACAAATTTGGATGAGGCTACAAATATTATTCTTAGAGATCATGTGTTTAGATTTACTTTTTGATCAAATTTTACCATGAAGACTAAGGATCCTATGCTTGGGTTCGGCGTGAGTTCAACATGGACCTAATGAGGAGATTGTTCTTTGAGAAATTTATTGTAGCTTTGTATATATTGGAGGATAAATATCATTCTTTTAGTGTAAAATATTCCTTTTTACACTCTCTTAAGCTAGCTTAGTATGCTTTTATCTAGTTGCATTTATTTATTTAAGTAATTAGTTTATTAGCTATTTACATTACTTTCTCTAGATTTGATAAGATTTCCTACTTTATTGGATAAGATTTTTTAGATAATCTTTTCTACTTTATTGGATAAGCTTTCCTTCTTAGATAAAATTTCTTGCTTTATTGCATAGGCTAATTTCAATTGAATTCTATAATTTATGTGACATCTTAGGTTACCTTATGCATTGCCTTCCTCTATATAAAGCAATGGCTCTTTGCACATTTGTCATGTACTCTCATTTTCTATATAGAATATAGTTTATTCTAGCATATTATTTTTCTTTCATTCTTTCCTAATATTTCATTGTATCTTGGGTTTGCTTAACAATAAATCTTACATGGTATCAGAGCATTCATGATTGATAGGATTTATTTTAAGAAATATTGAGCGCAAATAGGGTCGTGCAAGAAGTCGGGTCCACAAAAAGCTCAAAAAGTGGAAGTGTATTTCTTGATTTTCAAAAAAATCCACACTTTGATTGAAAATTTGAAGCACAAGTACACATTGAATCCTAAAAAAAATCAATAATATGAAATTTAGTATTTTGAGTCTAGTTTCCAAATATTTAATTTTTTCAAATACCCAAATGATACAAATTAATTTTTAATAGGAATCTATAAAAACCACATTTTAAAAGTCACTTTTTTAGGACTATACGATGCATGTGTACAAACACCATAATTTGACCTAAATAAAAGTATTTTTCAAAATCCTTTTGAGGAAAGATGTGTAACAACCTGAATTGATGAGGATATTTTTTATAGTTTTTTTAATATTTGTTTTATTAATTTTTATTGGCCATATTTGTTGTTGTTGAAAACCAACATGTACAAACACCATAATTTGACATAAACTAATCATTTTTTTGAATTTTTTCATTGTGTATAGATTTTTTTGAAGATTGATGCGAAATAAATTTTTTTACAAAAAAATAGGCATATAAAAAGTTATTAAAAAACTAAAAAATATGATATTTCAAGTTTATGGACTAGTTTGATTAGAAACTAATTAAAAAATAGAAAAACTAATCCAATCATAAAAGAATTACATATTTAGAAACTAGAAATCGTGATCTATAATGGGTTTTAATTTCATAAACCAATTCTAAAAAAAACCCATCAACTATATTGCCAAAGTTAGATATTTCTATTAGCATTGCCTTAAGTTTTTAGTTGTAGGTCAAATGCTAAGGGTTGGGTTACCAAACCTTTCCCGAGCCTCAAACCATATCAAAAAGTGAGTTGGAATTTTAATGTTTTTTAGAATGGGTAACTGGGTACTTGTTCTATTTTAGAACGAGTACCTATTTTAAAGAGGGTACTTGTTCTAAAATAGAATAGGTACCCATTTTAAAGTAGGTACCTATTCTATTTTTAGAACAGGTACCCATTTTAAAGTGTGTACCTGTTCTATTTTTAGAACAAACCGTATTCATTTTAAAGCAGGTACCCATTCAAGTTTTAGAATAGGTACCTATTTAGGAATGAGATCTTGATCTAAGGGTTGAGATTATGTTGCTAAACGAGTGCCTATTTCTTCAAAATGGGTACCCATTCCTTTTGACATTTTTTTGATGAAACTTCCCCTCTTTGTGGACCCAACTTCTTGCACTTACCCAAATATGTTATTTTTTAAAAAAAGAGTGTATTATCTTCTCTTGCATCCGCAGATGATCTAGAGAATAAAAAATTGTGAAAAAATACTAGATTTTGAGGGTTTAACATCTTTTTCAATTGCATGTGCATTTCATGTATGTTTTGTAGCCTCTTGGATTGAAGCTAGACTCACCATCACGTTCAGAGCAACCAATACAGTTAGAGCAACCTCTCATTTTTCTAAACTAACATCTATTTTTTTAATTACATGTATGGTTTTCAGCCTCCTAAATTGAATTTGGACTCACCGTTATGTTCAAAGTAGTCAAGAAAGTTAGAGTAGCCTCTTGTTTTTCCAAAATCAAACATCAAAGGCCAGATTGAATTAGGCATAAATCAAGAATATTCAGTGAGTATCCTGACATGTTGCTAAAAATCAAGGCATTTTGAGGCAAAATAGACCACACCATTACATCCAAAAGGCCCCAAACCCCTATTTTCATATAAAATTTATCTATTTTCAAAAAAATTGACCTCGATTAATGTTTTCATCAAATGATGTCATGCTAACATTCAACACCTACATGCCTAATTGAGCATTTTTTTGGGAGGCCATATCTTTGTTGAACACTTAGAATACTGAGAGGGGAAGGGGGTGAATCAGTATTCTATTAAACCATATAAACATTAGCAATCCGATTACCAAAGCTTACTCAACTACAGCAATGAAAGAAAGCATGAAAACACCCACAACATCACATAACACATGAACACCAAGATTTTTACTTGGAAAACCCAAAATGGGAAAAACCATGGTGAGGGTTAGCTCACAATATATTATAACTTGTTATAGTATATTACATAAATACTCATTATAGGTGGAGTCATTGTCCAAGTGGACTCATTGCCCACACAGAAAAAGATAGAAGAGAGAGGGGTGGCTCACAACCTATTTTGAACTATTATAAAAGCATCTATAATATACATGAATACATTTTCAATGAAGTACAATATATCAAACTTCACACTGATCTGGATCAATGCTCTGCTCTGCTCTGCATTCACATAATTTTGATCTCAACATTCACAACTTATCTATGCTTTGATCAAATTTGCATCACATTTCACAAACATATTATCTCTACATCCAAAATACTAAAAACAATCCATCATATATATTAACATCAAGTGTAACATTCATTAGGTCAGCCTAATTGGATGTAACAGACAAAATTCAACTTATTTACTCCAAACCTCATCATCCATAAAAAACACCTCAATTCAAATCTGAAAATACCTTAAGATAGGTCAGCATGGACCTATAATAGATCCCTATAAAGATTCAACACATATTAATCCTTCACATACTCTTCAAACTTGTTAGGTTGGCACACCATAGGACCTAAATAAAAATTCTTCAATTGTTCATCTAATTCACAATACATGGATCTAAAATGTGGATCCCACTTGGAATTCACACTCATTTGACATCTTGCAACATAGCTTCAACACTACAACATCAAAGACTCATTCACGGGAAAGTGTGGAATCTCCCACACCAACACACTATACAGGAATTGACTATATTATATTAGACAAAACTCTGTCATCCATATCTCCCAAATACATCACCAAAAAATATGAAATCTTGGATTTAGAATCTTCTAAAAATTATCTTAGAATCATAGAGAAAAATCTTCCTTTGTGGTGTGGTGTGGACCCAAAAACTGATACATTGTAACCCTAAACTAGTAATTCTGATAGTCATATTTTCATACCACTGAACTTTATGGACCAAATCTTCTTGTACAAATGACTTCCTCAACACTTCAAAAAATGTTAGAATTTACTAAAAATATTCCACAACAATGTTGACATCAATGAAAACATTGTAATCATTATGTACATTCTCCATGCTCATGTTTCCAACTAGCATCATCAATGACAATCTCCTCATACTTCCAACAATCTCACCCTTTGTCATTGATAGAAACATGCCAAAAATTCTCTCCAAAACTCTCCCCCTTTGACATCAAGGAAAAAGGTGCCTATATACATTGTTTTGATTCATTACTGGAACTCCCTCTAAATGATGTAGCCATATATACACATCTAGGGAAAAGAATTGACTCCCCCTGAGTCATGTACCAGAGCAAAAAGATATTGAAACATATATACAAAGATTTTTTTTAAAAATGTATAAAAACATGAAAGATGTGTCAACCAGAGGTGGTTGATGCTTGTAACCTCTTTATTAGATCTTCCTAGGCTAGCCTACCATCTTCCCATTCTTGCTTGGCCTCTGGAAGCATCCTGATAAGAGTTTCAAACTCCAACAATAGTTCTCCTTCTTTTGGTGAAGCAAGTACCAAATTCAACTTCTTTTCTTTGTGAGAACTTAGGATTTCTTTGGAAACCAACAAATAGATCCCTCTCTTCTCCAAACTATAGTATGATAGTCTCTCTCTGTGCTTGCAACTGAAAAACATCAAATGAAGTTCTTCATTTTTTCTTCTTGTGTCATCGGTGAGGTCCATAGCTAGGTCATATACAGTGGAGGCAACATTAATCTATGACTCAATGGAGTCCACTTCCTTCTTTATGTTTAGTGTGGCTCTGGGCCACTTCATGTCATAATGATATAGTGCCTTTTCCTCACCAACACATGCTTCTACATCCTTTATCAATTTAAGAAATTTCTTATGTGCAACAACACATTTCTCTGTCATCTCCATCATTCTTTTGACATTCATTCTCTTCTCTACTTCTTTCTCAGCCTTTTCCTTGAATCCACATTCATATGACTTGAAGGAATCAATCAAAAGTTTGAGATTATCCATACCAGAGATAGATGTGTCTATGCTTGTTCTGGGTATGATCTCATGTAATTCCTTCACTGCATCATCCATTAGTTCTCCACTCATTTTATGTGAATCAATTACCTCCTTTCTAGTGGATGTGTGGAACAAGTCTCGTAGTTGAAGCTTGTGGACAGGAGAAATGTTGTTCAAGTTCACATTACCTTGATTCATTAGCAGCTACAACAGTTATGAAGACTAAACTGGCTAGAAACTAGGATGAACACTTAAGATACTTCTTAGAGAATCTCCAGAGGAGTCGAAAGATTCACCATGAGTCTTTGTCACCTCTGCAACCTTTCATTTGTCGTCTATTGTACCAAAGTAGATTGATTTGTCTTTTTCTTCATCTCCGAATGCATCTATATTTTTTTATTCTTCTTCTTTTTGTTAGAATTGAAGATTCAATGCACATCTCCAATGAAACACTTGCATGCAATTACCTATCACAATAGAGAAAAAAACTATGATTGTGATCAATAACCTGAGAATTTTATTGATACAAATAATCTAGATAGTTTTACAAATGAATGTGCATGCTTATATAAGCAATGCAAAAGAAAACCCTACATGCGGATTTTCCAAGATAGAGGCAAGTGTACAAATCTCATACAATGAGACAATTTGTCCTAAATTTAGTCCAATATAATAATAAGAATCAAACTAAAGATTAAAAAGAAACTCCTAAGTTTAGCTTAAGTGAACTAAAGTAAAAAAGCCTCCAATAATTAATTGATGATTAATTAATTATCAGATAATGACTTGTTTACTCCAACACCCCCCATAAGATTAGCTTAGAGAGAAACTAAACTACTGATAAAGGAAGCTAAATTATGGATGCATGATAGGTCCCAGATACAAGTCCTGATGAGATACCCATATACAAATAAATGAATCTCTAATAACTAGAGAAAAGGAGGAAACCTCATTGGAAAAACTCCTCTCCAAAAGTGAGAAAAATAAATGACTGTACTAATGCAAGAAGGATAGAAGGATGACTCAATGTGACCCCCAAGGACTATTTATGTCATGCAAGTACAATAGATGTCCCCTTGATAGGAGAGAGAAAATAAAGATACAAATCCCCCCATAATGAAAGATCTTTGATACCATGTTAGAATTGAATATTCAATCCACAACTCACATGAAACACCTGCATGCAATTACCTATCACAATAGAGAAGATAAAAAGCATGATTGTTCTCAATAACCTGAGAATTGTATTGATACAAATAACTTGGATAGTTTTACAAATGAATGTGCATGCTTATATTAGCAATGCACAAGCAAACCCTACATGTGGATTTGACAAGATAGAAACAAGTGTACGAATATCATGCAATGAGACAACTTGTCCTAAATTTAGTCCAATCTAATAATAAGAATCAAACTAAAGATTAAGAAGCAACTCCTAAGTTTAGCTTAGTTGAACTAAAGTAAAAAATACTCTAATAATGGATTGATTATTAATTAATTATCAAATAATGACTTGTTTACTCCAACACTTTCTCATGCTCTTCTTCATCAAATTTCTATTCCTATTCTTCACTTTTCTCTTTGCCAACCTTTTCTTCATCAACACCTTTATTTGCATTCACTTCCTTAGTAGTGTCATCTATGTTTACCAAAGGATGAACTTCATATTTTGTACCGAAGGAGTGGTTGTGACAGTTTCCTTCGCAATTTCTTCTTTGACCATTACGTCTTCTTTATTTACATTTGACATATCCTCCACTTCCAAAGGGGTGTTATCTATTGCATCTTCTTCATGCATGTCCTGTTCATGTTGAGCATCAACAGTGAGTACTTCTTCTGTATTAAGCTCTAGAGAATTGGTGTCATCATTCATTTCTTCTTTAGTCACCATAATCGGTCCTAGCTTTTTCACAATCTCTTCATCTTTATTGTTGATCTCTTTTCTAATTCTTTCCACATCACTTTTGTCCTTTCCCATTAGGACTCAGATTCTCTACTTGGTTCTTATTTCTTTGTTGTATACAATGACCAATGTGGCCTTGTCATTTTCTGAAAGTCTAACAATAGCTCATTCCAAGGCTTCATATTTTAGCCTTTCATGTTCCATTATTGCCTCTTCCCTTATTTTTATTAAAATGTTGCATAGATTATCAAGAATATCCTTTCTGATGTTCTTCAAATCCACTTCAAGTACCATAATGTACTTGACAATAGCCTCAAGAATGGTGGCCTTGTCCACCTCATTAGATTCCTTGTATAATTCTGTTGTTTATTTCCACATATCATTATGTACTATGCTATTGAAAATTTCTTCTAACCTCATAGGAGAGTGAGGTATTACCGGATCATATTGCTTCTTTTCTTTGCTCTTTCTTGAAGTCTTCTTCACTTCAACAATATTCTTCTTCTCTAGAGAAGCCTTCTTGGCTTCTTTCTTCTTTTCCTTGATGTGAATTTTAAATGCTTCTTTCTCCTTCTCTATCTCCTCATCACTTTTAGTGTCTACAATGTCAATTCTTCTCTTCTTTACAATAGCTTCACCTTGTGAAGCATCACTTTTCTTCTTTCAAACCAATTGTGGTCCTTCTTCTAGATCTTCCTCCTCATCAACAACATTAATTCCAATGTATTTATCTCTTGTTTATTTTTGTTTCAATCTTCTTTTAGCCAAGATAGTAGAAGGTAGAATAGTAGTGGATTTCTTCTTTTCTGCCTTGGTGGCATGCACAATCGGAGGGGATTTCTCCCTTACTGGAGGACTAGCAGTGGTTTTTCTCTTTTCAAATGAAACATGTAAAGCCCTAGAGGAATTTTGTACAAATAGGGGAGTGGTAGCTATTCTAATTGATCTTCTAGAACTCTTGGAAGCTTCTCCAACAATGGCACAGTCACATTAAGAGGGTCCTCAAAGAGAACAATCTGGACCATGCAGCAAGAGTTACATACAAAAAGAAACATAGAATATGGAGGAAAATGCAGATTCAAACATTCTTATTATTTGGAAATTCAATTACAAACAACCAACAACATCTGGGCTTATAGGTTCGGCTCACAGGCATAATACAACATGTTCTACATACAATATTCAATATGCTCCTTAATGCGAGCAAAAGTATTACTTATCAAATCCTATCTTCTAACTTCGATGCTTTCTAATGATTGATCACAATTTTTTATATAATGTCTTGAGTTTTGGAATCATTTGTGTTGTCCAAAGATCATTACAATCTCCAATGAAAGAAAATGTAACATGCGCATGAATAAGTTGGCCTCAAATTTGACTTACTCCACGGTGAATGCATGAGATGAAGTGTGGACCTAAATTAAGGTCAGGGAAACTCCATAGAACAATTTGAATATCATCATCATGATCCAAAAGATACGAGAAAGATCCACGAGCGATCCAACTAGCCATTCGGTTTGAAATTATTCCGGTGCCAATTCAAGAAACTGCCACATAATCCAGAAGCACTAATCTTGCCAAAAAATGATCCAATCGATCTAAAATCTTGGGATAAGGGAAATGAACATGTCCACGATGTACATATGGATCTGCAAGGTATGGTGAGAAAATATGATGAAACACTAAATCTTCCAACATGAACTAAAATAAGAACTGAAACAGAACAAACTGAAATGAAAATATTTTTGGTTGATGCAAGATTGCCAAGAACCAGTGATGCTCCTGCATCAGACATCTGGGGTGGATATAAAAGTGAGTCCCTCACTTTGTTTGGGCTAAAGGAAAACCAAAATGGTCTACCTCATCCTGAGAAATCCAAGAAGAATCTTCCATTGGTCTGCCTTTCCACTTCATAAGATATTCTTTGTATTGTCTTCCACGCGTCTTCCTCCCATTTATGGTATCCAAAATCACTTCTATCTCATTTGGTTGTTGCTTAGGAAACTGATTCTCTAGTTTTGCTTTACTGTCTTCACTAAATTCTACTTCATGATACTGATGTAGATCTACAATGTTGAATATAGGTGATATTCCCACTCCATCCGGTAACTCTACTTCATATGCATTTCCTAAATCAAATTTCTTCAGAATCTTACAAGGTCCAAACTTCCTCATCTTCAGCTTATTGTATGTGCCAACTAGAAATATTTCCTTCCTCAAATATACCATCACTTCATCCCCATCTTTGAACTCCTTGTGTCTCCTCTTTTCATCTGCTTGCTCCTTATACTTCTGGTTAATGTCTTCTAATTGTTGTTTCACCTAAGTATGCACTTTCTGCATATGTTTTGCAAACTCCTCTGCTACTACACTTATTTTATCTTCCTAACCAATGTCTTGTAATTTTGATATACCTCTAGGATGAACTCCAATAATGATCTCAAAGGGTGTATTTCCAGTACTCCTATTCACTGAATTATTGTAAGCAAAATTTGTTTGTTCCAAGACTAAATCCCAACTTTCGGTCTTCTCTCCAACCAAAAATCTCAGCAAATTTCGCAAACTCTTGTTTACTACCTTTGTCTGTCCATCGGTATGTGGGTGAAAAGTATAATTGAAATTTAAGTCTATCTTCAACTTCTTCCAAAGTGTCCTCCAAAAATAACCAACAAACTTTGTACCTCTATCTGAAACAATACTCCTAGGTAATCCATGCAATCTCACCACCTCCTTGAAAAACAAGTATGCTACATGTACTGCATTTGTTGTCTTCTTACAAGGTATGAAATGTGCCATTTTAGAAAATCTATCCACTACCACAAATATGGAATCATTACCTCTATATGTCTTTGCAAATCCAAGTATGAAATCCATGTTGATATCCTCCAAAGGTCTCTTTGGAACTGTCTAAGGTTTATACAGTCCAACATTCTAACTACTACCTTTTGCAATTTGACAAACTCTACAACTCTGCACAAAATTCCTAACATCCTTATGAATCTGTGGCCAAAAGTAATTCTCACTCACCAATGCTATTGTCTTATCAATTCCAAAGTGTCCTGCTAATCCTCCACTATGTTTTTCTTTCACCAAGTTATCCCTCATTCAACTCTAGGGTATACACAATTGATTTCCTCTGAACAACATATCCTCCTAAATGAAATAATCCAACCACTGACTCCTATCCTCCAAGACTAGTTCTTTAAAATCTCTCCAAGGTTTTGCAAAATTTGGGTCTTCTTCATACAATTTCTTCAATTCATCAAAGCCTAATACCTCCAATCTCATCTCTTTTAGTAAATTCCTTCTCCTACTCAAAGCATCAACAACTATATTTTACCTTCTACTTCTATGCTTTAGAACAAAAGTATAACTCTGCAAGAATTCCACCCATCTCATGTGTCTCTGATTCAACTTACCTTGACTATTCAAATATTGCAATGCCTGATGATCCATATACAACACAAACTCCTTAGGCAACAAGTAATGTCTCCACTTCTTCAAGGCTTGAACTATGGAATAAAAATCTTGATCATACACTCAATATCTTCTCCTAGCATCATTCAATTTCTCACTGAAATAAGCTATTGGTTTTCCTTCTTGACTTAATACTGCTCCAATTGCATTTCCACTTGCATCACAGTCTACTTGAAATACCTTACTAAAGTCTAGTAAATCCAACACAGGCTGGTCAGTCACTTTCTATTTCAACAACTCAAAACTCCGGTTTGCTCCAAATGTCCATCTAAAATCCTTCTTATCTCCTCTCATTGTTTCTTTCATAGGACTACAAAGAGAACTAAAATTCCTAATGAAATTTTGGTAGAAACTAGCCAATCCATGAAATGATCTTACCTCTCCAATTCTTTCCAGTGTAGGCCATTCAAAAATTGTTCTTACCTTCTCAGGATCCATCCTTAATCCATCCATAGATATCACAAATCCTAGATATACCAATTCTTCCTTCATGAAACTACACTTCTTAATGTTTATCAATAACTCCTCTTCTCTCAACCTCTACAAAACTTGTCTTATATGCAACAAATGTTCTTCTCTAGTCTTACTAAAAATCAATATGTCATCCAAGTACACAATCACAAACTTACCCAAGAATTTCTTCAATACCTCATTCATCAGCCTAATGAAAGTACTCGATGCATTTGTTAGTCCAAAAGGCATCACCAACCATTCATACAATCCTTCATTTGTCTTGAATGTTATCTTCCACTCATCCACTTCTCTGATTTTGATCTAATGATATCCACTCTTCAAATCTATATTTGTAAAGTATTTAGCTTCACTCAAACAACCCATAATGTCATCCATCCGTGGCAAAGGAAATCTATACTTCACTATGATCTTGTTTATGGCTCTAAAGTTTGTACACATCCTCCATTCTCCATCCTTCTTAGGTGCTAATACAACAGGTATTGTACAAGGACTTAAGCTTTCTTTGATCAAACCTTTCTTCAATAATTCTTGCACTTGTCTATTCAATTCTTCATTCTCTATAGGTTTCATCCGGTGTATTGGCTTATTAGGAAAACTAGCTGCAGGAATCAGATCCATGCAATGACTAATACTCCTCACAAGTGGTAATCCATTAGGTACATAATCTGAAATGATCTCTTCATATTCTGTTAGAAAATCCTTTATCTCTTCTGGTTTTTCTTCTACATGCCTCAAGTGTTCAGTCTTCTTAGGAACCAAGGCATAGCACATGTTCTCATGTCTCAATCCATCTAGAAATCTCCTTCCATCAACCAAACAAATTCTTGCATTCGTACAAACCTCAACAGTAGGAACATCTTCCAATAGTAACAAAGTTTACTTCATCCCATTAGCAGCAATGATATACATATTCTTCTTTCCATCATGAATAGCCTATCTATCATACTGCCAAGGTCTTCCCAACAAAATATGGCATACATCCATAGGCATGATATCACACAAAACTTCATCATGATAATTTCCTATCTTCAATTTCACCAAACATTGTTCACTTACCAATACCTTATGCTCATCTTGAATCCATGCTATCTGGTTGGGCTTCAGGTGTTTCAATCTTTCTAGCTTCAATTTGGTCACCATTTCTTTAGAAACTAGGTTCTCCAAGCTTCCACTATCAACAATCACCTTGCAACATTTACTAGCTACCTTGCATCTGGTTTGAAACAAAAATTTTCTCTGCAATGATTCCTGCTCCATCTCACTTTGACATAATACTCTTCTATTCACCAACACTTCTCCTTCTTCTGGTTTGTTAGATGATTTGACATGATCTTCCTCAACAAAGGTTGTTCTCCTATTATTCTCTATCTTTCTACTTGTCTCTCCTTGATTACAGTTGAATGCTCTAAGTCCTTCTCCACCACATTTAAAACAAGTTCTTTTGAATACCCTTTTCTCCTGTCCTTTATCATCCTTCGTATAACCTTCATTTTGGTAACCACCATATCTTCCTCTCCAGTAAGAGTTTCCATCATCTTTATGGTGTGAATTATCAAGCTTACTAACTTCCTTATCTTTATTCTTATATGCAAAAGTTCCTCTTCCTCCTCCAGTAAAAATTCTTCCTCTCTGAAATCTTCCACCTCTTCCTCTCTGTCTCTTCTCATGTCTTTTATTTAGCTTTTCTTTTTCTTTTAGGGCACATTGATATGCCTCCTCCACATTCAAAAACTTGATCAAACTAATCTCATCTTGTATAGATGGCTTCAAACCATTGACATACCTAGCTACTTGTTGAACCTCATCCTCTCAATGTCTGGATGTTGGTGTAAATAGGTTTTTACCTTTTACACATTGTCTTAAGCTTAACTTAGGACACACATATTTAATATTTGCTAATATTTGTCTTGGGTAGTTTCACCCATGACTCATCTTGTTTTATGACGGTGAGTTTGTTCACCACATTTCTTACCTATTTAATAGGCTTCTATGTACATGATTAATCAATCATCTTAGCTTTAATTAAGCTTATCACATTATTTTGTGATTATTTTTTCTCGGCTGTGAAGGTTGAGTTGCAGGTTGCTCTTGGGTGATTTGGAGCTTTTCTCCTACATGGTATCAGAGCCCACCTCCTGCCCTTCCTTCCACTAAGAATAATTTGCCACTGGTGTTTTGGCAGACCTCTGTGTGGTTAGCCTGCATCAATTTTCGCAAAAAAATATTTTCAAGAAAATATTTCTACGATTTGATTATTTGCTTTTAAAATTTGGGGAAAATTTGGGGATTGGAATATTCGAGAACATTCTCCATACCGTTGGCTATTTGTGTACTTTATAATCTCTTGTTGAGTTTATCGGCTGACATCCATTCTGTGTTGGCAT
The DNA here is from genome assembly GCA_007258455.2 of Sequoia sempervirens. Classification (NCBI taxonomy): domain Eukaryota; kingdom Viridiplantae; phylum Streptophyta; class Pinopsida; order Cupressales; family Cupressaceae; genus Sequoia; species Sequoia sempervirens. The sequence continues at coordinate 728,888,955 of VDFB02193867.1, read as the reverse complement.
ACTACTTGGTCCGTGTTGTTACTTCTCATAGGCCGAGTCAAATCCTGTGGCTTGTACCTCTTCTACATCGGCGGGTATACTCTTCTTTTTCATTGACGTGCTTGGCACATTGTCCATCATCCTCGACATTCTCTCTACATTTGTGGTCTAATTGATCATCATTTTATTCAGCCCCGTCAAGGAATTCATATTGCAAGATAGGCATCAGGTCAATTGTGGAAGTTTATTGAATTGGCCATCTAACATTATCCAGGCTTTCACTGCTGATCGGTGCTCTTCATCCGCCTAGTTCATCAACTATTTTTTTGGTTTATCGACATCCAGAACCACTATCACCATATTCCTGGCACTGTCGGTCATTCACCTCTCATATCGGCTTCAAATTCCAGCTACCCTCCACTCGGTGGTCCTTTCCACCTGGTCGTCATTCATCACATCCACATTTTGTCAGATCCACAGTTTCATCACTGGTGAAAGTTTTTAAATCGACATTCATTAGCAGACCCGACATCATTGGAGCAGTTTTTAGATTTTTTTCTGGAGTCTTCACATCGGCACAGTAAAGGCCTATTATCAGGTACGAGGTCCTCTATCTTAGCGGATCTCCTAGTCATCGACCCGGTTCTTCATTTCTCTAGTGTCCTCTATCTACAACTTCCTTCAATCAGCGTCATTTACTGATCGCAGCTATCTGTATTGGCCTTAGCTTGAACTTCATTGCCGACCTTGGTGAATGTCTCCTGCCTGAGCATCGAAATCCTCTGGTTTTTGCCATCCATTGAGCTCCTTCATTGGCATCCTATCTGTTGTCCATCAAAGGTACCACCGTCCATTCACAAGGCTACTCAGATCTAGTGGTCACTGGCATTCATATTCCTACATCAGCATTCAATCCTCATCGGGTGACGGTACTTTTTCAAGTCTATGGTAAAATCATTTTTTATTGGCTTTTATATATTTTCAAAAGTTTATTAAAACTTTGAAACAACCGACACAAGGTTTGTAAGTTGACGGGGTGGGGTGGCCCCCGAGTGGCTCGGCCACCGGGGCACCACCACTCCACCACCACCACTCTGCCTGCTCGCCACCAATGGCAGTGGCATGCATAAATTTTTTTCAATAAGGTGGTCATATGGTATGACTAGGACAAATATTTTTGACCCCAGTTAGTATTAAATTTTGCACTCAGTTAGTGTGTCAAGTGCCTTTTTATAGACCTTTTTTTCGTTTTTGCATAACTTTTGATCCGGATGGCAAAATTTTGTAAACAGAATATCGTCGGAAAGGTGGCGATCTCAACTTTATAGTGGTGCTGATGTTTCTTCAGAATTTTTCTATTTGGTTGCATTTATTTTTCTTCAAAGTCTGAAGGTCCAGTTGCACTCCCATGCTCTTCATATTTTCTCTACACTTCAGTTCAATTTCAGAGCATCTCTCAATCAACTATTGCTTCATAGATTCTAGAGATGTGCCAGTTTATGAGTTTTCTAGTGTTCCTTGGCATCGGGTCTATTGTTGCTTTATCATGATTCTGACTTGAGTCCTTGAGTGACTCTAATATGGTTTCTAGCAAACAGAAGTATCTTTCCTTGCTTGCCGCATTCAGGATTCGAGTGTTACTCCACAGTGTACTTTTAGTGCTTCTTCTTGCAATAGGTTATCTCTTATGGGGGGGTTGTATGATCTCTCTTTAGATAGAGATTGATTGGAATTTTGATGGATATCATTATTGCATTGTATCTCTCTTTTGGGGAGGAGTTTTGTCCCACTGGGTTTTCTCCTTTTCTCTGGTTGTGAACGAGTTCATTTGCATTTGTATACGAGTACCTAATATGGCCTCGTAGTCGAGACTCATATTTTCATTTCATCTTGCATAATAATCTCCCTAAGTTTGCACTTAAGGGGGAGTGTTGGTGTAAATAGGTTTTTACCTTTTACACATTGTCTTAAGCTTAACTTAGGACACACATATTTAATATTTGCTAATATTTGTCTCGAGTAGTTTCACCCATGACTCATCTTGTTTTATGACGGTGAGTTTGTTCACCGCATTTCTTACCTATAAAAATAGGCTTCTATGTACATGATTAATCAATCATCTTAGCTTTAATTAAGCTTATCACATTATTTTGTGATTATTTTTTCTCGGCTGTGAAGTTGAGTTGTAGGTTGCTCTTGGGTAATTTGGAGCTTTTCTCCTACAATCTGGTTGGGCTTCGGGTGTTTCAATCTTTCTAGCTTCAATTTGGTCACCATTTCTTCAGAAACTAGGTTCTCCAAGCTTCCACTATCGACAATCACCTTGCAACATTTACTAGCTACCTTGCATCTGGTTTGAAACAAAAAATTTCTCTGCAATGTTTCTTGCTCCATCTCACTTTGACATAATACTCTTCTATTCACCAACACTTCTCCTTCTTCCGGTTTTTTAGATGATCTGACATGATCTTCCTCAACAAAGGTTGTTCTCCTATTATTCTCTATCTTTCTACTTGTCTCTCCTTGATTACAGTCGAATGCTCTAAGTCCTTCTCCACCACATTTAAAACAAGTTCTTCTGAATACCCTTTTCTCCTGTCCTTTATCATCCTTCGTATAACCTTAATTTTGGTAACCACCATATCTTCCTCTCCAGTAAGAGTTTCCATCATCTTTATGGTGTGAATTATCATGCTTACTAACTTCCTTATCTTTATTATGATATGCAAAAGTTCCTCTTCCTCCTCCAGTAAAAATTCTCCCTCTCTGAAATCTTCTACCTCTTCCTCTCTGTCTCTTCTCATGTATTTTATTTAGCTTCTCTTTATCTTTTAGGGCACATTGATATGCCTTCTCCACATTCAAAAACCTGATCAAACTAATCTCATCTTGTATAGATGGCTTCAAACCATTGACATACCTAGCTACTTGTTCAACCTCATCCTCTGAATGTCCGGATCTGATATGCAACTTGTAGAACTCCTCAGTATACTCTGTCACACTCAACTCCTACTTCAAATTTTACAACTTTTGGAACAAACTAATTTGACAGTCTACAGACATAAACTTTGTCTTTAACTTATTCACCATCCGATCCCATTATTTTATCTTCTCCTTTCCTCTTCTTTGTCTATCTATCTACTAATATTCCCACCAAAGGGATGTATGTCCTTTCAACTTAGTATTAGTGAATTTCACCTTTTTATCTTCAGCGGTACCTTCAAAATCAAAGTACTTCTCCATTTCTGTTATCCAGTCAAGCAATTCATCCAAATCTAACTTACCATTATAATATGGTGGATTGAAATGTGTTATGGTATTTACTCTAGTTAAGGCTCTTATGAACCTCTCTTCTCCATGATCCAAGCTAGGTTATTCTTCTCTTTCCCTTTCTTCATGTACTTCTACCTCTTCATCACTCACATCATCAACTAGTTGATCTCTCCTCTGGGCCATTTCAACTGCATCAAATCTAGCAGAAATTCCCCTCAACATCTCCATCAAAGTTGGATCTTCATTTCCACGTGCTCCATTTCCTCTAACATTTCTTCTTCCTACCATATTTACACAAGTCTTGTGTAGCTGCATGTCAGATCCTCAGTCCGCCACCCCACAACAAATATTCAACAGCACTCTGCAAACTCTGATGATATCTCATAGAATGAATCTCACTCTGATACCAATCTAGCACAACCACAGTAGGAGGGTCCTCAAAGAGAACAATCCAAACCATGCAACAAGAGTTACACAACAAAATAAACACAAAATATGGAGGCAAATGCAGATTCAAATGTTCTTATTATTTGGAAATTCAATTACAAACAACCAGTAACATTTGGGCTTACAGGTTCGGCTCACAAGCCTAATACAACATGTTCTACATACAATATTCAATATGCTCCTTAATGTGAGCAAAAATATTACTTATCAAATCCTATCTTCTAACTTCATTGCTTTATAATGATCAATGACAGTGTTTTATATCATGTCTTGAGTTCTAGAATCACCCATGTTAGCCAAAGATCATTACAATCTCCAATGAAATAAAATGTAACGTGCACATGAATAAATCAGCATCAAATTTGAATTATTCCACAGTGAATTCATGAGATGAGGTTTGGACCTAAATTAAGGTCGGGGACGCTATATAGAACAATTTGAATACCATCATCATGATCTGCAAGATACGGGAAAGATCCAAGAGCTATCCAGCTAGCCATTAGGTTTGAAAATTATTCTGGAGCCAGTTCAAGAAACTACCACATAATCTGGAAGCACTAATCTTGCCAGAAAATGATCCAATCGATCTAAAATCATGGGATAAGGGAAATGAAAATTTCCACGATGCACATATGGATCCACAAGGTTTGGTGAACAAATATGACGACACATTGAATCTACCAATTTGAACTGAAAGAAGAACTGAAACAGAACAAACTAAAATGAAAATATTTTTGGTTGATGCAAGATTTCCAAGAACTAGGGATGCTCTTGCATCAAACAACCATGTCTAATCTTTCTCTATTTAACATACTTTAATTATTCCTTAGAAATTCCAAATTCTTAGGCATAGATGTGTACCATTGCATCAACATTTTTCCTCATAATAGGTTCCTTTTGCTTCATATGAACTTTCATTAATTTTTCCTCAAATGTCCCATACCTAGGCTTGGTTGTATCTTTAGGACTATTCAATAATACATCTATACAACTAACTAGCTCAACCTCTATTACTTCATATCCTAATTCTGGAACCCAAACCGTTCTTGGTTCCACTACCTCTATAATGCAGTGATTTGTGGAAACTAGAAAAGTGATGTCATTTTTGTATTTCTCCACAATTTTCTTAGGAATATTTTGTATCTCATTCATTCTTCTTTGAAATACTAAAAAAAGTAGTAAGTGGATCATATTGTGTATTTTTGTCTCTTAGAATTCTCATGTAATCTACGATTTGGTGTGCCACAGGTCATCTTGTCATCTAGTTGACCTTTCCAATTACTAGAACCTCCTTTAGAAAGTAGAAGAGAAAGCACATAACCAGTGTTCCATATTTAAACACATTTCTTCTTCTTAATCTCTCTCAAATTTTTTATTAGTTGTTGCCTAAGAAACTCATATAGGTCATAATCAACACCATTCTCAACCATATCTTGTGCCACATGAATTGTGGTGGTATAAATTGAGTTATCTCTATTGGTGTAGTAGATTTTGTATTTGATGACCATGGCAGCTTACCTAATAGTAGGGTTTCTAATAGGATTTATAGTAAGGGATATTTGATCAAATGTTTCACCTATTTTCTCAATCACAACCTTGTTTTTGAAAGATTTTAATATTGGAACCGGTCTAGTCAAGCAAAAACTAGTGATCTCTCTTATCACCTCCTTAGTAATCATATGTAACATATCAGTCTAGACAAACTGATCATGTATTCTACTCAATTCCATTCTAATTAATTTGTTATCATAGAAAAAGTTTAGGAACCATTCCCATACATCCAATTTCTTCTTGGATAGGGCTTTGTATTTTGGCTTCAAGGTGAAGTTTTCATCAACCAATTTATTTTCCCATACATCTCTAAATTCTCCAAGAGAGTGCTCATTCATATTTACATGAATGTATTCTGTAATGTCCACTATTTTTATGATTCCATACTGAATGTGCGAAAATGTGCTTAGAGGGTCATCTTCTATGGCCTTTGCAGGGTATCTCTTAAATTTTTGTTGGGGTTTCTCTAAAACTTCTACAAATTTTAGAGTAGACATTGAAAAATGTATTCAAACGAATTCCAAAGACAAATTTTTGAAAGCTAGGGCACACAAATTTTAGAGTAGACATTGCAAAATGTATTCAAACTAATTACAACTTTGAGTTCTTCAAATTCTCTTTTCGATGCTCTATTCTCCTTCAATTGCTTTTGATGAAATGAATTCTCCTTAGGAAATTTTATTTTAACTCTTTTATTTGACCCAATTTAGTAATAAATGCTTCAACTCATAAAGCTAGAAACCCTAAAATTGTATGCACATTCACCTTTTGTAACTCCATAATCTTTCGCATTGCAATATTTTCTTCTACAGTTTTCACCAATGGATCTAGCATGTCGGTCTTCACCTCATATCCTTGTTCTCAGGTTGCAACACAACTTTTCTAGTGGGGGAAAAAAGATATGCATTAATGCTCCCCCTAAGCCATAGATCTTGGCTTAATTTTTGGAGGAATCATCTGCACCAGAGGATGGTACAAATTCTCCCTTTTTTTTAGAGGCCATATCTTAGTTGAACACTCAAAATAGTGAGAGGGGGGAAATCAGTATTCTATTAAACCATTTAAACATTAGCCATCCAATTACCAAAGATTACTTAATTTCAATAAGGAAAGAAATCATGAAAACACTCACAACATCACATAACACATGAACATCAAGATTTTTACATGGAAAACCCAAAAATGGGGAAAATGGCAGTGAGGGTTAGCTCACAATATATTATAACCGGTTATAGTATATTACAAAAATGATCACTATAGGTGGACTCACTTCCCACATAGAAAAAGATAAAAGAGAGAGGGGTGGCTCACAACCTATTTTGAACTATTAAAAAATCATCTATAAAATGAAAGAATACAATTCCAATGAAGTACAATATCAAACTTCACACTGATCTGGATCAATGCTCTGCTATGGTCTGCATTCACACAATTATGATTGAAATAGTCACAACTTATCTCTGATCTAATAAAATTTGCATTACACATTGCGCATATATCCTCTCTCTACATCCAAAATACCGATTTAACAATCCAACATATATATCGACATCAAGTGTAACATCAATTAGGTCAGCCTAATTGGATGTAACACACAAAATTTAACTTGTCAGCTCCAAACCTTATCATCTATAACACACACCTCAATTCAAATATCAAAATACCTTAAGATAGGTCGACATGAATCTATAATAGATCCCATATAAAGAATCAACACATGTTAATCCTCTGCATACTCATCAAATGTGTTAGGTTAGCACACCATAGGACCTAAACAAAAATTCTTCAATTGTTCATCCAATTCACAATACATGGATCTCAAATGCCAATCCCACCTAAAATTCACTTTCATCTGACATTTGGAAACATAATTTCAACATCACAACATCAAAGACTCATTCACGAAGAAGTGCAAAATCTCCCACACCAACATAGTATACAGGAAATGACTGTATTATACCGGATGAGACTCTATCATCCATGTCTCCCAAAATAGTTCACCAAATAAGATGAAATCTTGGATTTAAAATCTTCTAACAACCACAAAATTTATGTTATAATCACAGAGAAAAATCTTCCTTTGCAGAGTGGTGCAGACCCAAAAATTGATACACTGTAACCTTGAACTGGTAGTACTCACAAATAGATTTTTATAGGACTAAACTTTTCAGACCAAATCTTCTTGTACAAATGACTTCCTCAACACCTAAAAACATGTTAGAATTTAATCAAAATGGTCCACAATAATTTTGACATCAATGACAACACTATAATACATGTACATTCTCTATGCTTATGTTGCCAACTAGCATCATCAATGACAATATCCTCATACTTCCAACAAAATTTTCACCAGAACATCAGATTTTTGCATTCAAATAGGTGTTGAAAAGCTAGTTCAGATCACTTCGTTGTGGTGGATATTTTCTTACAGATTTTGTTGACTACTACCTATTTTTTCTAGTCAAAGCAAGATATTCCTCTTTTATGATTGTCAAGCCATAGATTGAACCCAGGAGCTCCAATTTTTTGAGTTCCAATAGGCATCGTAAAGGTATTACAGTGTTCTACATAGTCATCCATGTAGATTTTTCAGATTTTGTACCAAAAGTAAAAAATTCAAACATCTATATTTTTGTACATTGGCTTATAATTTGAAACAACTATAAAATTTGGTGATCTTCTTTGTATAAGAGTGATACATTTGGTGTCCTAAACTATACTCTAGTATTAATCATTTCATTGTAAACATACTACTTATAAAGTGCCAATATTTTGAGGGGGGTCTTTTCACTGATTATTTAGGGGGGCTATAAATGTAGATATTGAGGTCATTTGGCTTTAGAATATCTTGACTAAGTTCAAATTCACTCTTCCTCAACAATCTGTTATCTTCTATGATAACCAGAGTGTTATCCAAATATCTACGAACCCAGTTCATCATCAATGGACCAAGCACATTAAGATCCACATGCACTTCATTTGAGAATTAATATAGTAGTAGGTCCTTGACATGCGCTATTGTTTGAAAATAAAGCAGGTTGCAGATATCTTCACCAAACCTTTTACTAAGAGAAAATATCTCCACCTTCAAGAGATTTTAGGGGTGCGGTCTATCACTACTTTAGAGGGGGTCCCTTGACCTTCCTTCAACCTCTCATGGGGGAGCTTTTTTCCCACTAGGTTTTCTCCTTCTCTTCTTTCCTGAGGGGTTTTTGGATTTTCTCATGGGTACTTGATCAAGCCTTGTTATCGAGACCCATCTTTCTACTTTTTGTAGGCTTTTCTCCTAAGTTTCACTTAAGGGGGTATTAGTGTAAAAGATTCCTTTTATACACTCAAGCTTATTTAGTATGTTTTTATCTAGTTGCATTTATTTATTTAAGCAATTATTTTATTAGCTATTTACTTCATTTGCTTTAGATTTGGATAAAATTTCCTACTTTATTGTTAAGATTTCTTAGATAAATTTTCCTTCTTATATAATATTTCCTACTTTATTGCATAGGCTAACTCTAGTTGAAGTCCATGCTTTATGTGAGATCCTGGGTTACTTCATGCATCGTCTTTCTCTATATAAAATAATGGATCTTTGTACATTTGTCGCGTACTCCCATTTTCTATATAGAATACAGTTAATTGTAGCATATTATTTTTCTTTCATGCTTTCCTAATCTTTCATTGTATCTTCGATTTGTTTAATAGTAAATATTACACATTCCTTGCTCTTAGTCCTCTCAAGAGTGAATCATTTGATAGGTAATTCCCACCTTATTTTCAAATGCATTTTGTTTTATGTTTTTATCTCATAGGAATGAGTTTTGAGTTGTGAATGTTAGTTCTGGAGGGCTTATTTAAGAATTTATTGCTATAGGTTTTTTCTTTGTCTTCTCATGGGAATGAGTCTTGAGGTATGAATGTTAGATCTAGAGGGATTATTTGAGGAGGGTAGAGGATGGTTTTGGGATGATTCCTTTGTTTTTGGAATGGATATTTGGGTTTGATCTTACTTAAATTTGAATGGCTTACATCCTAGTTGGTGAATTGATTCACATTATATGTTTGATCTTTTTGTTGAACAGTTTGATGTTGCAAATAATTTTCTATTTAAGGTTTTATGGAGGAGATAGATCTAGCCATAGCTAGAACATGTAGAGGTGTTGGTGGAAGGGAATTTTGGATGGTTTTATTTGTAGGTTCTCACTAAATGGCCTTGTTCTTAGTGGTGAGGTTTGCATGGATCCATCAAGTTGAGGTTTGTATGAAGCTATTGTGATAATTTATTGTTATTATATTTCATTATTTTTTAAAATAACAATATGGAGTCTATTTAATATCTTTCTCTTATGATGTTAAGAATTTGGGAGTGTTATGGAGACTACTAGTGAGAGTGTTGTGTTATATGTGTGGATTGGTAAATGATCCGTGATAATAAAAAATAACAACAAGAAACCCAATCAAAATCAAATCAAATCACTCAATGAAGCATACAAAAATTTCATAAACAAATATAGAAAACCTGTAATTTAATCACATTATACAATCATCTTTCTTAACTTGACTATCCTTCAATTTCACCTTGAAGAATCGTAGTGTAGTTGCTCTCAAAATTTTGGACAAAGCACATATAATAATAATGTGCACTAAAAGTATGTAGATTTATAGAGGATCAGATTAGATGAATGAAGGTTGTATTTATAGACTATGTTTGATATCAATCAATGGTTGAGATTAAATAAATAGATCAATGGATGAGAATGCTTGAGAGAAATTGATTGATAGATCTAATGAGTTAAATGATTCCATGATTTGAGTGAAATGACTGTATGGAGTAGTGAAGTGGAATTGATTGATTAGCGAAGTAAGAGTGACTCTAAGTTAGACTAAATAGATTGGATAAAAGACTGTTCAAATTGAAAAGTGGACTATAAGTGAGTGTTAGTTAACTGTTGAGGTGGAAAGTGCATGAAGAATTAATAAAATAATTAAACAAATAAACTATTTAGTTCATGTCTACATGGAGAAAAATAAATAAAATAATAATTTTATTTATTTTTAGAAGATAATTTATGGAGAAATAATTAGCTTAATTAAATAACTTAATTATTAAGATTTAGAAGATATTAATTGAATTTGATGTAATTAGAAATTATTTAATTAAAATCAAAAGAAGAATTGATTAGAAATGATGATAGAATGTGTTAACCATTTTTAGGTGTCTACATTTTACCCCCCTTTGAGACAATTTTTTACAACATTGTTTCAAAGAAAGTGTAAAATATTTTGTGATGACATGCCCTAGTTTGCCCCTATGGATGAAGTAATGGAGGTAGGATGCCCCCTCAAGGGGAAGGTGAGAAAATAATTTTTTTAGGTTGAACTCTTGAAAAGGGCTGGATAGATTCTGTGGAGGTGAGGAAAATGGTAAAATATGATGAGAAAGGCTAGAAGGACTTAATGATGGGTTTCAAGATGAATGGGGGAAGAGGAGGGTTCATAATGGGAAGAACTAAGGTTTGGATGACTATAAATAGAAGTTTTTGGGGTCTAATGTCCTCATTTTCACTCCTATTGTTCATAGATATTCAAAGCTCCAGAGCACTTGAGAGTGAAGCAATTGATGTGATGGAAAACATTCCAATAGCATATCACTGCATTGAGTAAGTTTAGACATATGTGCGGCCAACAGGTGCACCCCTTGCGTTATGTACATATCTCTCTAATTTTGTTTTTTTGTGTTAAGTGCATTTATTAGGCCTAAAAAGATAGCTCAATGAATTGCAAGCTAGAAATTGGTTCAATGCAATCAACGCTAAAATTGGCACAAATGATGCAATTTGATGTAATTGATGCTTGAATTAACACAAATGATATTTTTTGGCACATGTTTTTCATAAGCTCACAATTGATTATAGTAGTCGCAAATGAATTAAAGCCACAATTGACACCAAAAATGGCATGATTGACAACTAGTTCGCATATGATTGGGTAAACAATGCAATTCAAATTTGTGCTACAAATGATATGACAAATGATGCAATTGAAAATCAAGTCATTGGGCAAAGGAAAAGTATGTAATATTTTTATTTTAAATCTTTAAAAATGTGACTAACACAGTGAACATTATGGTTGTAGGATGTCCTAGAGCCATTGATTTTGTGGTTGACACATCTAGAGGCACTCATTCTAAGGTGGCAACTGATAGATGATGGGCATGCATTCCTAGGAGAAATAGGGTAATTTCATATTACCTATATGCTCGAGATTGAAGGATAATAAGAGGATGATGGCATTGTTAGCAGAGAGATGGTATAGTGAGTGAAGGGTATTCCTATTTTTGATTAGCGAGACAACAATCACGCTTGAGGATGTCTGGAGAATTTTGATCCATAGTGTGCATGTTGTGTACAAAACAGATACTAGGTAGAGTGCTTTGGGATGAGTGTTCTTAATAGAGGATCTCAGTATTGAGGACTATGAGATCAAGTTGAGTTATTTGATGGATCACTTCAACCTCTATTAGTTGTGATGGCAACAATGATATGTGGAGTATTAGTGCCATATAGGAGAGCCCAGAGGTTTCCTATTGGCTATGGTAGAGTGATGGAGAGGATTCTGGATGAGGGGATCACCTATGTATGGGGTCCTTGTGTGTTGGTGACATTATATCATTAGTTACATTAGGTGGCTTATAGGTTTGGGTCCAATTTAGGCTATTGCATAACTCTACTAGACATTTTGGCATGGGCGCACATCGCTATTGCTAGACCTATACCTGGTAGGGCATGAGCACTAGGTCTACCCTATTCTTGGTGTTATGATCTAACATTGTTACCCAACATAATATGGGTGATGTGTCATACTAGAGATGAGCATTTTATGATCTGGTGTCATTAATGTTAATACCATTGAGATAGTTTGAGGCATGGTCTAATAATGTGGAGCACCCACCATATTGTAGGTAGACAAATTTGATTGGTTGGACTATACACATGTCATAAAGTTATATCTACCAGAGTGGGTAATTTGGAAGCTCAAGTAGAGACAAGATTTCCCAGTTGGGGAGACAATATATGTGAGGTACTAATGAGAGATCCCTCATTAGGGCCCCATGATCAACCTAGGAATAACCATTGATGAATTTGAGGGGATAGTACCTATACAGTGAGATCTATGATTAAATGTGGTGGATGCAGGGACCACTCTTGATTATGACACTTGGTGGGTTGGTCAAAGGATGAATTGGATAATAGATCCAACATGAGGGGTGGTGAGGCGAGGGGGAGATGGAGAGAAGAGAGGCAAGAGAGTGCACCAATGAGTTGATAAGGGGGTGACAAAGGAGGAGTAGGATGAGATGGTGTCGAAAAAAGAGGAGGAGAATGTGATGGAGGAAGGGGAAGAGGAGATGGTGGAGATGGAGGAGGAGGAGGATGAGGAGGAGATGGTGGAGCAGGTGGAGACAAAGGAGGTGATGATGATGGTGGGGAAGGTGTAACATCAGTAGTTTTGCAACTAGTAGTGCAACAACTAATGGTGCAACTAGTGGGGGAGATGGAAAATAGGTAGCCCTCCTATACGAATAGGTGGTGAGCCTATACGTACAACTAGCTAGGGATGTAGGAATTATTGGCCAAAATGACAATAAGGTAGGATAAAACGATGATCATTTATCATAGGCTAGAGAAGTTCCTACTCAAGGTTAAGGACATTGTACATGGATCTACAATAGAAATGATTGTTGATATTACTCAGTTGATCCAAGAGGCCTTGTATTATAAATCCGTATATGAGAGTTTGGTTCCCTTGAATGTTGAGTTCTTGGTTTTACATGCAACATATCATAGAGATCTAGGTCTCAAAGATTGGTAGTGAGGGGGTGATAGACCCACTACCACCTTGATTGTTGTAGGGATAGGGTGATGATCAAGGTCATATAGGGTCAAAAATATAGACAAGGGTAGGACCATTAGGGTCTCAACAACCAAAACCTACTCATTCTTAGGGAGAGAATTCACTATAAACCCTCTTATACAGATGACTTTTTTATAGAAACACTTCCATTTCTCCCTATGAGTTGATTATATTTGTATTATGACTCATGAGCCCATGTACAAACATGTTCTATTGATGTATCATGACCCATTATTTTTTGAGATATATGATAAGAGATTCTATTTGTTTTGGTGGTGACATCTATGCATGATATGTGATGCATTGTGGTTTCTATATGATGATGCATGTCTTATACTATGCATTCTATGTGATATTTTTTTATTCATATGATGCAATGTTATGATTATAATCTATTTTCATGTATGCATGATATTTATGCATGTGATGATATCTATATGAGATGTAATACTATGATTTGATGATGGATTATGCTATCATATGAATTTTTGGACTTAACATGTTTATGTATGTAGGATATGTGTAGATGCTATGGATGACCTAATTTTTCTTTTGTTTGTATAGTGATACATATATGATTATGGGATAGTATGGTAGAAGACAATGTAGGATGATGATGGTTATTGATCAATATCACATACTGAAATGTGTAATGGATTAGATGAAATATATAGGTATGAGATAGATAGATGATGGATATGAGATTGAAAGATATTGAAACAATGAAAAATGTTGTCCTATGTCTTAAATGCAAAGAATCTAGGATGTGAGGGAATTTTTTCCAAGTTTCATTAAAGAGGGAGATCGACAAGGTGAATAGATTGAATATAAACCATGAAAGTGAGTCAATAAGACCTGTATATCCTTCTTTTGAGCCTTAGACATAGATTGGAAATGATTTGAAATGATTAACCTAGCTGAATTATATGACCTAATATGATAAATGTAATATTCTGGAAGAACAAAAAATGAAACAATGAATTGCAGGTAGATCTGAGAAGTACTGGAGATTGTGCACCTGTGATAAAAAGTTGGATCTAATGTGCAAAGGAGGAAAAATATGCCTAGAAAATATGGGTCCTTGATAGAGGGCCTTGAAACTAATTTCGGGTCCTCTAATGCTAGATCAGAGCTTCTGATTCCCAGTTGTAGAGTTGTCAGAATGTCATTAGGCAATTCTGTAATTGTGTTTCCATGGCTTGACAACTTTTAGGGATTTGAATACAACAATTGAAAATTTTCCTTCAATCCTTTCTCAATCCTCTTCAAACCTGTAATCTGCACATTCACAAAAAATAGGAAATTTTGGGCCATTTAGGGGCTTGCTTCAATCAAACCCCATGTAAGTGTTTCCACTTCCATAATGGCAATGTCATTGATATAAATGATAATTGAAAGGAAGGAATGATGAAACCAAAAAATTTTGTAACTCACCACCCTTCAATGGCTTCCTTGAAGGACTGAACGCATGCAGATAATTTCAAGGATTTGCCTCTTGCTTGTTTGAATGCTTTAATGCTTTGGAGACCTACAACAAGGGTTATCCTTCACAAAACATGAACTTGAACTCACATAAACTTTGAAATGATGTTGGATCTTGAATTGTTGTTGCAATTCTCTAAAATTATTCTCTTGAATTTCTCTTGACAATAGTAATTTCTCTTGAGTGCTTGTTCTTGTTGTTAGATTTTAAATGATAAAATAACTAGGTATTTATGTGCAATTGTGTTAATTTTTCAAAAATTAGATTACAAACACCGACACTTGAAATTTGAATTTTGGATGTTAAAATGTTGCCAACAACATATTAAAAATTGGTCCCTAGCAAGATAGGGGGACCCATACACCCATGGGTGTATGGGTCCTGGCCCTATTTTCTAGGATATTTAGTGTCAGGATCAAAACATTAATTGATTTAATTTATTCAATGTTTGCAATCCTTTGGAAAACAATAAAAATAGGCTTTGGAATGCATAATTGAGGAAATTAGGAGCTTAATTAGGTCCAATAAATTGAGGGTGGACAAAACATAATGTGAAATTGTTAAGGGTGACAATTTTTGACACTACATTTATCTCCCACTTTAGTGAGAGTATGAACTTATGCTCAAACTCACACTAAAGTAGATAAATATATGTTAAGATGGGTTTAGATGTACAAATTTTTAAGAGATGGGATGATAAAGGATCAAGGGAGATGGCCAAGCCCCAAAGATCTAATATCCCAATGAAAACCAACATAGGCACAAAGGAACACACACATGTATGATATGCAACAAGACAACATACACTAACATACAATGTAAACATGAAATTCAAAAGACGGTATGTACTAACAAGTTGCTCAAACATAGAAAAATAGGGTTTCTCCAAAATGGATGGGAAATGTGGGTATGCACCTATCTTTATACTTTCATTAGGAAAAATAGATCCCATAGGATAATATTGAATTTCAATCCTTAGGTGGTTCAACCTTAATGAATAACTTGTTGTTTTCCTTATGATTGAGGATGGGGTAAATCAATCTAAAATGCACTTTTGGGAGATAAATGAAAAATACTAAATGAATCCAATTATGAAATGTAAAACTTGAATCATCAATTTGGAACCTTAAACTAACATAATCAACAAACTTGTGACAAATTTGATATGAGTGAGAATTTATGCACCTGTCACCAAAAGTCTCTGCTGAGTGTTCTCTTGGGACATATTTTCCCTAAGGTGAATGAGTCTTTGTAGGGATTTTTTGGTCAACTTTCGAGGTCCTCTAGAGATGGATCTGAGATTTTGTTTCCCCCAAGTTTCATTGTCATAAAGTCAAAAATAAATTTGAGATCCGAGTTTCTGTGGCTTGACAACATTGATGACAACTTTGACAACTTTGAAAAATTTCACTTTTGATCCAATTTCAACCTTTCACTTGCTAACACAACGAGAGGGATTTTGTTTTTTTTGGTGAATGGGGATTTTCCTTGGTCAAGCCTCATCTTGGTAATTAAACCTTGAAATGAAATGAAATATGAATGGAAGGGATGATGAGTGAACAATGCTATGTTGCAACTCACCAAAACCTTGAATGGATATCCTTAGAGGATTGAAATCTAACAGATCTCTCCAAGGCCTTGATCTAGCATGAATGGATTGATTGGATGCTTGATTTGATAACTTAAATCTTGATTTGGATTCTTGAAACCTACATCATAATGTTAGCTCCAAAAACATGCATGAACACACATAAATCTTGACATCATGATAGGATCTTGAATGCTATTGTAGACGACTGAAAATCTACTCTTTAATGTTCCTGATAATAATATTTTCTCATGTGAAAGTTTCCCTCTTTCTAGATGTTTTGAATTGATGAAAAGACTAGGTATTTATAGGTATTTTTCTAATTTCCTAACAATTAAAACTCAAAATCTAATAATTGCAAATTGAATTTGAATCATAAAAATTCTGCCAAAGACATATTAAAAATTGAGGTCCTAAACTTGAGGAGGACCTAAATCTAGGACACTCCAATTCTAAGGCAATTTAATTAATATTTGTAATCGTTTAATAAAAGTTTCCATTTTATAAAATAGAATTAATTAGGGTTTTAAATGCATAATTGGGCCAATTAGAGGCTTAATTAAGTCCAATTTAATTAAGGGACCCAAACATAGTGTGAAAATGCAAAGGAGTACATTTTTCTACACTACAATTGTATTATGCTAGGATCCATACAAAAAGGAATTCATGACTCACACAATAACAAAGTCCAATATTTTCTAGGTGAATCATAAGCTAGAAGGCACATGGGCTAGTGAGAATCATTTTTTACTAGGTGAGCCCCCAAGATAGGGTGAGAAACACACTAGGTCTACCCACAATGGGGTGGCAAAAAATTAGAAACGCACAAGGTCTAGTGAGGACTGCTTTTCACTAGGTTCAAGTACTCACAACAACTATACCTAGAGTTATACTCCCTGATAACTTCGATAAGGTGCCAAAAAATGATCAAAATTCTATGCTAATGCTACACTAAGTTCAACTCCCATGAACAAAGTGAAGTAAATAAAATGTCAATGTCAATGTTAATGTCAACACACCACTAAGTCCAACCTCTATGAACAAAGTGAAGTAAAATAATGCCAATGTATGCCCCCACTTTAAAGAAATTGCAAAACACCATGTTATGAGCAATTACTTTAAAGTAGATTTTATTTTATAAATTCCATGTCACAAGAGATCACAAGAACTTATTTCGAAATCCCTATGCCAATGATATGTTTCCAAATAAAGCTACATCATGAGAATGGGTTGCCCCCAAAATGCAATGTGGAAAACAACATAGAAAATAATGTTGAGGGATCCACGATTCTAGGGTCAATATATGTATTTTCTACAGTGATATAATAAAGCTTGGAACTGATATCATTCCCCAAATACTAGTGGAACAATGAACACAAAGGAGGAATGCCACATAGAGATAGAAGACAAAGAAACTTTTGGGTCAACATGGAAGAGACCTAAATGTCTCAACACTTTGCATCGTACCCTAAAGGAAAACATGAGACATCAATAAAAGACAAAGTTTATGACATATAGAAGAATGAAGATACAAATAGAGTAATATCATGAAAGGTTTGTTTCCTTTGTATCCTTGTGCCAATGGAGCAACAAGGGCCATCCAAAGAAAACTCACAAACATGGGAGATCACATCACATGCAAGCAAACACAAAGAACACATGAAATAAACATAAAGACATGCCAAGAAAAACAACATGGGAGATCACATCACATGCAAGAAAAAACAAAGAACACATGAAATAAACATAAAGGAGTACTGCACATGCAAGCCAACTTAAAGCAGGTCATCTGTATCCCAATATTTCTCCATATATGGAAGGAAATCAACTAGCCAAAAGGACTATAGCGAGTGTCGTACTAGGAGTATCTTTGCGTGCAACACATGGTGGGTCACTCTCATTAGGAGGATCATCATGGTTTCCCCCATCTAAATTAATTTGATTTGAAAATAAAATATTAAGCTCATTATGCACTGCCTCATCAATTTTAGAAATTTCCTCATCATCCAAATTATTCACAATAGGAGGATTTTTTACAATTGTTGTTAAATTTTCTTGTTTCATCTTTTGTTTTGGTTCCATTTATTATTTTGATGAAATTTGTATTTCTTCTTGTGTTATTTCCATATGTGCTGGGTTATCATGCATTGTTTAGTTATTTTCTTCCAATTGATGAGTGATAGCATGAAGTCTAAGCCTACGCTCTTTAGAATTTCAATTTATTTTTGCACAGTTTTCAAGTTGTGAAGGTGTACTAAGTGAGTTTTTCAACCATCGACTTCTTTTCTTCCTTTGAGGGAGGAACTGAAGGAACCACTAGGGGTTGGAAAACCGTTCTCTTTGGGTTTATATACTTGTTTTATCTTTGTAGGAACAAAATGAATCATGTGATTGTCTCTTGGTCTCTTATAAGAGATGGGTGGAGGTATTTTAGAATATTTACCCAGATTACTTGGAAGGGTTTTTGGTTCAATCATAGGTTCATCCATAATGGGCGGGGAAGGAACAACCATGGACCTATCATTCTCATGAATATTGCTAAGAGATAACTCTGCTATGTGCTTTGACTTGAAATTTTGGTATAAATTGAAAAATAAATCTTCATGAGGATTTATAGGTTCCATAAGTTGAGGCCAAAAGAAATCCAATGAGAAATTTCCATGAGAAGACAAAGGATAAAACCCACTATGATGCACTGTAAATATCTCATTTTCAAAGGGGAATTTTATGCACTTGTGAATAATCAACGGAATGACATTCATGAAGAATAACCATGAGTAGCCTAGCTTCACATGAAATTGGTTTGATGATGGGATGATGGAGAATGATACATCTTATTGCTTTGGTCCAAATTTAAGCGAAAGAGTGATAGAACCTATCTTAGGGCGAGAAAAACCATCATGTGTTTTTATCCATGCTTTCAATTGTTCATAAGAATCTTGATAAAGCTCTTGCAAAAAAAAGAATTCATTAGTGATCACATTCTCCACACATGTGGGATCAATGAGTATTCCTTGTGTAGGTTTTTCATTGATATGACCAACAATGTAGAGATGACCATCAGGCGCATGCCTAAGTACATCATTATTAGTGAAAGAATTTTTGGGTAATATGTTGGTTTGGCCCTTACAAGGTCAAACATCTACAAAACCAACCATTTTATATAGACCATCCTCACTATTATTGTAATCATTGTTCATGTCATTAGTTGTATCAATATTCATCTCATCATTGTTGACATCACAAGCTTTCACAAAGCTAGTTGAATGATTAGGCATTGGATTGATAAATATTTACAAATTTTGATTAGGCAGGGTGATAAAATTATTTCCTTTATCATTAACACCCCCCATTTGAATGTGATTAGAATCAATGAGGTCTTGAACTTGGTGTTTAAGATGCATGCATAATTATGTATCATTTCCATTTGTGTGGTGATATTGAAAAAATGAACTTGGATTGAAACTTGGAGGTATGAGTTTGGTTGTGTCCATAGGTCTAATAGAGGCAAGCGGATTAAGTTCTTACTCAAAATTTGCAACATGATTGAATGGAGGGAATCAGGTAGCGAGGTAAATTGTCTATCTTGTGCTCTAAATTTATATGGAGTTGAACTTATGACAAATACTTGAGGTTCAACATGGTTACTTGTTTGAGATGGATTTATCTTTATAAAGTTCTTATTTTTCTTCTTGAATGGTTGATAGTTATTGTGAGGTATGGATTCATATTTTTCAGCATGAGCCGATGAAGATGCTTCTTCATACTAACTAATCAAATTTTGATAGTCACAATGAATAGTACACAAATGTATGAAAGGTGGAAATTTCATTAATAAGATTATATCCCTTATGTTAGATTGAAAGTTTTCAATAAATACTCTTTGGATATCCACATCAGAAAGAGTAAGATTGATCTGTGATAAAAGCAACTAATAGCGGCTTATGAACTATGCAATCTTTTCACCTTACCTTTGCTTGCATTGCAATAAATCTAGTAAGGAAAATTTAGGGCCAATGTTGACTTGGAAATGGTTAAGGAAAGCATCAAAAATATCATTAAATGAGTGAATTGAATTATTTGGCAATGAACAAAACAATTCCAAGCCCATGTCTTTCAATGACCTAGGGAAAAGTTTAGCCAAGAGCTTATCCTAAAAAATGAAGTCACTACACATGGGGGTATATGTTGATATGTGATTTCTAGGGTCACCTTTACCATTATACTTGTGAAATAAAGGTACCTTTATGTTTTGTGGAATTTGTGCATTTAATATTTCAAGTGAAAATGGGCTCTTTTTAATGTACTGTAATGGTTGTCCATTTTGGTTTTGGTTCATAGTTGATATTTGTTGTTGAAGTGATGCCACATTTTGCATAGGTTGGTTTATGATAGAATCATTGCTTGACATATTTTTGGAATGAACTGAACATGGTGGAAGTGTGTATGTGCTAGGTGGACTACTATGTTGCAAATTTATGAGTGGGGATGAAATTTGAGCTCTGACATGTGAAGATCCAAAACCATAAGGGTTTCCAGTGGAGAGACCTATTGTTGGATTTATACCCATGCTTTGTTGTGTCATTGAAGCAATAGTTGGATTGGTGTATGTAAGAATAGAGGCTATAGTTGTAGGGAGAGAGACTTGACTTCCTCCTTGACTTTGAGTGTATCCCAAAGCTTGAGCACAATTAGCCATGGTGGGTACATTATTATCAGCTATATGGGCTAGGCTACACAAAACCTCTAATCCATGAGCATCACTAATCATTTCTTCATGCTCTCTATCATAGGGATGATAAAGACCAACTAGAGATTCACTGCTCACATAGTCTTGGAGTCCTAAGTCATTGTCCATTTTTTGCAATTTTTCTTTGTGAACATGGGAAACCATAGTCTCAACATGATGCAACCTATGCTGCAATATTTTTTAAATTTATGATTTTTTTTTGATGCAAAATAATGCTATGCAAACCCTAGATCTAGGATGATTGAATGAAATTTTTAGAATTTTTATGATGTTAACAGGTCAGATTCACTAAAATGAAATAATGAAAAATGTTTTCTTATTTCCTAAATGCAAAGAATCTCAGATGCAATGGCCTTTTTCTAAGTTTCATTAAAGAGGGAGATCAACAAGGTGAGTAGATTGACTATAAACCATAAATGTGAGTCAATCAAACCTAGATCTACTTCTTTTGAGCCTTAGAAATAGATTGGAAATGATTAACTTGGTTGAACTATACAACCTAATATGACAAATGCAATATTATGGAAGCATGCAGATTGAAATAGTGAATTGCAGGCAGATTTGAGAAGTACTAGAGATTGTGCACCTGTGATAAAAAGTTGGATTTGACATGCAAAGGACAAAAATTCCTAGGGGCATATGGGTCCCTAATAGAGGGCCTTGAAACTAATTTTGGGGTCCTTTGGTGCTATTTTTTAGCTTCTGCATCTCGGTTGTAGAGTTATTAGAATTTCATTAGGTAATTCTATAATTATGTTTCTATGGCTTGACAACTTTTAGGGCTTTGAATGCAACAATTGAAAATTTTCCTTCAATCCATCTTCAATACTCTTCAAACCTATAATTTGCACATTCACAAAGAGAAGAAACTTTGTTCCATTTAGGGGATTTCCTCTATCAAGCCCTATGTAATTTTTTCCACTTCCACAATGGAAATGCTAATGATATAAATGATAATTTAAAGGAAGGAATGATGAAACCATAAAATGCTGAAACTCACCACCCTCCAATGGCTTCCTTGAAGGATTGAATTCATTCCAATAACTTCAAGGATTTGGATCTTTCTTTTTTGAATGCTTGAATGCTTTGGAGACCAACAACATGGGTTATCCTTCACAACACATGAACATGAACACAAATAAACTTTGACATGATGTTGGATCTTGAATTGCTGCTATAATGCTCTAAAATGCTACTCTTGACTTGCTCTTGACAATAGTATTTTCTCTTGAATGCTTTTTCTTGTTATTATATTTAAAATGATAAAATAACTAGGTATTTCATATGCAATTTTGCTAATTTCCCAAAAATTAGATTCCAAAAGCTGACACTTGAAATTTGAAATTTGAATGTTAAAATGTCACCAACAACATATTAAAAATTGGACCTTGACAAGATGGGGGAACCATACGCCCATGGGTGTATGGGTCCTAGCCCTATCTACCACTACATTTAGTGTTAGGATCAAAACATTAATTATTTCTGTTTATTCAATGCTTGCAATCCTTCAGAAAATGGTAAAAATAGTCTTTGGAATACATAATTTAGGAAATTAAAAGCTTAAAATTAAGGGGGGACAAAACATAATGTGAAATTATTAAGGGTTGCAATTTTTGACACTACAGATATTATGTTTTTGTTTTTGTTTTTATCATCATAGAGTGTTTTATTATGGAAAATAGATATATATACACCAAGGTACGACAAACCAAGATGATTTTGGTATCATTTGCATCGACCTTGACTCTACAAACAAAAAGGATTATCCTCATTCATACCAAACATAATAGAACCTTGGAAAAACATGTGAAGGAAATGATCTTAAAACACAATAGTCCTAGTACACAAAGGTAGTTACATGAAATTATATGCAAAGGACGTTTGTTATTGCTAGAATCCATTCCTACACAGATAAAGAATGTGTCTGCCCTAGAAATGCAACAAGAACATTCCACAAACACATCATTTGAAACCAATGACCCTACCTCATTCTCTCTTCTCTAATCATTTGAAGATATCCTTGAGTAGCATAGGAATGAGAAGTATGACAAATCAAGCAATAAAAGGACTCACTTAACAAAAAAATCAACAACCATTAGAATTTATTGCCAAAAGATATGTTCTTAGATTGGATAATGTGTATTGAAAGAAGGATGCATCTATTAAGTCATGATGGTTTGGATAAAGGTTGCTAAAGTTGGTTAGGAAATTGCTTGGTAGGTAGTAGGTTAGCTTAGCAGGAGTCTTTTTTTGTGATTGTTTTATGAATTCTCTACAATATTTTAGTTAATGCATGTTTTTTTCTTGCTTAAGTGTCATGTCCAAGAATAAGAAATTTATGATGGCTATGGTGGGTGAACATGATTTAGATTTATTGGGTAAGTGCACCAAGATGGTTCCCAAAAAGGGGACTTAAGTGGCAAGTTTTTTTCTGAAATTAGGAAATACTGACCTTGGACATGAAATTGAAGATAGTTAGGCTCAAAATTTTGAGATAGAACAAAAAAAAGGATCGAAGTGCTCCAAGTCTACTTTCTAAACTACTAATTTGTTTTGAAAATGGTTGAGATTAAGGGGTTCAAATGAGGGATGTACACAAATTGGTGTTGTTTTTGTCAGAAAAACATAACATAGCAACTCTTGTACAACCTTAGTACAGTGAACCTCTTTTTAGTATTTTTAAAATCGCTATGGTCAGAAGTTAGCTAACAATATGTAGTTGATGCACAATTTTTTTGATAATTTTTTAATGAATATTTAATTTTTTACTAATTTTCAAAGTGGACAATTCCTGAAAAACAAATTTTTGGCTGTATTGCCCCTAAATTTTTTGGAAACTAATTGAATTTTAAAAAATAAATAAATAATTGTAGAATGGAGTCTAGTTTCTAAAAATGTAATTTATTTGAAATTTTGATGAATGGTTAATTTATAATGAAAAAACACCAAACACTACTTTTTTCCAAAAAAGAGACATACAAACAAAAGAAATTATGGATGAAAGGCTTAACATTGTCCAAAGTGAAAAAAAATACATTGTTGGATAGCTAAGAGAGAACCTAACATTACCCAGATGTTCGGTTTGTTTGATATTGAACCACGTGCAATCCTGACGGTGAGCACGAACCCAATTATGTGAAATATTGTAGAATTTGCAAAAACATGTCTCTGGTCATTGGAATTCCTTCCACCAAGCCTTTGGGTTGGTATTCCAAGGAAAATACCAATCCCAAGGCTTCAGGATTCCCAAAGCAATATAACGCGCGTGCTTTATATCTTACTTTTGACATGGCTTTTGTGTTTTGTGAATGCATTGACAAAACGCGAGCGTGTTATAACATGCTCGCATTTTGGTCTACATTGAAATTTTTTTCTTCTCTTTTTCTTGTCTCTTTCTTATTGTTATCTTTCAAGGAAACTATATACATGAAATAAACATTTAAATATAAGTTGACATTTACATATGGATGTTTACTTTCTTATACTTTAAGTTATATTTCATGTATATAGGTAGGATGTTTGAGAGTGGTTTCAGATCTCTAGGAGTTATAATACAAATTCTAGTTCTTTGAAGATCTTAAAAAATTTAGACTTAGTCAAATTTTAGGAATCAGCATGTCAAAATTTAGTAATCAGGAGGCCAAATTTTAGTAGTCAACAAATTGTATCATCTTTCTCTCTCACTCTCTCCTTCTCTCTACTCTGTATCTCTCCACTCCCTCTCTCTCTCCCTTCCTCCCTCTCT
>VDFB02193867.1:728818906-728864125 GCA_007258455.2 Sequoia sempervirens | reverse complement strand
GAGAGGGAGATAGGAGGGAGAGAGAGAGAGATTTCTCTAGTTAGGATGGGAGGGAGAGATTTAAGAGAGGGAGAGAGAGACCTGAGAGAGAGAGAGTTCTCTAGTTAGGGTGGGAGGGAAAGACTTTAGAGAGAGAGAGTTCTCTAGTTAGGGTGGGAGGGAGAGAATTGAGAGAGGGAGAGGGGCTGGGAGAGGGAGAGGTGGTGGTAGAGAGAGACCTAAGATATAGGGGCTGAGAGGAAGAGAGAGATTCTCTAGTTAGCGTGGGAGTGAGAGACTTGAGAGAGGGAGAGGGGGTGGGAAGGAGAGAACTAGGAGAGGGAGAGAGAGAGAGAGAGAGAGGGGGGTGAGGGAGAGACCTTAGAGAGAGATAAAGAGAGAGTGTGTGCTCTCTAGTTAGGGTGGGAGGAAGATAATTGAGAAGAGGGGAAGGGGGTGGGAGGGAGAGACCTAAGAGAGGGAGAGGGGACCTAGGAGGGAGAGACCTGAGATATAGAGAGATAGAGGGAGGGATAGAGGGATAGAGAGAGAGAGAGGGGGTGGGAGGGATAGAAGGAGGCATAGATCTGAGAGAGAGGGGGTTGGACCTAAAGCCTAAGCCATAAACCATAAAGCCTAAAGCCTAAAGCCTAAATCCTAAAGCCTAAACCAAACCATAAAGCCTAAACCAAAGAGAGAGAAGGGGGGAGAGAGTGTGTGAGAGAGAGAAACACAAGGGAAGGAGGAAGGTTGGGAGATTAAGAGAGAAAGAGAGGGAGGGAGAGATAGAGATGGAGAGAGGTAGAGAGAAGTATATAGGGAAGAAGAGATAGAGAGGGGGGAGGAGGGAGGGAGAGAGATAGAGAGAAGTAGAGAGGGGAGGAGGGAGGGATAGAGGGAGATAGAAGTGTGATAAAGAGAATGAGAGAGAGAGGAGGGAAGGAGGAAGGTGGAGATATTGAGAGATAGGTAGAGAGATAGGTTAGATAGAGAGAAGTAGAGAGGGAAGGTGGATGGTACGAAGGAAGAGAGAGAAAGAGGAGGGAGGGAGAGAGAGAGAGGTAGAGAGGGATAGGTTAGATAGAGTGAAGTAGAGAGGGAAGGTGGGTGGGATGAAGGAAGATAGAGAGAGAGGGGGACATAGAGAAAATTAGAGAGGGAAGGAGGGAGAGATGGAGGGGGAGAGAGAGGTTAGATAGATAGAAGTATAGAGGGAAGGAGAGAGTGTGAGAGAGAGGTCTAGAGTATAAGGGATTAAAAATGAGTGAGATAGAGAGAGAAAGGTGATACAACTTGCTAATTACTAAAATTTGACCTCCTGATTACTAAAATTTGACATGCTTATTACTGAAATCTGACTAAGTCTAAAATTTTTTAGATCTTCCAAAAACTAAAATTTGCATTATAACTCCTAGAGATTTGAAACCACTCTCAAACATCCTGCCTATATACATGAAATATAAATTAAAGTATAAGAAAGTAAACGTCCATAAGTAAATTTCAACTTATACTTAAATGTTTATTTCATGTATATAGTTTCCCTGAAAGATAACAAGCAGAAAGAGACAAGAAAAAGAGAAGAAAAAAATTTCAATGTAGACCAAAATGCAAGAACATTATAACGCACTCATGTTTTGGAAATATTTTTTTGATTTCAAAAAATGCACATTTTTTGAAATTTAAACCATAACGTGAGCGCGTTATAACATGCTCACGTTATGGCTTGGTAATGATAGATCTATTGGAATCGAGGAACACTGAGAGAGGGGGTGAATCGGTGTTCTACAATTTTTAACTTTATTAATATGATCCTTAAAGTACTCATAACATTCAACCAAAATAAAGATGCATGAACATAAGATAAATAACCACAACATCGTAACACAAGGATTTTTACGTGGAAATCCTGTTAGGGGAAAAACCATGGTGGAGGTTAATCCACAATATTGTCTGAGTATACTCAAAAGGAAAGTTTACAAAATGGGAATGCACTTGCATTTAGGCACACTGCCTAGAGCTCATTGCTAAAAAAAAACTGAAAGGCTCACTACCTTACAAAAGTGTGGATTACTTCCAAAGGATTTGAACTGAGAAAATAGCATTTACAAATGCCTGATTATAGTTTCGGTTAGGCTCATCAATCTAATTCTGGACCTTCTGACTGATTCTGCTCTTCTGCTCTATTTTGCTTCAACTCACATCAAAATCTTTAATGCACAAGTGAAACTATGCATAATCGCTCTACTAACCTTCTAACATTCATAACATAGATCAAATCACTTCGAACATACACCAAAATGATATAATCGATCACTTATATATATCTACTACAAAGGATTTAATCGCTTCATTTCGGCTTCAACAAAATAAGAAATATTTACAAACTATCAGCTCAAATCATACATAATATTCAATGTGCATCCACAAAAGTTGGCCACAACATAGTGAAGACCCAAATAAAGATTCTCGAACATAAAAATACTTAAACAATAACTCCTCACATATTTGCAACACGCTACATTCACCAATTAGCCTTCATATATTGATGAACAAAAAATTAGTCAACCGGATCTTCTAACTTACACTCAAATTGATATGAGGCACCAAGATTTATAGATAACACAAATCACACATCGAAAAATCCTCCCTAAGATCCACAAAAAAAAATAATAACAGAAAATTTGCATGTGAATCGAAGAACAAAAATCTGTCGGATGCTCTATTCTAGCTTAACAAATAATCACTGATCTTCAATTTGTCTGCCGGTATGATCAAATGAGGACATGCGGATCAACTTACTAAAAATGGTTACCATCAATGACAACACCATAAAACATGTGCAATGTCTCTTTCCAACACAATCCTAGGCGCGATCATTACCAAGCCATAACACGAGCGCGTTTTACTATAACGCGCTCACGTTTTCGCTATTTCGAGAGGAAAAAGTAAATTGGCCAAGATACCTGTCTTCATGCACCTACTCTATTATGGTTTGTGATATGTGGGTTCTTTTATTATGAATAATGTACAATGGTGTCATGGTGGCCCTAAAATCCTTCCCTTTGATATTGACTCCAAAGATCCAATCCAGACACTAGATTCCCCCAATTAGGTATATGAATACTTTAATATGCGATGGGTATTATGAATTTTATTATGACATAAGGTGAAATGGGATGACACTAAATATTGATAATTATCAAGTCATGATATGGGTGCTAGGTATATGAGAGGAATTTATTATGGATGAAGTGGATTAATTGCTAATAGATGGTGGATAGTGGCTTACTACACATGGTGCTTGTAAAAAAAATCACTATGGTACTGTAATGTCATAAATTACACCCCATGAAATTTCACATTATATATGCCTTCCTCTTTAGATAAATTAAAGTAATTATGCTTTCTCTCAACCTAAAACCATCTCTTGCCATCTAGAATGCCCAACATATTGAGTATCGAGTCTGATTTTTACACGGACCTATGTATGTCGTGATGATGTCCGTGAGTCATGCTAGCGTCCCACAAAAATCCATCATTAAGTTGAACATTGAGATGTTACACTTGTCATGTTTTGGTATTGTAATTCCTTTTCCAACTTCCGACCTTGTCAGGAGTTGTTTGGGAAAACCATTTGAACCAAAAAGTCCCTCTTTCATGGTGATGATTGATTCATTATTCAACACATTCAATATTTCTCACTTGGAAGATACACAACTCTCTTCTTTCCTCATTCTCCACCATTCTACAACACCTCTCTTATTCACAACATTCTCCATAATCTTCCAAAAAAACTCTTCTATAGATTTCAGAGTAAAATACATTGTTGCAAGAATGATTTCACCTTGCAAAGAGGCCATTATCATATTGGAGTTTATCATCACTTTTTCACTACACCAACAAGCTACATAGATTATGTGTAGTAACCATTCAAGTATTTTCATTCAAGTATGTTATCTTTATTTTATAGCATATTGTTCTCTTTAGCATTTCAGATTGATTTTCATTATCTCGTCTAAGGTCGGTTGTGGAGGTGGAAACAACAATACAGGGGTTTGAATGAGGAAAAATCATATACAACCACCCAAACCTTTATCTTTGATCTTGTGTATGTAGGTGCAGGTGGAAGAGCTACTTGAAGAAAGATCAAGTGTGATCAAATACTTTCGGTAATTTCTTCAACCTCTCCTTTTCATTTTCATCTAATTTTCACTTAGCATCTTCATTTTTGTCATTTCACGTTCATTGATATTTAGCACCCCTTTCATGCCTAAAATCCTATGTAAAGTACTGCTACACATATGCTTCGCATTGTTTGTCATTGATGTCAACACTCATTTTGATGCTTGTGTCTACACTTAGTTTGGGTTGTTATTGATGCTTACATTTGTATGTTGATGTACACTATGATGTTGTGCAAATAGTGATGATATTGATGTTCATGGTTGGATGTCATGCCCTGTTTACTATCAATCAAAGTAGTGTTGAGTATGTTTGTTGTCAACAAAGATGATATCATGATGATACATTAAGATGAGGATTAGAAGTAATGCTAATGTTGGAAAGTTGATGATGCTCTCTAGTATGTTGTATGCTCTCTCATGTTGTTCTTTAGGAAGTATGTGTTGCTACAAGGAAGTTTTGGTCTCTCGATGTTAGTGAAAGGTTTTGTTACAAGAAGTTGCTTTGAAGACTACTTGGTAGAATGCTCCACATTCCTCTGCCTTTGAGGATATAGTCTTGTAGTTTCAGATTCAATGCTTTTGTTTTGTGGATGTTGCACTTTTATCTTTTCAAGTCACCAGTGTTATCGAGGATGTTTCTAGTAATTGCAGTGGGTTGGTAGTTTTGTTGCTTGTCAGGACTAGTTTAGAAAATGCTCAACATTTCTTCATATTTCTCCACATTTTTGTTGCTTCTTCTACAACTTGGTGGACATGTTGTTATTGTTTGTGCAGTGTCTCATTTCAACTTTCATGCGATGGAATTTATGGAAATTTGGTCTATTAATGTTTTATCTCATTTCTATGTCTTCTAGGATGATGTGTTATGTTTTTATTTGGTTTACAGTGGTTGTTTTTGGCATGACAATTTGAAAGAAGCATATGGAAGTACTATTTGATGTTTATGGAATGTCTCCTTGTGATCCACACATCAATGGTTGATATCTTTTGTGTTACATATTGTTTGAGTTGGTTTTCTAGGTTTAATTTATGGTTGCTTGGTCGATAGGGCTTGTTCTCTTTCTTGCACTTATTTTTGGGGGTCTATGCTAGAAATTGAGGTTGTGTTAAGATTATTTTGAGTCTTTCCTTATCCTATTAAGAATTGCATTGAGTGAATTCCTTTGGAAGATGTGTTTTTTATCTGTCTAGTAATGTGCTACACATTTCTTCTACACATTTTGTTGTTGTCAACTTGGTATGTTGTGTGCCAACATGTGTGATGTTTGGGATCACATTGGAATATGTGATAAAAAAATTTTGGTTCTTTCTATCTCTTGGATAGGACCACTTTCACCTCAATTATGTTTTGTGGCCGACTTGTTGAGGTCATTTGTATCTCTTGTTTTGGCCGACCTAATTGATGTTTTGAGATGTTGTGGAGGATATAAATGGAAGAAAAAAATGGTTGCAAAGGGAGAGAGTGGGATAAGGAAGATAATCTAATGTGATTTGAGTATGAAGTGTGCAGTGTTAGTATGATTGAGTAATTGTGCAAAAAAGGGATTGCAACTCCAACATATGTTAGATGCTTCTTTTATAGCAGTTCATGTTCATGTTTTAATTATAATCTAGGAGATAGTGAGTCTTCCTAGTAGGTCTTTGTATCTTTCCCTAGGGTCGTGTGCCTCAGCCTATAAGTCATTTGTATCATTCCCTAAGGTTGTGTGCCTTAGTCTGCAAGTCCTTCAGGGAGAAATGTGCTTCCTTGGGTAGTGAACCTTAAAAAAAAAAAAAAAAAATTGTAAGCAATGAGCTTCATATTTTGTCATATTTCTCACTATGGCTTTGTAAGAGTTGAAGATTAGCTCAACACCTAAGACCACCTGCAAACACAATGAAAACCCTCTACAAGAGAGTATGCAAGAATATGAGCTTTCTTGATATTAAGACCTATCAAAATGATTATGAGGTATGAAGTATGTTACATATGAGTACAAAGACCTTCTTTATATAGGAAAGGTGAGGAATAGGATTCAACATGATTGTGACATGTTTCTTAATCCTATGGCATGAGATGACTAAAAAACTAACTATCTAGGAATCATGTAATAAAGCTAGATAAGATAAACTTTCTAGAAAAGAAAACTAAGACTTAGAAAGAATCTTATATCCTGTAAAGTAAACTTAACATGTGAATAAGTCCCCTAATTACCTATTGAGATAAATTACTAGGTACAAAACTTTATATTCACACCAACACCCCCCATTAAGTGAAACTTAGGGAGAATATTATAATGCAATTTATGAAAAAAAAGATGCAAAGATGGGTCCTGACTACAAGGCCATTTTAGGTACCCATATACAAATCCAAATAAATCTCTCACAAATGGAGAAAAGGAGAAAACCAAGTGGGATAAAGCTCCTCTCCAAAAGAGAGAAAAAAAAATCATGTGAGGAAGGATGGAGGACTCCATGATAACCACAAGTACACCATCTGTCACATATATACATTACAAAATCCCATCCATAAGAGGTAAATAAAGAGAATACATAGCCCCCCATAATGAAGTAGCTCTAAAACCACTGAAGAATGTCTAAAGACAAAAGATAATCAAATGCCTACAAACAATATATCTCCCATTGCAAATAAAAATATCCAATGGCTGATGTTGAAGAAACCTCATCTCCATGATGAAGCAAGAGGGAAGTAGCCTCAAGAATGAAATCTCTAAAGATGAATCAAGAGCATCTAAAGATGTCTCAAAAAATTTAGGTGTTACCCCAATCAAGGAAGAAGAAAAAGAATGTGAAGAATCAAGAGAAACCTCCAAAGATGAATGATCAAAATGGAGAGAAACCCCCTCAAACAAGTCCTCCAAATCTGATATAACTATCATGAAACCATCCTACAAATGTAAATATGAAAAAGAAAAAGTATCCTACTTGATGAGGGACACATCGCCCAAAATCCATAGAAATCAAAACAACAGATACCGACACAAAATATGGGAGACAGAAAAATGACTCACTTTCAATTATTTTCAGAAAATGGAATTTCAGATTCAAAGCTTACATGATGTAGCCTCATGGGCTTGATTCATTTAAACAAAATCAACTTTGAAAAGAAAATCTACTATTTGGAGCCACAACCTACACTATCAGGGCCACCTTCTATAACCCCCACTTAACTCTTTTTATTTTACCCAATAACCACCTTGGAATGTTCTAGAAAGTACAAAGTTCCCTTTTGCTTCAGCGCCAAAAGTCTCATCGTTTGATTTCTATCCTAGGAAGAATTTTTTATGAAATTCACTTTTTAGAGGACCAACTTCACAGGGCCATAACTTTTGATTCAGGTGTCTAATTTTCTATTATTGCATATCGTTGGAAAGCTCTCGACAAGCTCTACAACACATTAATATACCATACGTTGGTTCGACTAGTTTTTGAGTTGTTTTGGGGCCTCTAAAGTTTTATATCTGAATTTGAAGCTGCATTGAAGAAATTTCTTGGGACAAAAACTTTAATTTCTCCCAAACTATGCAAGGTATTGAGGTGATTCTTTTGTGACCAGAAATGTCTTTCAGCTTTGCTCCTTGGGGTAAACTTTCATGTCCATACGAGCCCATTTTGGGTGACTTACTAAAAATGGTAAGTTCCCAAATTTCACTATTTTTGATGCCTGACAATCTTATACCCCTTAAGTGCCATCATGGGACTGAAAAAAACTAAAAAAAATAAAGAAAACATTTTTTTTGGGTGATGCAAGACTGCCCTACACTGTTGGATGCTCCTACATCAGACACCCAAGGTAATTTGAAAAGTGACCTTGTCACTTCCCAAGAGTTAGAGGGAAACCACGATGATTAACCTTAGCCTCAAACAACCATGATGAATCTTCAATAGGCCTTCCTCTCCATTTCACCAAGTACTCTACATATTGTTTGCTTCTCGTGCTTCTACTCACACGGCTATCCAAGATTTATTTTATCTCTTCCTTCTTTGAAGTAGGTGCTGGAATTTTCAATTGTTCATTTATTGGCCCCTCCTCTATATCACCTTCATGATACTCTATCAAATCAATAATGTTGACCCCAGGAGAAATGTTTATTCCACTAGGAAACTCTACCTCATAAGCATTTACTAAATCATGCTTCTTCAAGATCTTACATGGTCCAAACTTCTTCATCTTTAACTTGTTGTATGTACCAACTATAAACCTTTCCTTTCGCAAATGAACCATGACTTCACCTCCTACCTAGAACTCCTTATACCTCCTTATATTGTGAGTTCATCTTATTGATATGTTTCTTCACCTCTTCATGCAAATTCTTTAGGTGATCAGCAAAATCTTCAGCCTCAACACTACTCTTCTCTCCCTTACCCATATTTATTATTTCAGAAGCAGTTCTTGGACTACTCCCATACACAATCTAGAATGGTGATTTACCAGTGCTCGTGTTGATAGAATTATTATAAGAAAATTCTTCCTATGGTATAGTCAAATCCCATCCCTTAGGCTTATCTCTTACTAAGCATCTAAGCAAGTTACCCAAACTCCTATTCACCACCTCTATTTGTCCATCAGTTTGTGGATGGTGTGCAGAACCGAACTTCAAATTTTTCTTCAACTTCTTCCATAATGTCCTCCAGAAGTAACCAATAAATTTGGTATCTTTGTTTCAAACTATACTCTTTGGTAGACCTTGTAGTCTCACCACCTCTATGAAAAACAACTCTGCAACATGAACAACATCACTAGTCTTATGACACAGAATGAAATGTGCCATCTTTGAAAATCTATCCACCACCACAAATATGGAATGATTCCCTCTTTGTGTCGTTGGAAATCCAAGAAAAAAATGCATTCTAATATCCTCCCATGCCTCTCAGGTATAGGTAATGGTTGATACAATCCAGTATTTTTAGTTGTTCCTTTTTCCATCTGACATACTCAACAACTTTGTACAAACTTCTTCACATCTTGTTGTAACTATGGCCAATAATAATTCTCATTGACAAGAGCAATGGTCTTATCTTGACCAAAATTTCCAACCAATCCTCCACTATGCTTCTCCTTGATTAGATTCTCTCTCATAGAACTCCTTGGAATGCACAATTGGCTTCCTCTAAACAACATCCCATCTTGTATTAAGAAATCCAACCATCTTGTCTTATCCAATGTAATAGGTTCCAAGCAAGCCTTCCAAGCTTCTACAAAGTCTGGATGTTTTGGGGCAAACTCTTGAGTACATTGAACCCAAAAACCTCTATATTCATTTCTATCAACAAATTTTTACTTCTACTCAAAGCATCTGCAACTTTGTTTGACCTTCCACTCCTATGCTTCAAAACAAAGGTATAACTCTCCAAAAACTCAACCCATTTTAAGTGCCTTTGATTCGGCTTTCCTTGACTATAGAGATACTGCAAAGCCTGGTGATCAATATATAAAACAAATTCTTTTGGAAACAAATAGTGTCTCCATTTCTTCAAAGCATGAACTATAGCATAAAACTCTTCATCATAGACAAAATATTTCTTCTTAGCATTATTTAACTTCTCACTAAAATAGGCAATAGGCTTACCTTCTTGACTCAAAATAGCTCCTATGGCAGTGCCACTAGCATCAAAATCCACCTGAAAGACCTTATTGAAATCTGGAAGTGCCAAAACAAGTTGTTCTATAACTTTCGTATTCAACATATCAAAACTTTTGGCTGCTCCTGTAGTCCACTTAAACTCTTTTCTATCCCCTCTCATTGCTTTAGTTAGAGGTACACAAATACTACTGAAATTCTTAATAATTTTTTTGTAAAAACTTGTAAGACCATCCAATGATCTTACCTTTGTAACATTCCTTGGGGTAGGCCATTCAATTATAGCTTTCACCTTCTCTAAATCCATTTTAAGACCCTCTGCTGAGACAACAAATCCTAGATACACCAACTCTCTCTTCACAAAACTATATTTCTTCAAATTAATCAACAACTTCTCCTACCTTAGCTTCTCAAAAACTTTTTGGATATGCATCAAGTGCTCCTCCAATGTCTTACTAAAAATAAAAATATCATCCAAATAAACAATAACAAATTTTCCTAAAAACTCTTTCAATATCTAATTCATAAGCCGTATAAATGTGCTCGGTGCATTGGTTAGCCCAAAAGGCATGACTAACCATTTGTACAAGCCCTCCTTGGTTTTAAAGGTTGTCTTCCATTCATCTCCTTCTCTAATCCAGATCTAGTGATATCCTCTCTTCAAATCTATCTTTGTGAAGTACTCAGCTCCACTCAAACAATCCATAATCTCATCTATTCTCAGCAAGGGAAATCTACACTTTATGGTGATCTTGTTGATGGCTTTAGAATCTTTACACATCCACCATTCCCCATCCTTCTTGGGTGCTAGTGCTGTAGGTACTGTACATGGAATCAAACTCTCTTTGATCAAACCCTTTTGCAACAACTCATGCACTTTTCTGTTCAAATCTTCACTCTTTGTTGGAGTCATATGATGAGCTACCTTTTTTGGAAAACTGGCTCTAGGAATCAAGTCCATATGATGACTAATCTTTCTCACTAGAGGTAAACCTTCAGGTTATCAGAAATAATAGCTTGAAACTCATTCAATAAATCTAAAACCTCTATAGGTACCTTAATAGTATCTTCTTTATCAATTCTAGGGATCAATGCAAAACACATATGCTCATGCCTCATACCTTCTAGGAACTTTCTTCCATCAACCAAACAAATTCTTGCATTACTACATACCTTTTCCTCTACCTCTTCCAAGGTCTTCAACTTATGACGAGCCCCATTCTTCGTCAAAGAATAGGTGTTGGCATGTCCATCATATATTTCTTTCTGATCAAACTTCCACAGTCTGCCTAACAACAAATGATAAACATCCATAGGCATAATATCACACAATACCTCATTATGGTAATTTCCAATCTTGAAATTTACCAGACATTGTTCATTTACCATGGCTTTATGGTCCTTCTGCAACTAAGAAATCCGGTATGGGTTCAGATGCCTTCTTCTCTCCAACCACAACTTATTAACCATTTCTTCTTAAACAAGGTTATTAGTACTACCTCCATCAATAATAACATTACAAACTTTACCTTCACACTTACATCTAGTGTGGGAAAAACTCTCCCTTTGAGTTAGTTCCTTCTCCTCATTTAGCAAGGCTCTTCTAGTAACAAGAACCTCTCCTCTATCTGCCTCCTCAGAATGGGAAGAATCAACATCTTCATCTGCATGTGAGCTCGTGTGTTACCCTTAGGTCTTCAATTTCTCTTACCTTGATGTTGAGGACACTCATAGGCTCTATATTTTTCTTCTCTGCACTGGAAATAGGTTCCATGAAAGCCTCCTCTTCCTGGTCCTCATCCAAATCTTCCTCTTCCTCTTTGGTCTCCATTGTTTTGATCACGAGGATGGTAGGTGTTATCTCCTTTCTGGTTTTGGTTGCTACTAGAACCTTCACCCTTCTTTTGATCTTTATTTTGACCTCCATATGACTGTCCACTGGTATTTCCTCCATGGCCTCCACCTTGTTGTTTGTTCTCAAACCTCTTGTTCAATCATTCTTCAAACTTTAGGGAAAACTGATAAGCATCCTCAATGGTGGTCATTCTTACAAGTGCCAATTCTTCCCGTATTCTTGGATTCAACCCGTTAATATAATGAGAAACTTTCTCCTTATTCACCTCAAAATGTCCTTTCCAAATCAGGACCTTGTGAAATTCCTTTGTGTATCCTTTAACTATCCTTGTTCCTTGCCTCAAGCTCTACATCTTCTTTAGCAGCTCCAATTCGTAATCAACTGGAATAAATTGTTTCTTCAATTTTGACACCATTCTATCGCATCTAGAAATTTTATCTTTCCCTTGTCTTCCTTTTTCTAACTAGACCTCTTTCCACCATATACTGGTGTGACCTTTCAATTTTTTCATTTCAAACCTCACTCTATGAGGATCTTCAATCTCCTCAAACTTGAAAAATTCCTCCATGTCATTGATCCAATCAATCAATTCTTCAGGATTCAAATTCCCACTAAAAGTTGAAACATCCATTTTAGATCTCTTCCTAATGCTTGAGATCGCTCTCATCAATCTTCTTTCTCCAAGATCCATTGGATCCTGCTCTTCCTCTTCCATTTACTCTCTCGTTTCATCTTCAATCTCATCTTTGTCTCGTTGCACATCTCTTCTTCAAACCTCTTGTTGCAAGGTTTATAATTTCCTTCTAAGGGCTCTAATTTCATCTCTAGGTGGACCTCTTCCTCCACCACCTCGGCCTCTACCTCTTCCATACTGGGCAAGTCTTGGAGGCATCTTGAACTCAACCCACACTCACAGGTCCTATTGCAACTACCTCATGTTCGACACTATGTTACAGGCTTACGAAAACTTGGCTCTAATACCACTTGTTGAGGGCCACACCACCCAAAACCCATAGAAATCAAAACAATAGATACCAACACAGAAGATGAGAGACAAAAAAATGAATCACATTCAATTATTTTCAGAAAATGGAATTTAAGTTTCAAAGCTTACATGCTATAGCCTCATGGGATTGATTCATTACAACAAAATCAACTCTGGAAAGAAAATCTACTATTTGAAGCCACAATCTACACTATGAGGTCCACCTTTTATAATCCCCACTTAACCCTTTTTATTTTACCCAATAACCACCCTGAAATGTTCTAGAAAGTGTGAATTTCCCTATTGTTTTGGTGCCAAAATTCCTACCATTTCATTTATGGCCTAGGAAGATTTTTTTATGAAATTCACTTTTTAGAGGACCAACTTCACAGGGCCATGAATTTTGATATGGGTTCCTAATTTTATATTATTGCATATTGTTGGAAAGCTCTCGACGAGCTCTACAACACACTAACCCATCATAGGTTAGTTCAACCACTTTTTGAGTTGTTTTGGGGCCTCTAAAGTTTTATATCTGAATTTGAAGTTGTATTGGAGAAATTTCTCGAGATGAAAACTTTAATTTCTCCCAAACCATGCAGGGTATTGAGGCAATTCTTTCGCGACCAATTTTTTTTTTTAGCTCTATTCTTTGAGGTAAATTTTCACTTCCATACAA
Organism: Sequoia sempervirens; assembly: GCA_007258455.2. Lineage (NCBI taxonomy): Eukaryota > Viridiplantae > Streptophyta > Pinopsida > Cupressales > Cupressaceae > Sequoia > Sequoia sempervirens. The sequence goes on along the minus strand of VDFB02193867.1, from coordinate 728,850,861 downwards.
GCCCATTTTGGCCAACTTACTAAAAATAGTGAGTGCTCAATTTTTGCTATTTTTGATGCCTATCAATCTTATCCCCCTTAAGTACCATCATGGGACTCAAAACAACTAAAGAAAATAAAGAAAATAACTTTTTTGGGTGATGCAAGATTGCCTTACATCGTTGGATGCTCCTGCATCACTATTCATCTGAAGTCTTTCACAAATCTAAAGAAGTGGGAGGAGATAAAACCTCATTACATGGCTGATGACTAACAAGGTTCAACCATCCACCAAAACCTTCATTTGAATTACTACCCACACTAGAGCTAGGAGAGTGATCCCTACAACATTCATCATCAGGAAAAAAATGAGAAAAGTAATAGATCTTTTCCTGATGATTGGCCCTACCCACTACAACAAGTTGTTTGGTATTAAAATATTGAATGAAGACTCAGTTTGGAGTGAACTCAATTGATTTACCAACTTGTGCTATCTAATATACTGAAAGAATATTGTGATTAATATTAGGAATAAAAAGAACATTATTAAAACTACCATGTGGCACATCAATAACCCATTTACCAAATACATCAATATAAACATCATTAGCAATCAAGATCCTCATGAGTGAAGTATCCTTCAAAGATGAAAACTTCTCAAGTTGGCCTGATATATGATAAGAGGCTCTAGAGTCAATAATCCAATTTCTAGACCTTTCAACATGTGTTACAATAAGAGAATTTCCTTTCAGTTTAGAATCATTGATCATATCACTCCCATTGGAAATTCTTGCAATACTAGTGTGTAGAATATTTTGATTGAGAAGAAGAAGATGATGAACTTTTAGATTTAGAAGGAAAATAAATGTTGTGTTCCTTTAAGAGATTCCTCATTTCATCTAACTCTTTCTTGTAACAAGTTTGTTCACCATGCCCTATTTTTTTACAATAACCACATTTAGCCTTCTCCTTCTTAGGTTTATCCTCTCTAGGAGAGGTGGGAGGTTCTTTAGATTCTTCCTTAGGTTTAAATCTTTTCTTTCCTTTAACTTTAGATGATGATGCAATCAATGCATGATTGTTAGCATGTGTATCAAGTTGACTAAGTTTTGCTTGTTCTCTAGTCAACCTATGACAAAAATGTCTCAAAAGAAGGCATAACAAAAGAATCACCTAAACCATCCATTGTAGCATAAAAGGAAGTAGAAAAGTATGCAAATGAACCTTTAAAATTAGACAAAATAAAAAAGATGCACTCTTTATCAATTTTGTCTTTGTCACATCTTGCCAATTGAGATCTTAGTGATTTGAATTTTACTAAGTAGTCTTCAATGGTAGGAAATGAGTCTGCAGAAAGTGAAACTAATTCAAATTCCAATTGCATGGAGCATACCTCACTAATTGAACCAAATAGATCCTTGTACTTATCCCATACCTGCTTAGGATTAGTACATTCCTCAATATAAAATAATAAACTATATGAATCATGCATTGCAATTAAACCCATAACTTCATCACATTTATTCCTATGAGAAAAAAATTCATATTCTCTGGTAAAATTAGGTTGATGATCACCCAAAGTGGACCAAAAACCCTTTGACCAAAGCAACTTTTTATTTTTACCTTCCATATGTTATAGTTATGAGGTGTTGAAAATTTAAATCCTAGTTCAACCATTAGGTTAATAAGTACCAAGAGTGTAAAAAAGGAAAATATCTGATAAAAACTAATATGAAACCTCCCAAAATTGATAATAGAGCTGAAAATAAAGTGCCCCCCCCCTCACATAGAACTCCAGGAGATAGGATGTCCAAGTTATGAAGTAGAAAGAAAATATGCAAAATTCTAAATAATCACACTTGGGGCTAAATCTGAAAAAAGTACATGAACCAAATGAAAGATCTCCTAAATACCTTCCAAATGCAACTTGAATCACCAAAATCAGAGAAACTGGTAGAAATTTATGAGCTCAAAGGTTCAAAGTGGAGATATGAATTCAGTTGCCAATAATTTGTACATGCAACAAAATATAGAAAAAATACCTACACCATTGTAAATTACACGGGAAGAGCTTTCTGTTGATATCTTGTTTGCAAAATTTTGAGATCGTGGCAAAAAGTTATGCAAAATTGAAAAAAAGCTTATATGAGGCAGACTGCAGGCTAAATCGAGGAAAAATTTCAGCCCCTTATAGCTTAGCACTCAGTATCCAATATGACCGTAGGTTGGTCAAGTGCAAAAAAGAAGGCCGCTCACCTAGCAGCAACTCAGCTCAGGCGGAGCAACGAGTGTGGTGGCAGGGGTGGTGGCGCCGCTTCGCATGGCACCACCCGCTAAGCCAAGTTAGTAGGGCTACTACAGAAGGGGGCGTGGGGTATATTTTTCAAGCTAACCACAAATAAAGGTGTTAGAAAAGAAAAGTTTGATGATGTTAGTTGGTCAAAAAACTAACAAAGTAGGTATGTGATGGTAAAGGAAAGGGTGACCAAATCTGTAGATAGGCAATGTCTGCATATGACCCACCAATAAATAATATGATATGCCAAAAAAACATTGTAAATTCTAATACCTTTGTAGAAAACTATTATAACCCCAAAATAATAGAATAATATGATTGCAATATTTTTTTCCAAACAATAAAATATTTTAGCCCGATTTTTATAAAAAAAAAGAGCCTCATACAATATAAAATGCAAAACATATAATTTTTATTTTATTTTATTTTGTGAAATCATGTAGTACTCAAGGGGTCATACAACCTGCATGGGTATAAAAATTTTGCCTCACAAGTAGTCGATGCAAACATAGGTGTATTTATATCGATCTTCATGTCTCAAGCCTTTTGAAGATGATGGTGAGGTGTAATCTGGGTGAAAATACACTTGAATCTCTGCAACCTCTAGATCTTGCAAATCTTCAAACCCTCATAACTTTTGGCAAAAAAATCAGATTTAGGTAAAAAAAAGTCGATCTTGACTTTATCAGCTGCCCTGAACCCAAATTTGATCTCATATTTCCTTCGATACGAGCCAAAATTGACTTGCCATGAAAATTCACATATAGAGACAACCTCAAATTTGGTATTTTTTCAAGTTTTTATGTTCCCAAGTTGACCATATCATGCAAGGGAAGAGCATACTCAACTTTACTAAAAATAACATAGATCTCTCACTAGAAATAGCTCAACCCTCAAACTTGAGAAGGGTTTTACAAGGCTTGGATTTGATACCAATTAATAGCTAAAGATTAGGTCAACACCCAAGACCACATACAAGAGCAATGAAAACCTTCTACAAGAGACTATGCAATAATATGAGCTTGCTTGATATTAAGACCTATCAAAATGATGATTAGGTATGAATTATGTTACATATGAGTACAATGACCTTCCTTATATAGGCAAGGTCAAGAATAGGATTGAACATGATTGTGACATGTGTCTTAATCCTATGACATGAGATGACTAGAAAACTAACTAACTAGGAGTTATGCAATAAAACTAGATAAGTGAAGTTCTAGAAAAGCCAACTAAGACTTCTAGAAATAATCTTATATCCTAACTAAACTTAACATGTGAATAAGTCCCCTAATTACCTAGTGAGAAAAATTACTAGGTACAAGACTTTATATTCATAACAACATTTCCATTCTTGAGTTTTCCACATATATCTAGTGTTATCTTGTACATGTGTGTTCATTGATTTATTTTTTATTGATGCTAATTTGATTAAGTGTTGCTGATTTGGTTAAGGGTTGTTGATCCTATTAAAAGTATGAATTTGCATTGTGCTGAAGGGTTTAATTTTTTGAAGATATTGATTCACCCCCACTTTGAGTATTTGAGTGTGTTCAATAATTACTATTGAAGCCAAGTTCCTCTGAAGAAGCTTAACTGCTTGAGGAAAGGTCTGAGATGGCACATGATGGATCTTTTGGTGGAACAAATTACACCTTTTGGAAAGTAAGAATGGAAGGACATCTAAACTCACTATGGTTTTGTGTTTGGAAATCTATCTAGGATGGTTACACTACTCCTATTTCTGCCCCAATAGATCCAGATGAGATTAGATTGTATGAGAACAATGCCAAGGAAATGAATGCTATCATGAATGGATTAGCAGATTTAGAAATTTTGAAGGTGATGAATTTCAGTTCTACTAAGGATGTTTGGGAAAGTCTTAGAAACATTTATGAAGGAGATAATAAAGAGAAGAAAGTCAATATGAAAAGCTTCAAGAGAAAATTTGATAAGCATCTAAGGATAAGCATCTATTGAGGAATCTAAGGACTTGGATAAGCATCTAGTAGATCAATTGTTTGGTGCTCTCACAACCTTTGAAATGAGAGAGTTTGATAAATATGTTCCTAAGAAGGAAGCATCATTCAAAGTCAGTAAAAAGGTAGAAGATGAAATAAAAAATTGGAATTTTAAATTTAATGAGGTAGAAGTGAACTTTGTGATAAGATTGAGGAAGGGAATTGGGAAATACAAAGGTAAGTTACCTTCCAAGTGCTTCAATTATGGGAGAATAGGTTATTTTTCCTCTAAATTTCCTTTCAAAGAATAAAAAGATAGCAACAAAGGAGAGAAGTTCAAAATGACTCTCTATTCCAAGGAGAGCAGTTGTTCCTCAAAAGATGAGGATAATGATTCAAATGATGAAACACTATTCATGACCTTGAAAGGTGGTGACAAAAAGACTGATATTGAAAACTGTAAGAAGTCTAGTACCTTGCAGGATAACAAAGATAATGAGAAATCAATGGTTTTTTTGACTGCCTTTCATGCAAAGGAAGAAGCAAATGCTTGGGTGATTGACAATGGTTGATCTAACCACATGATTGATGATCAAGGAAGGTTTGTTATCCTTAAGAAGTGAAATGATGGAGTTGTTAATCTGGGTGGTGATGAAGCAACATAAATTTTTGGAAAGGGTGCTACAACCATTGATGGAAAGAAAAAGACTAAGGATGTCCTCTATGTCAAAGGGTTGAAGCATAATCTCCACATTTTTAGTCAAATGTGCAGGAAAGGATATAACCTTACATTTCATGCCAAAGGTTATGAGATCAGGAAGGTAGGGTCTAGAAAATTAGTTACAGAAGGTATTAGGACAAATGGAAGAATCTGTTTATTGGCTCAATCCGGTGAATGTTGGCTATGCAACAAGTGGATAAGACACATCAATTTTGACAATATGGTGAATATTAGTTCTACTCATGCAATGAGAGATATGCCTAAGATAACTAAGCATGCAAGCACATTATGCAAGGTGTACACATTTAAAATTGACCTAGGCCTACAAGTTCTATTTTCTCCATTATCTTCTCAACATAATTAAAATATTTAATTATGTCCTATGGTCCAATTCGACTATTAATTAAATAATTTGTAATTATTTAATTAATTCATGTCTTTTATTCGTCTTGATTATTTAAATGAATAAATTTTATTTATTTATTTAAATGCGTCACTAACATTCTAAATATCTCTCTATGATTAAATAAATTCTTAAATTTATTTAACCATTTCTTGTCCATTATTTCCTCCTGATTATTTAAATAAATAAATTTTATTTATTTATTTAAATACGTCATTAATCTCTAAATATCTTCTCACAATTAAATAAATTCTTTAATTTATTTAATTGTCCATCTTGGCATTCTCCTAATTTTAAATAATAAAATTATTTAAAATTGTTTCACATGACCCCACCTTTTTTAATTAAATTAATTTTTAATTCAAATTAACAACTTTCCTCCATAAATCAAATAATTTCTAATATTATTTGATTTTCCAACTCTCTCTTTTTCAGTGCTATCCTTATCTCCTTGTCACATGCAATCTTGTCCCTTGATTTGATCAAATCTTGACCATTCATTTTAAATTTACCCTAATGTTGCCCTAACCCTAATTGTGGGTTGTCACATTTGATCTTAACCATTGATTCTAGGGTATTTGTTAATCTTCAATCTTGGCCATTCATCCAAAATTGACTTTTCTATAAAATGGAAATTTTGACCTCACTTGACACACTTCATACTTCATACATCTACATCTTAGGCATTCTACATCTTTTGACATCTTCACATTTTGGCATTTTCATACTTTAGGCTTGCTGCATAGTTGCTTAGTTTCATTATGAGGTCTTTTAGATAGAATCCTTCAACATTTACTTAGGACATTAGTATTATCATAGGTTTCTCATCACAATTCTGAGGGAAAACATAATATTGTAGCAAATAGAGAAGGTGCAATGAAAGTTAATCATGGAGGTTGAAGACATTTGGTAAACTCTTTCCTCGTTTTTATGTTGTTTACTCCTTTTCACTTCATTGTTTTGCTTTGGATTATCTTATTTTAAGCTCTAATATGCTAACCTAGGTTTTCCCTAAGCTACATTGGTGAACTTGATGCCAAAATTTTGCTTTTTACAAATTTTTGTATGACATTTTTCATTTTTGTAGGTACAGGTATGGCGTGACACATTTGCTATTTTCTTAGCCACATTCGCATTTCTGTGACGCATCTTCTCTATTGTCATGCATCCGCCTTGTAGAATGATGCATTCACCATCCCACAATGCATTTGACTTGCAGGTCGATGCATTTGTCTGCAGATTCCATCCTTCAGCCCCGAGATGCATTTACTGTGTAGAATGATGCATCTGCATGGAAATTTTTAGATTCTGTCCTGCGACACATTTGACCTATAGAATGACGCAATCGCTTGGTAAAATTTTATTTTCAGATTTTGCAAAATTTTCTAGATTTCTCTTTTTCCATTTAGTAGCTTAGAGGTTTTGGGTTACTAGTATTCTGTTTGCAACATATGGCGAGGAATCTAACCTTGTTTTGTGTTGATTTTCCTATCATCTTAAGGCAAAAAAACAACAAACAATTTTTCATTCACACTCATAAGGTTAAAGTTTACATGCATCCTCATGTCATGGGTTTAAAATGAACACAATCTTTCATTGAAACTCATATTGTGAAAATGAACATGCATTTTCATGTCATGGGTTTAAAATGAACCTTATCTTTCTCACATCAAGAAAAAATTTTAAAATGAACAAAGTGTCTTAAGTGTCTTCCTCACATTACAACTTTGGTAACTAAAATTAACAAGTTTCTCCAATTTTGTGTAACCTCAATTCAATAATAGAAGTATCCTCTCCCCTTGCGCACTTGTGTGATCCTGGGTGCAAGAGAAATTGTTATTGACTCTAGGAATTAGGCATTCCTTGGTGGGAAAAAGTAATCACCCCAAGGAAACTCAAACTGGAAAAAGAGCTCTTTAGCTGAGCTACTCCCGACTGGTATACAAATGTGAATCCTAATGGAAAATTTAGGATTACGAGTGCGGATGTGTCACACAGACAAGTGAATTTCCCAAAACCCTATTGAGCATAACCTCTTTAGGCTGGAATTCCTCCTTATCGAAGCTAATCTTGCCCCATGTGTGGCCACTCAAACTTGAGTTCCAAACAAAAATCCTTTGTGTAGTTGCCAAAAACCCATCTATTTGTTAGCGCAACAATGATTGTTGCCAAGGAATGCACATTCTTGCAGTTCTTAGTAGAGGTGAAAAGTATGCCATGGGAGATTTATGAAGGCTTGAAGCTTGGTTGACTCGAGAAGTGAGTGCAATGTAAGGGGGAGCCTGTGTGGCCAAGCTTCTAGATCACCCGCTAAGAATAAGTGTGGCTGGGGAAACCCACGTAGAATCTAGCGAATATAGTCCTTTCCTAACCTAGGATTGTGCTTGTTTTCATTGTGCATGTTTTCAAATTTTCAAAGACAATATATTGTGTTTGCCAAGTGTTTTCTGAAACATTGAAACAAATAACACCTTTCATAGACCTAGAAACATTCATTCAAACTCGAACAATTCACAAATTTTGCCAAAATTGCAAATAAACTAGACCTCTATTTAGCTTGCAATGCATTTTCTCTATTGAACCGCATTTGGGACTATGTGTTGTAATCACTCTACTAAAATGCATTTGCTACCCTGTGCAATGCATCTAGCTGTCCTAAACTACATTTGACTTCTTGAATGATAGAATTGCTTTCTTGCAATGCATTTGTGACCTATAACAACACATTTGCTTATCCTGAGATGCATTTGACAACCTACAATGCATCTTTGATTTGAAGCAACACAATTGCTTGACATTGACAAAAACACTGTTACAGTCCAAAACCCGAATCTAAACATTTTCAATCTGCTATCAAACATCTTTTTCTAGTAGCCTCAGTTAAAAACTAGACAAGGAATTGCTCAAGTCCTTCATTCTTTGTATCCTTTAGCTTACATTTTCCCATAGGTCCATCCTTGCAAATTTTTAGTTGCATCCTTAGAATCCATCATCAACACTTTCAACAACAAACTAGCCTTTAGGTCCTCATCTGATTGCAGAATTTGGAATAGGAGAACTTACCATACTTTGCAAAATATTTTCCTTTAAGAGTAGGTTATCATTGGACTTAGTCAAAATCCTTTCTTTTAGTCATTATCCTTTTGTGAGACCTTTCCAACTCAAAATTCTAGTTAGGAAAACTCACTTTGTGATCTTGTCATTGTCATTTAGTCATATCAACAAGTCCTTTGGTGATCCAAATTGAGACATAGACCAAGCTTTGAGTGGTTGATTAAACCTTTTTCTAAAGTCCATCAAAATCACGTTGACCTTTGCATTTGCATACCTTAGAACATTCAAGTCATTTTAGTCCCCATTGCATACCTTATTCCTAAAAATCCAAAAAAAATAGCATCATACCTATTTTTCCTTTGTATTTGTCATTTCCTTTAAACAACATTCTCATTTTGCATCTCTTACTACCAAAAAACCCCAAAAATATAGTTGCATTTGCATCCCTTATTCAAAAATCCAAAAACATAGTGTCATATCATTCCCATTCATAGGCTTAGTTGTCATTTTCATCTTCCCAATTTGAGAAAAATCCTTATATGGTTGAGACTAGGCTCCAAAGAAAAAGAAGAAAAATGGATTCTTTTGGAAAAAACACCAACACCTATAACTTTTCCAATGACACAAATCAAGACAACTTTCATCAATCATTTCAGTGACATGAATATGCCATCTTCTTTACACAACCCCTTTGAACCATTCATACGTAGAGATGACAATGGACATGTATTTGTGGAAGACTTAGAAGCTACCACACAAAACCCTTACATAGCCTCCTTTGTGGAAGAATTAGTCTTGCAAGACTCAGACAGATTTCTAGCCATGCTATTACACCAAGGGGCCAAATTGCCACGTAGGTTTGACATTAACACCTTAAGAGAAACTTCTCCTAGTCATGACACAAACAATAACAATACCTCCAACACTAGTCAACCCCAAAATAATGCAAGCAATATGAACAACATTGGTACCACCACACAAAGTTCCACAAACACCATTAATGTTACCTCTAATGGCACCTCCAATCAAAACACTTCCAACACAGTCAACACAACATCCATTGGAGGAACATCAACCATGTCACAAGCCGCATCACAATCAATGCCTCTAATGTCAACAATGTCCTCACAGTCAATTGGAGCTACCTTTGGATCCTCATCAATGGGAGCAAGTTCTGCAAAGCTCTTATTTGGAGCCTCATCTAGCACCATTAGAACATCATCAACAAATCCTTTATTTGGGTCTTCAATTAATGCCATGGGAACAAATTCACTCAACCCCTTTGGGAGAAATAAATGACAGATTTCCACTCTAGGACCCCAACCAAATGTCAACACTTCATCACAACTCAATACCAATACCAATATACCCCAAAGGAAAAACACTAACATTCCTCATGGAAAAATGTACCAATTTGGACAAGGAAACTAGATGACACAACACATGACTTCATTTGGAGAACAAAATACTCAAGGTCAACACATTCCGCAAATATCGAGTAATACTGTTGGAGGATACATTCCCATGTATGCATCACACATTCATACCCATCAACATGTCCCTGATCAAAACATACAATACCAACAACCTTCAAACCAAAACATGTCATACATCTCACAACAATAAATTCCACAAAAAAATAAAAACACATCTTCACAACAAATGGGGACACATAGAATACCTATCACTAGCATGTGTGATGCTACAAACAACCCCATAATTGAAGCACTCATAGCCCAAATTGCGACCTTGCAAAAGTAGATGGAGAATGTGAAAATGCAGCTGAAAAAGATTCACACATCATGTGACCTATGCCCATACCCTTTCGACACAAGTCTACACATGCCAAACTTCCCTCCTAGATATGTGGTGCCAAACTTCACGAAATACAAAGGCAAGACAAACCACCTTGAACACATTCAAGAATTTACAACCAATTGCGTGGACATCGCCTATGAACATACTTATTTGATGAGAATCTTCCCTAAGAGTCTTGTAGGTCCCACACTTGAATGGTTTTCCACGTTTCCTAAGGAAATAAAATCATGGGATGAACTTGCATATAGATTTGTGCAAAATTATGCCTATAACATTGACATAGATGTCTCCATTACCAATTTATGCACACTTAATCAAGAGGAAATTGGTGAAACCTTTATTCCAATTTTTTAAAGATGGAGAAGTTTAACAAGTCATTTCCATAATGAGATACCAAAGAAAGAAAAAGTTGACATGTTTGTCTGAAACCTCCTAGGCCCATTGAAATATGACTTAAAAGTTCATTGCTGCTCCACCTTCACAGAATTTGTCGAAAAGAGAGTTCAACTAGAAAAGGCCCTTATTGCCAAGGGAGAGCTCAAATATGGCAACAAAAACATGAACACAAACCCACCTATGGACAAAAATAAATACTAGGCCAAGAATAATCATATCACTAGTAATGGTATTATCGACACCAAAGTGGTAAACACAGCGGGTCCTATACTCACTCTCAAAGGAGCTCAATTGCAAAATGCACCATTGATCAGACCAAAACTTTTTGTGAATGCCATCCAAAATAATCAAAATAGTCAAAACAATCAAGGGCAGCCACGTCAAACTAGGAAATTCCCAAAGAGATGTACATACACTGCCTTGGGTGAGCGAATCGAAGACATTATTAAGAAACTCCTCCAAAACAGTGTCATCACATTATAGGACCCTAAGCCATATGACCCAGGACAATTAAAGCCATCATGGTGGGATGAGAATGCTTTTTGTGATTATCACTACACTAAAGGGCATAAAAACTCCTCTTGTTGACAAATAAGAAATCTTGTACAAGACCTCATTGAAAATCGCACCATTGAACTGGGTGGACAACAATTTGCGTCAAACACAGACCATAAAATTTACAAAAACCTACTACAGGACCACAGTTCAAATAATCCCTCAATGTTAGGTCCCAAGACTAATAAAAATCATGCCAATTGCACTCGCACCTCTTTCGACTATTTTGGTGGACCCATTATTAATCACCTCTAAGCTACAAATGAATATGTCAATACAATCACTGTCAAGAAAGTGCCTAAATGTAATTTCACTACCCGTGGTGGAAAAGTCACCATAGCTGGTCCTCCTCCCCCTAGACAACTGAAAATTACATTACCTAGTCCATCCACCAAACAATCACAACCTAAGGGATAGTTCAATATCATTGACCAATTAGGAAAAACACTTGCTCAAATTTATATACTTGAGCTGCTACGCATTTCTCCTATGCATAAGGCCATACTTGACAAAACTTTATAAGAGTCTTCCCTCCCTCATGACATTGATGTCAACCAATTTGAAGCCATGGTGGGATACCTAACCACTCCCCATCACATAACATTTTCAAACCAATAATATTCATCACCAAAATTGACCCATAACGATGCATTGCATATTGAAGTCTTTATCCATAAACATAAGGTCAAAATATTTTTAGTTAATGGTGGAGCAAGACTAAACATATGCTCCCTAAAATTGGTTAAGCCTCTAGGCTTCTTTTATGCTTGTGTAGACACTACCGTGAGCATTGTTATAAAAGTGTATGATGATGAAGAACGCTGCTCTTGGGGTGTTATCACTCTTCCCATTTGATTTGGGCTAGTCATTATAGATACAACATGTCAAGTCCTGGATCTTGAGTTACCGCATAACATCTTGCTTGGTCGACCTTGGATCCACACCCTAAAAGTTGTTTCATTTTCCTATCATCAATTCCTCAATTTTCCCTTTGATGGCACCAAGATCACCATATATGGAGACCCTGATCCCTTCTAGTATTGCACCAATCTAAGGGGTATATCAGAACATCAAGTTCCCATTAACCGAGAAGCCTCGACCTCTTCTTCTAAATATACCGACCCATCCACACTTTCCAAATTATCCACATCCACTCGTTCGTCTTCTGCCACACCACCTCCCTCCATCCTGAAGCTTGATCCTAATATCAAGATCGAGGACCAATGTTACGGAGAATACAAATTGAGCACTGCTTACTGCATTACTAAGATAACCAAGTCTTCAAAGGCTTATGGTTGACCTTGTTCTAGAATGGAGCCTAAAGAGACTTTCAAAGTTCCTCTGACGCGGATTTTTATGAAATGGAGTGAGATGAGCAAAGAAGACATTAAGTATTTATCAACTTGGATTTACAAAGACCCAAAAAATCCATCCCCATTACCAATTCAAATGTATGGTAAAGGCTATGGCATAATGAAGGAAAAAGGATATGACGGAACTAGTGGCCTTGGAAAAAATAAATCTTGGATGCGAGAACCTATAATGCCTTCCCAAAGACCAAAAATTTTTGGGTTAGGATCTGGGCAAATCGAAACTGATGATCAACGTACCAATGTACTTTCGGGTGAAAGTGTGAATGCTTCAAAAAGTGTCAAGACTATTGAAGATTCCCTTACCGAAACCAACTCACATGAATGGGAATTTGGTTCCCAAAAATCCCTAAGCGACTGTTGCCTTGATGAATTGTTTCTTGAACCTGGTGAACTTTCCTTTGATGAATGATTTAGGCAGATGTTTAAAGTGGACCTTTTTAAAGACACTCCCAAAGTCACACTTATCCAACCATCTGACCCTAATGACCATCATTCAGAATCATCTAAATCACTACATGACATTGCTGACCATGATTCCAATCCATTTGTCTCATATTTTGACAATGAGTCTGAATCAAGTGAAGGAGAATACTGGACAGAGTCTAAATGGGAGTTGGAAGATGACAATTTCATCTTTACCCTTTCCAAAACCATCTGCATGCTTTATGAATCTTCCCCACCATTTTTCCAATACCGATGATGGTATTTCCCTTTTCTACCCACAACTAATTGATTGGGATCAATAAGGCCTGCCAGTTATGGACATGTTTCAGAATGATGAACCCATTGCAGAATTCATGGGACTCCATGAGGGCATACCAACTGGGGACCACAAGGCTAGATTTTCTATAGACCTAGATTGTGCAGTATACTTTGGGGAGATAGTGCAATCCTCTATTCGCAAAAGGAAAAAATAAAAATAAAACAAAAAAAGACACATCTTTCGATGAAAACTGAAAGGCACCTTCTGATGATAAAAAAGTAAAAATAGAGGATGTATCTGAGTGTGAAAACCTCTTCAAGGTGCCCAAGGATGAAGGATTGGACTTTCTCCTTGTGACTCAAGAAAAATTAGCAATTCTCATTGAGGACACCATGGAAGTCAACATAGCCACAATAGAAGATCCTAAAATTTTCCTCTTTGCGGCATCTTTGACAGAGGAAGAAAAACCTGAATTCCAAAAATTCTTCTTAGAACATAAGATTAACTTTGCATGGTCCTATGCTGATATGCCTAAGTTGGATCCAAAATTAGTCTTGCATCATTTTCCCTTACTTCCAGACACTAAGCTAGTGAAATAGAAGCTTCGAAAGATGCACCCACAAATCGCCTTGTTAGTCAAAGTAGAGCTCTAGAAATTGCTAGATGTGGGATTCATTATGTTGAATGGATTTCAAATCTGGTACCTATTACTAAGTCGAATGGTCAAATACACATCTGTAAAAACTTTCAAGATTTGAACAAGGCATGTCCAAAGGATGACTTTCCATTACAAAACATAGACATCATAGTAGACCTTACAACAGGATACGAGATGTTATCCCTCATGGATGGTTTCTCAGGTTATAATCAGATTCAGATAGCCCCTAAAGATTAGCACAAAATATCCTTCACATGTCCTTGGGGTATATACTGTTGGAACGTCATTCCTTTTGGTCTCAAGAATGCAGGTGCCACATATCAAAGAGCCATGACAACAATTTTTCATGACATGATGCACACGCTAATGGAAGATTATGTGGATGACCTTTTGGAAAAGTCTTTGACATGCAAAGATCACCTGAATGTGCTAGATAAAATTTTCAAAAGACTGGAAGAATACAAGGTTTGCTTAAATCCTAAGAAATGCGTCTTTGGTGTGACATCATAAATTTTTTTGGGATATATAGTTTCTCGTAGAGGCATTGAAGTAGATCATGCTAAGGTGAAAGCAATATTAGACATGCCTCCCCCAAGAGGAATAAGTGAACTTAGGACATTGCAAGGAAGATTACAGTCTATCCGTGACTTCATCGTACAACTACCAGACAAGTGCCAACCATTTCAGTATCTTCTACGCAAAGGAATCCCCTTTGTGTGGATGGATAAATGTCAAGAGGCCTTCCAACAAATAAAGGACTATTTATTGTCACCACCTATCTTAATGCCACCTATCGAAGGAAAACCACTGATCCTATATATTTCTGCAACAACTTCAACACTAGGGGCATTACTTGCACAAAATGATCATGATGAGAAGGAAAGGGAAATATACTACATCAGTTGAACATTGGTTGGATATGATCCCAATTACACATCTATTGAATGTGCTTGTCTTGTAGTTCTCTTTTCTACCCAAAAGTTAAGACATTTCATGTTGAATCACAAGACACATCTATTAGCGAAGTGATCCCTTTTTAGTATCTCCTAAGTTGTGCAGCATTGACAAGTTGTTTCAAAAAATGTGTTATGATCTTGAGTGAGTATGGCATACAATATGTGGAACGAAAGGCCATAAAATGACAAGTGATAGTATATCAACTAGAAGATGCACCTGTACAAGGTGATCATCCATTGGTAGTATACTTCCCTGATGATTCCATATTCCATGCAAAGCCCAAATCACCTTGGAAATTTTATTTGTATAGGTCTCATACTAGTCATGGCTAGGGAGCAGAAATATTTGTTTATCACACCCTGAGGATACTCCATTCCTAGGTCATTTCACATTTATTTTCAGTTGGTCATCAACCAAGTCAATGATGAATATGACACCAAAGATGAAAAATTAATGCCTTACAAATGAATGGTTGACAGCTTTTAGTCATACTTCCATATGCTATATTTTGAACAAGTTCATAGGGCACACAATAAGGTAGCAGACGTAATGGCTATAATTGGATCTCTCCTAGACATTCCAAGCAATGTGCCACAATTTGAGTTCTTGGTGGAATAACTTATGGTTCCTGCATATGACATTCTAAAGTCAGAAATGGTTTGCGAGCTTGTTGGTCCCAACTCCCCATGGTATCAAGACATATACGACTATCTCTTGTCCCAGACCCTTCCCCCAAACCTATCCAATAACCAACGAAAATCCTTTATCCTCAAACTCGCCTGATACACCTTCATCAATGACACCTTATACCGCTGTAGCTTTGACAATACCCTTCTTCAATGTCTCAACACTGACAAAGCACAAACAACCTTACGTGAGGTACATGAGGGTATATGCGGATTTCATTCACATGGCCCTACCTTAGCTAAGAAGATCACGAGACTTGGATATTACTGGCCGACAATGGAAAAAGATGCACTTGAGTTTGTCAGAACATGTCACTAATGTCAAATACATAGTGATTTGATTCATGCACCAACACAAGAATTTCAGCTGATTACTTCTCCTTGGCCCTTCGCATAATGGGGACTTGACCTCGTGGGAAAAATCCATCCTACCTCTTCCAATGGCCACAAATTCATTATCACCACCACTAAGTACTTCACTAAGTGGATCAAAGTCATCCCCCTCACATACATAACCAGTAAGCAAATTTCCAAATTCATCCTCAACTACATCATCTGTTGGTATGGAGTTCCATAGTCCATTATCACAAACAACGGTCGTCCCTTCAAAAATCAAGACGTTTGTGAGCTTTGCAAGAACTTCCACATCCAACATCATTTCTCCATGCCATATTACCCACAAGGAAACAGTCAAGTTGAGGCATCCAATAAGATGATTATCAAAATTCTTAAGAAAACAGTCAATGACATTGGCCATGACTGGAACATACAACTTAACCCTACGCTTTGGGATTACCACACTAGTATCTGCACACCCATAGGAGCCACTCTATTTTCCTTGGTCTTTGGAGCTGAAACCATCTTTCCCATCGAGGTTGAAATTCCATCTTTAAGAGTCTGCATGAATGGCTTGATTAATGATGAAGAGTATACACAATCACAACTACATGAGATGGAAATGTTAGAGGAACACAAACAAAATGCCTTAAATCATTTACAGGCATATCAAAATTTCCTTTTCCATAGCTATAACAAGAGAGTCATGGTCTAAAAGTTTGACATTGGTGACTTAGTCCTAATGTAAAATCCTAAGAATTAGTCTAACAGAGAGAAACCTAGCAAGTTTGAGCCTAATTGTTTGGGTCCTTACATCATCATGACCTCATTCGATTCTTGAGCTTACTAGCTAGCTACTCCATACAGTGAACAATTGATAGAACCCATCAACAGTCTGCATCTCCGAAAATTCTACGCATAGCATTAGAGAGCTAGGCTGTAACCATCAAAAATACAAAAAAAAATGAAAAACATAAAAATCATCATCCTGATGAAAACCTAGAAAATAGGTGTCTTGGTGACATCAAAAAAATAAGAAAATGACAAAAATGACAAAAATAGTAAAGAGAAATAATTTGTCCAATAGTGAAAACCTAGTAAACAAGCACTTTGGATAAGTACCATGGTGAAATCCTAGAAAATAGGCACCATGTGTAGTCAGTCTTTGCTTTGCCATCTACTATAACTCCATCTACCTTAGTTCATAATAAACACCCACTTTTCTGACACCATCATTATTGGAAGTGGATTCACTCTGAGAGGGGGGGTGAATTAGAGTGATATAATTTTTAAACTTTTGGATTTCAATGCACAACTTAAATTTTTTACCTTGAAACAATGTGGAAGATTTAACCAAAAACATGAACACTTAAAATTTACATTAAGATATGCAAGAGAACCAACTCATATTAAAAGCATCATGTAGCATTGTTCCATCAAATTGTGAACAACCATTTTTATGCTTTTTGAAACAGGACTTCAACTTTACACAATGCAGGTTTAACTTGCTTTAGGAAGGTTTTTAAACAACCTTAACTTGTCTTTTAAACAAAATAAAAGTATCAAAGAAATGACTAATAAGGCACATTAACTTGAAACAAAATGAGTGACAAAAATAACATCACATAACACAAAGATTTCCTAAGTGGAAAAACCCTCTTGGGGTATAAAAAAACACTCGCAAATTGATCCTTTTATTCATTCAAAAGAGCACCAACTCTGTTACAATGTGGAGCACCAACTCCCATAAACTTTCTGAAGCACCAACTTCATCAAAAATTCAAGGTATTGCAACCCATCAGAACCTTATAACTGCAATAACTCTCTGCAGTTATAAAATTACAATAGGATACAAAATGATTTTGCAATAATGCCCAATTCAAAATAGTCTCTATAATACAACCAGAGATGAAAGCAATATGAGCCCACTCTTCCTCTTTATAGAATGATATTACAATAAACAATACTTTTTCCAGTTTATTTCATCTCATCACACTCTCAAGTGTTTTTGCAAAGATATATATATATATAAGTTTTTTTCTCATTCACAAGGAGTGAGACAAGGTGACCCCCTCTCTCCCTCCTTGTTTATTTTAATCACTGAGGGGTTGAGTAGATCAATAATTGCATCAAGGAATGCTAGAATTTGAAAAGGAATTCAAGTTAGTCCCTTTACTACTCCAATTTCATATTCCCTCTTCATAGATGATATGGTCCTCTTAGAACAAGCTACAATGGAAGAGGCTAAAGTAATTAAAAACATAATTTTTTATTACTGTTCCTATTCAAGTTAGCATTGCAATTTGAAAAAATCTAAAATTTTCTTCCGAAATGTGAATCCTTTGTGAAATATCAAATTCATAAATTCTGGGGATTTCAATGTGATTCTCTCCCGTACAAATACTTGGACATTCATTTTTTTCTCGGGAAAGGAGAAACATCACTTTTGGGATAGATTGATTTCTTCAATCTCTAACAGGATTCTACTTTGGAAAACAAAATTGCTAATGTTTGTGGGGAAACTAGTATTGCTCAAACTAGTTCTCTGCTCTCTTTGAATTTATCTTGTTGGTTTTGAATCTCCCAAAAGGGAAAGGAAAGGTCCTCCAAAAGATATTCAAAGTTTTTTTATGGTCTAAAAATGTATCTTCTAAAAATAAATTACCCCTAGTTGCTTGGGACATAATTTTTAATCCCAAAACTAAGAGGGGAGTAGGAATAAGATATATCTTCTTGTAGAATAAGGCCTTGGGCACAAAATTGGTATGTAAAATTTATTCAAAACTAGAATCAAAATGGTGCCAATTGTTGAAACATATGTATTTGGACTCTACAGATAGGGAAATGATTTTTACTCAAAAGGACCTTCCTAAGGGATCTAAAATATGGAACTTTATAGCCTCCTGTAGAAAAGTTATTCTCCCTCATCTCTCTTGGTCCATCAATAATGGAGAAAAAGCTCTTTTTTGGGATGATGCTTGGAATGGCCACAAGCCCCTTTGATCTCTAAGAAATTGGAATCAAATTGAACCTTTGCTGAAAGCTAGATGGGGTGACAAGGTTTGTGATTATTTAGAAATGGATCCCTTGGATCCCTACTTAGTGAAGTGGAAAAAAATTGATTTTCGACAAGCTCCATCCCATGTTAAACCTTCTCTTAAAAATTAACTTGCAAAAATACAAATTTATTTATCTAACAAGCAAGATGAAATCATTTGGATAAAGTCCAAATTGGAGCAATACAATGTCAAAGATGGTTATAATTCTCTAGTCTCTTGTATTGAAGGAAACCCCTGGCCTTTTAGGCTCTATTGAGGACTTGATGTCCTCCCAAAAGTTGGATCATTTGCGTGGTTGGAAATTAAAGAAAGAATATTAATAGGTATGAGACTTTACAGGTTGGGGATTACTCCTCTTTTTACTTGTGTTATGTGCGGTAAAGCCTTTGAATCAATAGATCATCTTCTGCTAGGTTGTGATTTTGCAAACCATTGTTGAACTTGGGTAATTAATAAGTTGGGTTGGTCAAGCACCCTTTAGAAT
This sequence comes from Sequoia sempervirens, assembly GCA_007258455.2. NCBI lineage: Eukaryota > Viridiplantae > Streptophyta > Pinopsida > Cupressales > Cupressaceae > Sequoia > Sequoia sempervirens. The sequence goes on along the minus strand of VDFB02193867.1, from coordinate 728,831,423 downwards.
TCTATCTATCAACACTTTCTTTCATGGCATTCTCTTTCAAATTCCTCTTCCTTTTCCTTCTTATGGGAGATATGTCCTTCTATCATCATATGGAACATATGGCTTGAAAGGAACAATATAATATTTAGAAAGAAAACTTCCTCACTAGGATAGGTTTTACAAAAATTTGAGATTTGAATCTTGGAAGTGTCTTCAACCTCTTTATTTAAAAATGCTCATCGATGTAAACATTTTTCCTCATGGGATGCATTAATTCAAAAGAACTAGAAGCTTTTGAAACTTCATAAATCTGGCTTAGTTTCCACAAAGACCCAACAAGTATTAAGAAACTCTTTGAAGTGGTCTCCACTGCCAAAATTCTTTGTCAAATTAAACTTTGATGGGGATTCTTGGGGAAACCCAGGAAAATCAAGCATTGTAGCTGTTCTGAGGGACTGTAAAGGTAATTTTATTGGAGAAATTTGTGAATTGTTTCCAGATTCTACTAATAATGTTGCTGAGTTGAGAGCTTTAAGTTTAGGTTTATCCTTTTCCAAGAAAATTTCAATTAATATGATCTCCATAGAAGGAGATTCAATGGTTTCTATCTCAGAATTAAAAAAAAAGTGTTCAGACTCATGTCATTTAGATTACATTTTATCTCATATTCAACAATAGCTGGAAAATTTCACTTCCTACCAAATTTCCTATTGCTTGAGGGAGATCAATTTCTATGCAAATTTTCTTGCCAACAAAGCATTAGATGAGAATATCAAATTTAAAGAGTTTTTGGTTGGGGAATGCGATCGTTTATTTTTGAATCCTTGACCCCTTTCTTTTGTGATTTGAATTCTCTCCGTCTTCAGTTTTGTTTTGGTTTTCATCCTTGGTGATCAGGCTCCTCTTCGTGGTACTTCATTTCTTTATTACTTTCCTCCTTGAAGGTGGTGATCTACTTTATTCTCTTTATCTAAGCCCTTGTTTGGATTTTCATCCCCAATCTTATTCATTCATTGGGAATGTTGGGGCTAGGTATAATTTTTTTCAATTCCTGAAGATTGAAATTTAAAGTTCCATATCTTTATTCTTTGTTTTTCTTTTCTATTGGTCACTTGGTGGAATGTGCCCTGATCACTAATTGATACTATTTATTGTGGTGGTCACTTGACCACTATTACTGTACCTCCTTTTGTACCTCTAGCTTTTTGGCATATGTGATATATCATCACCATTATATGAGTTTTTGATAGGTTTCCTTTGTAATTTCTCCCCACATCGAGCCTATCTTGTCTGGGAAAACATCTCTGATGGATTTATCGCCCCTCCATGGTATGACATTTATTTCAAAATATTGACATTAAGATCTTTTTTTTTTGGCGGCTGCTAGAGCTGGAGCCAAATTTGGAAATTGGAATGTTTTGGAGAATTTTTTTTTTCTTCTTTGGTGTTTTCGAGTAAGCATTCATTATTACTAACGAACATTAGAGGAGAGAAGTTGGTGGTACCTTTGGAAAGTTTTGATTTAAAAATAGCAGAAGTTTTAATTTCCAAGGCATGGAAAATTGATTGGCACTTGGCATCAAAAGAAATTAAGAGTAATTTTTTCACTTTCTCATTAATTGAACTCTTATTGCAAGCTTCTATGTGGTCTAAATCAGGTACCATAGCAGCCACCTGATGCACATTATATATGGCTCTTGGGATGGATTTTTTCTCACTCATCTTGTGTTTTACTTGGATTTCTTCTGGTTCCCTTGATGGCTTTGGATAGGCTCTTCAAGATGCTGGTTCTGCCTAGGTATCATGAAATTCATGATAATTCTCCATTCACAGAGGAAAAGCTAAGGGAATTCATTTTCGAATGCAAACAGGTGATTGATGCAATCCTAGTGGTTTTGGGTTTTGACTAGATGGAATTGAATGTTATGGAACTTCCTTATGAATTGGCTTCTCAATTTGTATCCAATCTTATGGATGTTTTGTGGTCTATTGAGATGGTCAAATTTATAGTGGGTACTTATCTTCTCCCACATGTATGTCATATTTCCACCCTTCAGCCGGATTTAGAAGGGTATGACATTCGTCAGGGTTCAAATTTGGTTGGTGGAATAATATGCAAATAATATGTTCTCTCATATAGCCACCTTTTCAATATCATTTGTGACATGGCACATGGTTTAATTGATGATCATACTTATGAATTCAAAGCATGACTTATGAGCCTCAAGCTCTGCTATATCAACTATGTATGCGACCCTATTCAAGAACTTTATGATGTTGTTCGCCTCCTTACCATACATGCTCTTATTGATCTGCACAAGGAACTACATTTTCCACCACCTACAGATATTGCATCTTCAAAAGAAAACTCCACTTGAAAAGGCCACTCTTGTCCCCTCTGGATTTGTTTTTTTTTGCACTTCATGTTTATATCTTCTTCTCATGGTTTTTCTTTCTTGATAGTTTTCTATTAACTCTTGCAATTTCATTCTTCTAGGTTTTGTGGTTGGAAGCACGCTGGGTTCTCTTCTATGCAGGTGTTTTTTGACTCCCAGACTTCTGACAAGATGGTTCTCTTTTTTTCTAAAAGAATCAACTTCTCCTTTTTTTGGGTCTCCTTGCTCGCTTTTAGCTCTAATTTTTTTTCAAGATCTTTGAGCTTTGAATTCTTTGGGTCCTTCATGGCTCTGCAATATATTCTCTTTTGATGCTTGTATCTAATGTGAAAGGAAAAAATTTGTTTTCATTTGAAGCATGATGAGTAAATGTTATAATTTTGGGTTATCCCTCTGGGACTCTAGTATTTCATGTAGTTAAAGCCACAACTTATTTCTCCTATCTTTGATTTGTAACCCTCAGGGACTCTTTTGTAATCCTCTTCTAAATTAATATAATTTTGTGGCTCTACCACGTTTATTCAAAAAAAAAAAATTAGTTACTTCCCTAATATAATTTTTAAAATTCACAATATTTTTATACTACATTAGAAATCAGACATAAGACCTCCCATGTACATGTAGGGTTTTTTAACCATTGGGATATTGAATCTCTTTGATATTGGGAATTTTTGGTGAGCTCCTTACTATGGTTCAAGGGTAGCTTTGTTCTCCAACAATCCCCCTTAAAAAACACTTTGGTGCTCAAAATTCCTATTTTATCTCCAATATCATTTTATTTTCCATGGGCCAACTAGGAAACATAATACCTAAAACCTATCGGAATGTGTTGAGATTATGTTGATTGCTTGTTGTCATTAATGGTTGTCATTGATGTCAACATATCTTGGTTTTCTAATTGAAGTTTTGTTTTGGTGCCTTGGTGATCCAGATTGGCCTGGTTCTAGATGTCGTGGCTTGGTTCTGGATGTCGTGGTGTAAAGATCTAATTTTGGTTGTATCTATCCTAGTCCCATTTCTCTTGTAACACAATAAGATACATTCTTTTGGGTTTAGACCGCTCTAGCAGTTGGTTAACATGCTCCAACACAGGGTTTGCATTATAACATGTATATCTTACTCTTTGGTTTTGGATATCATGTAGTGTGTTGATTTGAGCAAGGAGGCTATGTTTGGTCCATGTTCCATTCCTCTCTACCATGGGAATGTTTTTGTGGTGACCTATTTCAAATTATGCTTGGTCAACTTATGAATTATGAAAGTGGGTTTGGTGGACTTGAGAAATTATGAAGGCTTGGAATGGTATAAGTATAAGATGTTTTTTCTCAATGCAATCAAGGGTGATGAATGTGAATTTGAATATCCATAAATTGCAAGGTGTGCAAAAATGTATGACCAAAGGCAACAGATAGTGAGATTATATTCGGTGTTGTTGGTGACAGTTCTTTTGGTGATGGATTTCCTTTTATCATTCTTATGTTGGCAATGAGCCTTTCTCTTTTGGTAGTGAGACATTTCTGTATCTTTGGCTATAATAGTCAGGTAGTGAACCCAACCAACAATGAGCCACCCTGCAGTGAGCAACTTGGTAGTGAGCCTTTGTAAAAATCACCTTAATCGATGCTTTATAATTGAGAATTATTATTCTATGGTTTTTCCCTTCTTGGGTTTTCATGTAAATTCTAGTGTTCATTGTGCATGGTGTTGTTTTGTGCTTTCATGTTCATTAATATTTGATTGACTTAAGTTTGATCTAGATTAATTAAATTCAAGAAAATTGTTTTATAATAACTGATTCAACCCCCTCTCAGTTATCTGGACTGTTCAACAATTCGTATCAAAGCCTAGTCCCTTGAAGATGGGGCTTAATTTCTTGGGGTAGATCTGATGGTGCACAAATTGACAATTCATGTATTTGATGAATCTAACTATAGTTTCTGCAAAGTGCATATGAGAGGTTACCTGATCTCTCTAAGCTACAAGACTTGGAAAGCTATTGAGACAAACTATGTTGAACCAACAAAAGGTGTTTCTACTATGGATGAAATTTCAGCCTATAAAGAGAATGAAAAAGAAAGGTATGTAATCTTTAGTGGACTATACGAAATTGAGTTAACAAAATTTATTTTATTGGGCACCACTTATGAAGTTTGGGGAAAGTTGAAAGAAATCTATGAAGGAAATGATAGAGTCAAATTATCAAAGAAGCTGACAAATAAGTGAAGATATGAAAACTTAAGAATGGAAGAAGGTGAGGATATAGCAAGCTACTTTTAGAGAGTTGACAGTGCAATAAATGAAGTCAAAAATCAAGGAGGGACTCTGACAAATGAAGATGCAATGGAGAAAATTTTGATGACCTTATCAAAGAGATACAGTGATAAGATCTCAGCTATTGAGGAAGTTTATGATATGAAGAAATTTCATGAGAGAGCAACTATTTGGCACCTTAATCACATTCAAGATGAGAAAATTTGGAAAAGAAAAGGAGAAATCTGAAACCACCTTCAAAGCCACAAAATAGAAGAAGATCCAGATGATGAAAGTTCTGAAGAGTTGGAAGAAAATTTCACAAGAAAGCTAAAGAAAGGTACCAATAAGTACAAAGGTATGTTACCTCTTAAATGCTTTAGATGTGGAAAGATTGGTCATTTAGCAACTAAGTGTCTGGAAAAAGAATGAAGGAAAAAGTGTAAGAAGATCAATAAGAAGGCCTACTATTTCAATGAGAATATTGAAACTTCAGATGATGAATCAGATCATGAAGATTGCTTGTTTTTGGTGGAAAAGGATGAACCTAGATTTGATATCTCTAATATTTTCCTGAAATCTAATGATAGCACTAAAGTTACATTGTTTGTTAAAAAAAATAGAGATGAATGGCTAATTGATAGTGGATGTTTGAATCACATGACTGGAGATAAAAGCAAGTTTGTAAAGCTTGAGAAATATGATGGAGGTTCTATTAGATTTGGAGATGATAAAACATCATAGATTGTTGGAATTGGTTCCATTACATTTGATTGAAAGCATAACACTGACAATGTTTCCTATGTGAATGGTTTATATCATAATATTTTGAGTGTTGGATAGATGTGCAAAAATGGCTATAATGTGGTGTTTTAGGATGATGGTTGTGAGATCCGGAACTATTATTGCAGGTGGAAAAAGAACAAGTGGAAATATGTATCAACTAGAAGGAGCTACAAAGAGATGCTAATTCTCCCTTTCCAATGACAATTGGCTCTGGCACCAGAGGATGTGTCACATCAACTTTGATAATTTGGTAAGGATAAGTTCAGCAAGAGCAATCAAATATTTTCCAAGACTGATCAAACCAGACAACACTATCTACAAAGGATGTCAAGAAGGAAAGAAAACCAGAGAAATGTTCCAAAGAAAAGAAGAATCATCTACCAGTTTGTTTGACTTTGTACACACTGACCTATGTGGTTGGAACAAAACAAGAAGCTTACAAGGTGAGAGATATTTCATTCTTTTAATAGATGATTATTCTAGACTAATCTGGGTTGCATTTTTAAGAGAAAAATTAGAACCTTTAGAAAAATTCAATATTTTTGAGGCAAGAGTTGAGAATGAAGTTGACAAAAGAATCAAGTGTTTAAGATGTGATAGAGGAGATGATTTTACTTCTGATAAATTCAACAAATTCTATGAAAAACATGGCATTAAAAGATAACTATCTTCCCCTAGAAGACCTCAGTAGAATGGTGTAGTGAAAATAATGAACCAAATAGTTCAAGAAGTAGCTAAAACAATGATCATGGAAGCAAAATTACCACAGGTCTACTAGAGTGAAGTGATACACACAATAGTATACACTCTTAATAGAGTATTATTTTGGAGGAAATATGGAAAGACATCATATGAGCTATGGCATGGAAGAGCTCCCATAGTAAAGTACTTCAAAAATTTTGGAAACAAATGCTACAACTGAAGAGATGAAGACAATCTTGGAAAATTCGACAACAAAGTTGATGAAGGCATATTTATGGGTTACTCTACAAGAAGCAAAGCATACCGGTATTACAACAAGAGACTGAATGAGATTGTTCAAAGTGCAAATGTGAAAGTAGATGAAGATGTTCAAAGAAATCCTAAAAGGCATATAGAATGTGAATTAGATGAATTGGATGACAAAGGAGAAAAGGATAAGAAAGAAAAAGAAGAAGAAACAAAGGAGGCTACAAAACTACAACTAAAACTCCAAGGTATGTATAGAAAATCCATTCAAAAAACCAAATTAGTGGGGATAAGAATAAGGGAATCACCACAAGAAGTAAAGTAGCTCAAGAGCAAGTATTATTGTGTTTTCTCTTGGAAGCTAAGCCAAAAATTATGGAAGAAGCATGTAATGATCAGAATTGGGTGAAGGAAATGAAGGAAGAGCTTGATCAAATAGAGAAAAATAAAACTTGGGAACTTGTGCCTAGACTGGCAGACAAAAATGTAATTGGAAAAAAGTGGGTATTTCGGAACAAGTTGGATGAAAATGGAAAGGTAGTAAGAAACAAGGAAAGATTGGTTTGCAAAGGTTATACTCAAATTGAAGGTGTTGATTTTGAAGAGACCTATGCCCCTATTACCTGGATGGAAGTTATCCAGATATTTTTGGATTTTGTAGCTTTTAAGGATTTCAAGGTCTATCAAATAGATGTAAAATTTGCATTCTTGAATGGAGAACTAAAGGAAGAAGTTTAAATTAAGCAACCGAAAGGATTCAAGTACAGAAGTGACCAAAATGTTGTTTGCAAGTTGAAGAAAGCTCTATACGGATTGAAGCAGACACCTAGAGTCTAGTATGGAAGATTAGACAAGTACTTGATTGGACAAGGATTTCAAAAGGGATCTATTGACAATAATTTGTACTCTAGAACTCACTGAGATCAAATGTTGATTGTTGTGGTTTATGTTGATGACATAATTTTTGGAGGAAATGATGATATGTGCAAAAAATTTGAAGATAAAATTCAAAAGGAATTCAAAATGTCTATGATGGGTGAGCTAAATTTCTTCCTTAGATTACAATTAAATCAGAATAGCAAAGGAATTTTCATTTCTTAGTCCAAGTATACAAAAGAACTATTGAAGAAGTTTGGATTGGAGAATTCTAAACCGGTTTGTAAACCTATTGTTACCGGATGCAAGTTGACAAAAGAAGATGAATCACCCAAAGCTGATGCAAGCATGTACAAATCAATGATTAGAGGATTGTCATATTTGACTGCCACTAGACCAGACATTATGTATGTAGTTTTCTTAGCAGCCAGGTTTCAACAAGAACCAAAGGAATCACATGTTGCAGTAAAAAGGATCTTTAGATATTTGAAGGGTACATAAGATATGGGGTTATGGTATCCAAAGGATTTAGATTTCACTTATAGCTTATACTGATGTTGATTGGGATGGATGTGTTGATAACAGGTGGAGCATAAGTGGTGGAGCTTATTTCCTTGGCTCCCAGTTAGTTTCTTGGTGAAGTAAGAAACAAGATTTTGTATCTTTATCTACTGCTGAAGCTGAATACATTGCAACATCCTCATGTTGCACTTAGATACTATGGATGAAACAAACACTGAAGGACATTGGAATATCATGTGATGAACCTATCTCAATTATGTGTGATAATACCAGTGTAATAAACATTTCCAAGAGTCTAGTACAACATTCCAGAATAAAACATATATCCATTAGATATCATTTCTTGAGGGAGAAGGTATTAGAAAATGAAGTAAAACTTGAATGTGTACCTACAAAAGAGAAGATTGCAGATATGTTCACAAAACCATTGACCAAATATACTTTCGAGTATCTCCAGTAGAAGTTAGTGGTTCTACCCCCTCCTAGTCTACAATAACATGCACTAGGGTGTCCATTGGTCTAGGCTATTCTATGCTCATTTTTATTTGGATCAATGTTTGGTGGCTTCCTCATAGGGGGAGCAGAGTAATTTTTTCAGGGGGAGTTTTTCCATTTGTCTTTGATGTCAAAGGGGGAGAAGAAAAGAAGAAAAGATGGTCCTTGATGCTGACATTGAGTTGGTTAGTTTGTTATTGGTGAATGTTTCCATCAATGAAAAAGGGGGAGATTGTTGGAATGTGTTGAGATGATGATGATTGCTTGTTGTCATTAATGGTTGTCATTGAAGTCAACATATCTTGGTTGTTTGACCGAAGTTCTATTTTGGTGCCTTGGTCATCCAGATTTGCCTAGTTTTGGATATCATGTTGTAAAGATCTATTTTTGGTTATATCTATCCTGGTCCCATTTCTCTTGTAACACAATAAGATAAATTATTTTGAGTCCAAATCGCTCTGGCAGTTGGTTAACGTTTTCTGGAATATGGTTTGCATTATAACATGTATATCTTACTGTTTGGTTTTAGATATCATGTATTGTGTTTATTTGAGCAAGGAGGCTATGTTTGGTCCACGTTTCATTCCTCTCCACCTCAGGAATGTTTTTGTGGTGACCTATTTCAAATTGTGCTTGGCCAACTTAGGAATTATGAAAGTGTGTTTGGCCAACTTGAGAGATTATTAAGGCTTGGAATGGTATAAGTATAAGATTTTTTTGTTCAATGCAAGCAAGGGTGATGATTGCAAATCTGAATATCCAGACATTTCAAAGTGTGCAAAAGTGTATGATTGGAGGCAATAGATAATGAGATTCTATCCGGTGTTGTTGGTGACAGTTCTTTCAGTGGTGGATTTCCTTTCATCATTCTTCTATTTGAAGTGAGCCATTTTTTTTAGGCAGTGAGCCTTTCTCTTTTGGCAGTGAGCCCTTTTTGTATCTTTGGCTATAATAGTTGGGTAGTGAGCCCAACCAGCAATGATCCACCCTGTAGTGAGAAACTTGGTAGTGAGCCTTTGTAAAAATCACCTTAACCGATGTCACCTTAACCGGTACTTTATAATTGAGAATTATTATTCTCCATGGTTTTTCCCTTCTTGGGTTTCCACATAAATTCTGGTGTTCATTGTGCATGATTTTGTTTTGTGCTTTCATGTTCACTAATATCTTATTGACTTAAGTTTGATCCGGATTAATTAAAGTCAAGAAAATTGTTTTATAATAAATTATTCACCCCCCCTCTCAGTTATCCATACTATTCAACAACACCTCCATGTACATGTTGGGTCACTCTACCATAAATATACATTACCTCTTTGTGAATTGATACTTTCTATAGGCTCCTCATTATAGTTTGGGTATGGCTTATTTCTTCAACACCTCTTTGAGTCACAATTTTCTACTCCTAATATACCTTTAATATCAAAATGATGGAATGATTATATTTTATTTGTTATTTCAATGTGTTTTATGTAATAAAAGAATCATATCTGTTTTGGTATTTTAAGCATACAAGTGAAAATTTAAACAACTAACGAATTCAATAATAAATCTAACACAATAATTAATAAATTATTGTATATGTTTGATATTTTCTTTCTATCAATTATTTGGTAATTATGGTACAAAGATGGGCTAATTTTGTTAGATATGAAAAGACATCTTCAAACTCATCAAATATAGTGTTGAGAATTTCCCTTGAAATAATTGTAAATTTATCCATTTATTCTTCAAATTTCTCTATGATATCTATCACACATCACTCAAATTCCCAAAAGATTTAGCATTTTCTATGGCAATAGTTGTAATAATATCTTGATTGTGTAAGAGACATTTGATTTACAAGGATATTACTACACTAGAAGGGATCTACTTGAAGATCAATTGGTTCAATATTCAAACACTCAACAATAGATTTGAAAGTGGAAAAAATGAATTTTTAGCATAGAACCACTTGCTCCCAAGAAGATCACTCCACCAATCCTCTTATTACCTCATCCACGCAAAAATTGGTAAATGATTACCCTATTTCCAAAGGAAAAATTTATCTTTAACATAAACAATAAATGCTCATGAAATGTGTGCATTATAAATGTCTTTTTAATTAGAATCAAATGGTTCATTTATAAAAAGATAATTATTTTCATTTTAAAACAAATTGACTATATCTCACATTTGCACATAAATAAGGTGATTAATTGATTGAAGCTCTTGAAAAAACTTGAATTGTTTGATTATTAAGTAGAGAAATCACAGTCAATTTAACTAAAAAAATATACATCCAAAAAATTGATTATTTGATGTTAAGCATTTAGCAATCACAAATAGCTCAAGTTAAAAAATTTACATAAAAAAACTTGAACTATTTGATTTCTAAAATAAAATTTGAAGGGATCAAGGCTTTCTTGATTTCAAGGGTTGATATAATTGTTTATCATTTTATCACCAACTTATTAATCATCACTCAAAATCATTTAAAATTAGATGTTTTGAAATAAAATAAATAAAATATAAAGTGGAGTTACCTCAAATTTTCATGGATGGTCACAATTGAGTGTGATTGTATTCTAGAGGGCATGATTTTCTTTCTCACATGATTTTTACCTCAATTGAATTTGACCTTCAATACATAAAATATATGTTTGTCTAATTTGTATATATACATTCAAAAAAGTTAGGGTGATGCTAAGAAGCACCATTTAAACACCTATAGTACCGAGGAAAATAAATTGACTTCCTTATTAGCGATCAAACCATAAGTGCACTGACTTGTAATGAAACAACTTGCACAATACAAGAATATAATAGGAAATATGTTGCAAATACTTGATAATAATATGCCACTCAAAGGAGGAAACCTCCTAGTCCACATGGAGGGGGTTACCTACAATAGTATTCAATATGAACACAATACTCAACATGATGATAATAACTAGCCACTGGTTTTTATATATACCTAATTGTTCTTTGGTTACCACCCAAGTTGACTTAGATACTTAAATATAACCCATAGAATTACCTAGCTACCTATATTTATAAGAATGATTATATAACTTATTTAATATTTAAGGTAGCCACAAGCTAACTACTTATAATGAAATACACACTATAGGATTAGGAGTGTATTCCCCCTTTTTGTAAAAGTGTTGTCCTCAATGCTAATCAATTGTGGATTCTTTTGCCTAAAATATTCATCTTAATCATCTTCTTTCTCTTCTTATTTTTCTTCTTATTTTTCTTTTTCTTCTTCCCACTTCTTGTTGTGAAGATCTAACTTTCAAAAAACATCAATAATTTCATTAATTTATAGCCTTGGGAGAAAACCATAATTTTATAATAAATCACACAAAATAGTGATAATCAATTTTAAAAATTTACAAGAACGTAATAGGTCTTAGATCACACTTCCCAGAAAAAAAATAAAAAATTTCAATAATTTGTAGCCTTGAGAGATAATTTATTGGAATCCCTAATTCTTCAATAACTTAGATATACTCCAACTTCCTTCAAATTGGACTATAAGTGTATAAATATGCCCTTTGTGAACCCTCCAAAAATCATTAAAATATTCTCTAAATTTTAGCCTTGGGAGTGAACTTGGCATAAACCCTAATTCTTTAATAACACCCTAAATGTTGCTTCAATTTCCTTAAATTTTATATTGTGGTAACTTTAATAAGATCATCAATAATCCTTAAAATTTCAAGAAAAAATTACCAAAATTAGAAAGATTTATTTTTCCTAAAATGAGATCTAAAATAAATAAAAAATTGCCTTTCCTTCATGATGCCAAGATTATTCTTTGATACTATGTGTAATAATACAACTCACACAATAGAATATGAAAAATGCTACAAATACTTGATAATAATATGCAAATTTGATGGAGATACCTCTAATGGTATTTAATAAGAACACAATACTCAACATGAGGCTAATAACTAACCATTAGTTTGTATATATATCTAATTATGTCTTAGCTACCAAGATAATTTAATATAACCTCTAAAATGACCTACATACCTATATTTGATTATAATAATAATTAAATAACTTATTTAAGAGTTAACATAGCCACAAGCCAACTAATCATAACCCGATACAACCTATATGATTAGGGGTGTAGCACTAAGACTAATTCAATAGTGATAAAAACAAAGAAATAACATAGGTGTTAGACACTAATATAGACAAAGTAATTATCAATAGTTGAACCCACAAGTGCTAGTGACACATCCAAATTTATTATCCTGACTATATGTTCT
>VDFB02193867.1:728614030-728818806 GCA_007258455.2 Sequoia sempervirens | reverse complement strand
CTAGGACATCATATGGTGTGAGTGTTGTATGTACAGTATTTGTGATTGTATTTTGGTAAGGCCCATTGTTTGTGCTTTGCAATCCAATGTGTTGAACAGATGATATGTTGGTGTTGTTTGGAGTCAGGATGGTATGAGTAATGGTCGAGATGTAAGTCGAGGTAGGAATTTGGATTTGAGGGATGTGTGTAGTATGAGTTGGAATGTGTGAGGTGAAATTTTGAGTTGGGATGTAAGTATTAGATTTTTTTTGAAAAAAATTATAAGTATTTGGACCTTGTGAATGTTGAGTGTTGAATTGGAAAGATCCTTGAGGATTTGTTTGAGGAACACTTGTGTTAGGACCTTGTGGCACATTGGTGTTTATGTTAGTTCCATGAATATGAACTCTAGTCCTTTTATTTGTGCCAAAAATATTTGATAATGTGGTGTTCAAGGCCCTATATGTTCCAAATGGATTTGGCGATGTAGTATTCATGACACTTGATGCTCCAAATGGATTTGAAGATATGGTGTTCATGGAACTTGAGATTCAAATGAATTTGAAGATATATTTATTGTGTTAAATGGATTAGGTGTAGAACCAAGGGGTTGTGACATGGAATGTGTTAGGGACCATGTCATTGGTTGCGTTATGTTAAAGGTCATCCCTTGTGTGCCAAATAATTCCAAGTGTGAATTGTTGTTGCATCTTGTATGCTTCCCCCTAATGGTATATATGTATTAACTTGTGGGATATAACTACTAGAGATAGTTGTATTATTTCCTTGAGTTTGGTTGATGGATATGGATGGTGCTCGTAATGTATTGACATCAAAATTGGGAGGTAATGTGGAACCTTCTATCAATAGTTTAGCTAGGTAATGTTGAGGGTCTTGTGCCAATAATTCATCCACAAAAGAAGAAAACCCAGGATATTGGGCAACAACCTCTAGTTCTTCTATGATAATGTTTCCATTTTGGTCTCTAGTGACAAATTTCTCCAATAGGGATTTGTAGGGTCTAGGTGTCCCATGTGAGGAGTTTGCAAACGGGTGAACAAATTCATTATCTGATGGGAAAGCCATACCATTTTGTCTTATTTGTGACCTAGTTTCAACCATGAAAGGACTTGCAAAGAGAACGTGGATGATATGAGACTAAAAATATGTTTTTGGTATTTTTGAAATAAGGTATGCCTAAATGCAATGCAACTATTTTTTTGATATTTTTGGTATTTTGAGGATAATGTATGCAATACTAAAGTAATAATGATAATTTCAGATGTTATGAAGTATAAAGTGTATGATAAATCTCTTTTATGTCTAAAGTGTTGTGGTATGAAGGATGCAAATGACTAAGAGGTGATGGATAGCTATAATGAACTTGAGGGCTTAAACACTTTTGAAAGATGTAAGAATAAGATCACTAACCATCCAAAGGTAAACCACTGTTTCAACTAGAATTGTCAAATGGCCTTTTCTAAGACAAGTGAAAATAATGACAAGGTGAGTTTCCCAACTAGACTTGTGAGTAGGAAATTATCACCAAAATGACAAAGGACTAAGTTAAAAAGTGACTTGGTCAAATGACAATATTTTGTTAAAGCAATGATTCATACCAAGGTATAAAGAGTTCTATCCTAAAATCCACAAGGTGTCAAGACTAAAAGTTTGAAAAAGGTAGCCTAATGTGATATTGGGATATGCAAGTAATGAGGATGCTAAGGTACTAAAATGGTGACCTAATGATGGAATAATGATATGCAAGGTGAATGGAGCAATTTTTTGGTTTCAAATAGGAATTACAATAAGAATTTGGTCTGAAAATGGATCTCAAAGGTTTGAATATAATTTTGGAAAGATTTTGAATTGATTTTGATTGTTTTGTTTGAAAATGTTGCTTGGTCTGAAGCTGTGAAGTGTTACAATTTTTAGGTGTAAGGTCTGTTTTCTATTTTGAAAAACAAACACATAAAACACAATGTTTTGTTTATTGTTGCAATAAAAGAACATTCAGGTACAAATCCTAGGCTGGCAGAGACAATATTTGTTGGGTTCCCACTTGGATTTCTCCAATCGCACCTATTCAGAGTGGATAACTTAGAAGTTTTGTGGTACTGGCTCCCCTCCACGAAACCCACTTTGAATTCCCAAAGACCCGAAGATCTCAAGGAATTTTCTATCGCAACTTTGAACTACGAAAATGTGGGATGGATTTAGAGGTTTGACCTCTTGCACCATCAAATAGAAGAATTTTGGATTCTAAAACAAGAGGTGTCTAATAGGGGATTACCATGAAAAAAGATTCCATTTGTAATAGCCTGAGAAATGGGAAGCCCGATCCCACTCTCATCACTAGCAAGTCTTGGTGGATTGAGGGTCTTGCGACTTTGCTTCGAATGATGCTAGCCACTCCTTGGGGTACAACTTTCATTCTCCCCACTTTGTTATAGCCCGCTAGAAAACATGCTCGAGGTTATTCCCTGGGGTGATGAAATCCCCAAGCAAGCCTCTACTAAAAATAAAAAGGAGACCAATGTGTATTTCTCGTCACTTAGGATCACATAAGTGTGCAAGGGGAGTGGATACGTACACACTAGCTCAGGTAACACATAATGTGCAAGAGAACCAAACACGACAAACAAAGCTATTTTTAGGCACCAATCAAAGTGTTTGCTATACTAAAAGACAATCGACTTTAGAAAAACAAATCTTCAAGAAATGTCTTGCACCAAATGTCATTAGTAGTTTCAAGCCTCCAAGTCTTCGACAAATGTGTATAAGTTTTTTTTATTTTTCAAGTCTTGGACAAACGAACCTACAAAAAAGCCCAAGATTAGCCACAAAATCAAAATTAAACTAAGAAGGAAAATAACATTAATCTAAACCTAACTAGACTAATCTAACTAACCAAAAGTTAATCTAAATTAATTAAACTAAATTAAAATTAATTTACAACAAAAATTAATCTAAATTAACAAAGTTAATTACTAAAATTAATCTAAATTAAAGTTAATCTAAATTACTAAAATTAAAATTAATCTAAATTAATCAAAACTAGAATTAATCTAAACTAAATTAATTGTTAAGATTAATCTAAATTAACAAATTAGTTACTAGAAATTAGCAACAAGAAATTATCAACTAGAAATTAGCAACTAGAAATTAGCAATAAGAAATTAGTAACTAGAAATTAGCAACTAGAAATTAGCAATTAGAAATTAGTTATTAAAAATTAATGCAAATTGTGGAATTGTAAACAATGATGGCATCATGATATTAGCATTATGTAAGAGCTCTAAAACATGGGATAATATTCAAATCATTCTGATAGACATGCATGCACGATGTCAAACCACAAGAAGCTCAATGGTATACTCCTCAAATGAATGAAAGATCACGCTTCACATTTACCTGCAGAAGAAACTATGAGCAAATACTCATCCAGATTTCTTACAACCGCTGCACAACAATGCATGGCAAAGATGAAAAATATGATAAAATGTTAGCTTCAAATTCATATTATCATCCAAATATTCATCCATAAAATAAAATATCTGTTAAACCATAATGGGAAAATGTTTAAATATTGTAGAATATTTGGATTCAACAAAATTTTGTCTACAATATTGTTGCAAAAGCATGCAACCATAGACTAATTTTATGTCGGGTTCACCATTATGTGTATGATGCTGAAAATGAAAAGTTTGAATTCAAAAATGAGAATCAACCTGCATTCAACATCATTCCAATAGAGCTTTTCCAAAATGAAGACAAAATATAGAAATGAAATACTAATTTCTAAGAAATCAGAGCAAATGCATTCAAAAGGAAAATCACTCCATTGTTATCCTATCTACAAGATCTTGTCTTTGCTCTCAGATTTTTGTAGCAAAAGCACATGAGGTTATGTAGAATGGATTTGAGAATTATGAAATTGGGGTTGTCCAAAAGTGAGGAGGAATAGGGCTTTTATAGATGTCCTTATGGGTAGATCCACATTTTGGGAAGAATGTGGGATAAATGGTTATGTCGGATTTTATGAATATTCATAAATGCATGAATGATATTAGGGAATATGAATATTTTAATGGTTATGTAAATAGAGTTAATGAAAATGATTGTGCAAATGAAGCTTATGAATGTTAATAAATGATTATGTAAATGATTTAATGAAATTGGTTTATGTACGAATATACAACTGATGATAATTTTTTATGAAATAGACAAATGCTTATGCCAATGTGTTTATGAAATGGGTGAAAATGGTTTAATGAAAGGGATATTTTAATGATTATGCAAATATATTTAAATGAAATGGATTAATGAACTATGCAGAGGGGTAAATGATTATGCAAATGTATTTAGTGAAATATGCAATATTTTAATGGTTTTATGAATATGCTTATGTAGATGATCAAATGAAATATGCAAATGATTATGAGGACATTTTTATGCATCTATAGTAGGAAATACTATGACTGATTTGATTAGTCCATGCATGTAGATTTTGAGAATGTCTATTTTACTTGCTTGAAATCCTTATCTTATGTGTATTTCTCATTCATTGAGTCAAACCATTAAATCTTATACACATATCATTCACCAATAAATATCATTGAGTGAGCACACTTGCAACCTAGTTGGACTTCCCCACTTTCATGTTTTAGGATAAATGAGTAGTTTTATAGAACTTCTACCCATTTACTATATTGTTAGTTCAACTTGCCCTAAATATGGGTGAAATACAATGCATGATGATTATGTAATGGGTTAGTGGAAAATCAATTAGGGATAACTTTAATATCCCCCTTAGAAAAGGTGTAAAAACATGACATACCTGTATAATTCCCCCAAAAATATTAATTTTATTGACAATTTTTTTCTTTTTTCGGGAAAAATATAAATTCAATTGGTGAATCTTTTGTAATCACTAGAAGTTTGTAGAAAAATTGAAAAATTATAATTTTTTGAAACCAATAAAATATTTTCTTTGGTTATTAAAACCTGTTTTCAAACTAATAAAATATTTTCATTGGCAAATTAAACCTGTTTTTAAACCAATAATTTTTTTTGTTTGTGGTGAATTAAACCTATTTTCAAGCCAATAAAATATTTTCATTGGTGAATTAAACTTGTTTTGAAACCAATAAAATATTTCTATTGGTGAATTAAACCATACTCAAACCAATAAATATTTTCATTGGTGAATTAAACCTATTTTTAAACGAATAAAATAATTTTGTTGGTGAATTAAACTTGTATTCAAACCAATGAAATATTTTTGTGGTGAATAAAAATAGTATGCCGATAAAAATCATAGCATGGTTGGAAAAGATATCAAATGCTATATATCATTTTATCCTGGGATGAATTTTACACATACCCAAATTCCTACATGAAGTCTTTGAAATGAAGACAAGTGTCAACATATTTATAAGTTTTGATCAAAAGTGAGCGAAATTATTGTGACTTATTAGTGGATATTGATAATGATTAAGCTACAACAAGCCATTTAATTCGCTATATTTTCAATGCTTCGAAGTACTCTTCCTGAAGCCAAATGTCAATCCAAACAACATTTGCAATTGATCTCCCATGTGCTGATGAAGTGCAAATGTAGAATTGGAAATTTGGCTCACCTTTCAATTAAATTTAATTGTTTTTCTAACAAAATTAAATTTAAAACATGTAAATTGAGGTCAAATAACAAGATGGAGATCCTTGATAAAATTATGCAATATCTTTTGTATTAAATGTTTTAACTATCAGCTTGTGCTTCACCATAGTGGGATGCAAAAATAAGGTCCATTTTTTTTATAAATTCAGTTGGCATTACTGATGAAGTTCATCATAATCTTGATTAAAGATTTGGTTAAAAATTGTTATGGAATTTGATACACCAATTTGTCTAACTAGTCCTTAATGACAATTAGCCTTCCTAGGCACAATTACTATCCAAAGACTTACACATATTTTTTAGGTTACACAACAAATATATTAGAATTTGTAGATAGATATCGGGTGAACATTGGTATTTCTTCATGGTTCATGGCTTCTTTAAGTTAGACATTGGAGTTTCACAGGTTGATTTGTTCCTAGCAAGTCTAATGGTTCGACATGATTATCTAGGATTCCTACAGGATGTTTTGGCTGTTATGCACATTGGAGTGGGAATCCCTGCACCAAGGGATATTCCACACTTCTTAAACGAAGGAGCCACTATAACCTGGCATTCTTTTGTGTAAATTTTTTGCAATGTCACTTTAGTGGGACATAATCGATTGGTCATTGTGGGATATGATTTTTTGAGGAATGAAGTTTTTTCATGATTTTAATAAATGTATGTGAAGAAATTTGTCATAATTTTGATAAATGTATGTGAATATTACCTTCTGCTACTAGAAGGATTCTGTTACTCAGTAACTTTCTTATGTACATTTTGTAAGAACCTTTATACGTGCTACATTATCAAAGATATAAATGTCGACATGTATATTATATTATTTTTATTAATATTAGCTTTATATTATTACATCTTTATTCTATATTTTTTTAATGTAACAATTCAATAATTCTCTTATGTTATTAAAATTAAACTTGTATGTGAATAACAATAAGTGTGGGTGGAAAAAATTCCAAACTCTATACTTCTATTCCGGGATGAATTTTCTAAACAACCAAATTTCTACACAAAGTCTCCAAAATGGAGGCAAGTGTCAACATATTTATAAGTTTTGATAAGAAGTGAGAAAAATTTATTGTGACATATTAGTGGATATTGATAATGTTTAAGGTATAACAACCATTTAATTCACATGTGTTACTGCAAAGTATTGATGTCTTCGTTCTTTAATTTTTTAGCTATATATTTCATGGCCGACCATTCTTTTTGCTTGATTTAGAGCTTTTTTTCTTTTTTCCCACTTCTATAATTCTATTCTTTTGGTTTGAAATGGGGTCCCAATTTAGAGTGTTAGAGACAATTTACCTTTCTCAAGGGAGAAGCTACATTGTGTTTTCTTATATCAATGTGATCAAGTGGAGTCGATTATTACAATAGTGGTTGGCAGAGACTAGCTTCATAATAATCCTTCGGCTCTCCCATTTGAGGTTGCTTCTTTATTTGTTTCAAATCTAATGGGTATTATTTGGTGTGAAAAAGTGGTCAAGTTCCTCGCTGGGAGTTATCTCTAGCTTTCTTTCTTCTCATTTTCTGCTCTTTCTAAAGCTTTGGAGAGCTACAATATTAGCTTTAGTTTATCCACGGTGGGACCGAGTGGTTTTCTTGATAGGGACAAGCTACTAAATGGTGACAATAGTGTCTCAATTCTATAAGCGATGGTTAATGGAATTGTTGGCGACAAATCTTTCAATTTTAGTAGATATTTGAATGATTTGTGTTCTGCTATCGGTGAATCATTATACTCTGAATCATATAATATTTTTATTTTGGTTCATTTTCTCATAAAGAATGTTGAAGAGGACCCACGTGTATGTCCTCTCTTTCTGCCACCTTATGATCTTGCAAGCTCTAGTGAGAGTTGTATAGATTAGTCTTTTGTATTGATGTAATATTTTGCTTAACTACTTAAATTTTTGAATAAAGTTTATTGTGTATTAAATTATTAATCATTTGTAACAATATTTTGTCATGGTATGGATGTCATGGTCAATGTTTTTATACGTGGGATTGGTTAGGCCCTAATTGTATGATGTATCTAGCTTCTGTAAATACAATTTCTTTTTTTGGATTAATATAATACACACAACCCTAGGTTGCTCTTATAAATCAAAAAATATATACTAAAAAATTTAAATTAATATAAAAAAAATAATTCATCGTTTGATGAATCGATGGACTTCTTCGATCCGTTCCTATTTTCTTAAGTTGTAATAGAAAATTAAAATTAATGTACAAAAAGTTTCATAGTTCGATGAACATTTAATGGACAACTGTAGTTGCATTCTGGAATGAAATTTGTGAAGTGCTAGACTTACAGAATTGAACCTTCAAAATCACCCTAGAGCTATTAGATTTACAAAGATCAAAATTTGACCTTTTATTCATGTGCATTATTAAAAACCTAAAAAACCTTACCCTTTTAGACCCGTGTTATAATCCTTCATTACCTTTTTCAAGTGCCCTAAGCCATAACCTTATGTCCCACTTGCGTCATGAGATTCCCCGACCCTCTTTATTTCCTAGCGTTCACTTAAAATTAATTTTTTACATGTGTTGAAAATAAATCACTTAAGCGAATCTACACTTTATATCTTCAATATAATATGTATTTATTCAATATAAAAAAACAAAAATTCACAAAGGAAGAGGGAAGCCACAAAATGGTAGAAATTATGACACGTGTCTTCTTTTTATTGATTTCTACAATTCCACATGATTATTGTTCATTGAAGAAAATGTGGTTGTGGAACCGTAGATTAACGTCATATGTACTTTCATGATGTTCTTAATTTAATGTTGTTGAACACCTGAAATACTGAGAGGGGGGTTGGCTCGCACTCACAAAAGGATATGAATATCGCGGTGATAAACTCACGGGGTGGATTCGACCGGTGACTAATATCTCGTGGGCGTTCATTTGCTCGGCAGAGATGTAAAACTGTGGCATAGCAAAATATATGCACTAGGAATTTGTTTTGGTCAAATCTTAGCAAAAATACATACTGGAACGAAATTCTATCTAAGCCACAGAATGGTAATGCAGAATTCTTTAACTCAACTATGCTTGATTAAAACAGAAACCATAACAGCTACGACTGAGGCACAAACCATGAACTTGCCTTATGCTGCAGGAACAGTCACAGGGATGGACTCTCTATGCTGCAGGAGCAGTATAAGACTGAATTTGTATAAAAACTTCAAACATGAAAACTAACTGGATATCAGCAGAAAAGAACATCTAACTAATTAACTACAGATACTTACTAAGTGGGCCCCCTTAGCAAGCATCTATTGATTACACAGATGCTGAACTCAGAACTTCATCGATCTTTATTCATGAAAACAGAATGAGATACATTGTTTTGTTGATGTGAAAACTAACAACAAACTCTGTTTCTAGTCAAACAGATTATGTCTTTCATTATCATACTAATTCTTACATGATATCTGCTACTCTATTTCTATCTTACCCTGAATATCATCTATTACTCATTCTATTCCTCTTCTTCTCCTACTACTCTCTCGCGCAGGAGGAGTATCTTATTTTTAAATCAGAAGAACAACTAACTAACTAGCTGCATCGAAAGATGTAGGAAGTAAAGTGTATCCTGAATCAAGGGCAAGCTTCATAAATGAGTTTATGTAGACCAGCAGATTGAGAGAGAATCCTAGCGCTCCACTCTCTCCAGATTGACTTTCCATTAAAAAATCTTTCCAAATCGGTTTCGGTCAAAGAGTCTTTGGTGGAGCTTCCTCAAAGTCGTGCAGGAAATGGGCTTTACTGCAAGGCCGAGATCGGCTGCGCTTGACTCGATCATTCTTCAACAACCTGCGAGACAAAAGGTAACAGACGTGCAAGAAAAGGCATATGGCACATACACGATATCTATTCATTAATCACACATTTTAAATCTACTTCACCATTCAAAAACTGTATACGATATACCAGCCATTTTCGGGAGTCAACAGGGCAATAAATGCAATCAAGTCAACACAATAGGCTGTAGGAATATAAAAGTGTCCTGCTATAGGATATCCCCACAAAAAGGTTTCAACAAAGTTTAAACAACCGTGAAATAGCAAAAATAAAGTCATTTAAAAGTTTATCATAGCATCAAATTATGAGCATATTTTAGGCTCATCAGGGGTGAATTAGTATTATCTAAAATTCATTAACTTCATCAATTTAAACATCCATTCAAAGCATCACATTAAACCTATAGTAATAGAAATGAACATGTAAAACACACATCACATCAAGGAACACAAGAACACCATATTTACATGGAAAACCCTTGAAAGGGAAAAATCACGATGAGGATTAGCTCACAATATATTATAATTGGTTATAATAGAGATTATAAAATGGTGGACTCATTGTCCAAAAAGAAAGAATGGCTCACTACTAGTGGCTCATTGCTCAGAATAGAAAAAGATAGAAGGAAAGGGTGGCTTGCTGCCAAAAATAATTGCTAATAATGCATCCGCAACATGTCGAAGATACAGTTCCAATTAATCTCTAAAAACTAACATAACACACTTCATACTTCACCATTACACCTTTCACACTATACACTACATCAAATTTTGCATAGTCTACACACACACTCATCTCATACTTCACACAATGAACCAACCTTGCATATATACTACAACCAACCAAAACATGAATTAGGTCAGCCTAATTGCATGAACTATATATCACATAATCTATCGGCTTAAAACTTTCACATACACGCCTTGTAGAGAGAACCAAAATGTGTACACCCCCAAAATAGGTTGGAATGACCTATAATAACTCCCATAAATCCACTCCTTACATACTTCAGCTCCACATTGTTGTGTCGTCTCACAACACACCCCATTTTGCAAAATGTGGACCCCTTTTTCTTCTTGTTCCCTTTTTCTTTCATTTGCGTTGGCGTCATTCTGCGATTTGTTCGGTTGTTGGTCTCATTTTTTATTTTACTTGGTCCTTGTTTTATTCTTATTTCTTTCTTGGATTCGGTGTTTCGGTGTTGTCATAAAGTTTAATATATTACTGGAAACCAGAATCCTGGGATTGTGCGGTTGCATCAAAGTGAAATGTATCTTCAGTTGGTCCTAGCTCCACCCAGTATGTCATCCACCAGAAGTGTCAATCCGGTGATATATTTTTTCTTGTATTAGATTTTGGTAGTTTTATTTCATTCCTTTTATTTGGAACTTGGAAACCAGAGAGTGTTTTGAAATGTTGTAATCTCTCTTGAACCCGGTTCCCAGTCTTTCCTTTTGTTCTGATTTTCTCTGAAGCTTGGAGGTAAGTGCCCCAGATCCCGGTATTTCTCCTAAAAGTTGATACTAGAGGTTTTAATCCCAGTGATCACAAATTGATCATGTATCTTTAATGGCTTATTCCTTGCAAAAGATTAGAGTGACACCATAGTGCCATGTATGATCATCGTGTCATCTTTCTCCTCTAGTAGCGAGCCCACACATAAATCTAGGTGTTCATAATTTGAATCCTAATTGTAATGATTGCACATTTATTTGAAAAATTGATGCATTATAACAGGTAATTGATGAAGGTGGAAAACTAATCCCATGTACTTGGCACCACCTTAAGCATACAGTTGCTTTTGTAGCACTCCACTTCGCGTCATGCTACAAATTTGTAAAGGAAATTGAAAGAAAGAAATAATAATAGCGTGCAAGGAGAGGTAAATTTTGAGAAATTGAGAACATGGCTACCAAGGGTTTTGGAGTTTCATTCTATAAATATTGTCCTTATTAACCAAAACTAACTATGTTTCGAATAACTGATATTCTGTTAATTATTTTCATACATGAAAATATCGAAAGATGGTATTTCCCTTTAGAAATTGAAATGTTGATCATTCTTTGATTTGAATTTAGTTGAAAGGTGAATTGAAAGTTTTATAAATTGTAAGAAATTTGGTTAAATTTAATCCTAACTCGCACACAAGACACACATTTGAAAATGCAGAACACACCAGTGAAGATGAGTACTTCTGATGCAGGGGCAGAAGATGAATTTAAATATTGCAGTTCACAAGCCATACCAATCAATGTGGTAGTTACATATACTCATATGGGGTGGACTTCTAATGTCAAAATTTGCACCTAGGTATGGCAGGAAAATTCTTCTCAGTGTGTTGGAAATGTTATGGAAAATGGATTACTTTTAGCAGGAGGGTTTCCGCTAGCAATGGAGGCCCCTAAATTGGTTATGCAATACATGAATTATTATAACCCAAATAAAAGAGTTGTTGAAAAAGAGGGGAAAATCTATGTAGGCATCTCATAGAAAGAAATTACATACACATTTGAGCATCTTTTTTTTCACCTAGACGTATAATGTTGATATGAAAGCAAAGGCCAAAACATATTAGAATGTTGAAGCTCACAACAGAGAAATTATGAGTACCCAAAGGTGCCAAGAGCCGATTAAACCACAGAGCAAAGTAATTCAAAGGTCTATGTTCAACAAAGATATTCAAGATATTATAACTCTGTTGAGTAGGATGACTGGTTTACGAGATGCCAATAAATTTGAACCTTGGATGTTTGTAATAATATCTAGACTGATGGAAAATCCCATGCAAATGCATTGGGGAAAGTTTATTAGTGACAAATTATATGAACATATAGTGAAATTTACAAAAAAAATATGTTTTTATATGTCTTCATATGTGATTTATTCTTGTGCCATGAGGGAAAGCAAAAAAGGGTTGAAAAGATTGGTACTCTAGGTAGGGAAGTCAATTTTTTTTTTGATATATGCTCATTTCCCCTAGATCACTATCCATGAATACAAAGAGAATTATAGGAGAGTCAATGATTTGTTCTCCATGAAGTTGGTCAGAATGATGGAAGGTGATAAAGCCAAAAGATCGTCCTTGGAGGAACAACGTGTTATTAGACCAATGGGAGGTTGGTATTCAGTTCCCCACTTACTCCTACATTAGGATAGAAGGGTTTGATGGACATCCTTTCATGCTGCCCAGGTATCCAACAGAAAAAAATGTTTTATTAGAATTGGTGAGACAGTTAAAACCATCTCAAGCTCTTTATAGCAATGCTCACAAGAAGGCCTCTTTCAAATTTCCTATTGTGGTGGGGAATTATAAGCGCAATGCAATTAGGGTGTTTAACTTGTGTGAAGAAGAACTAGGAACATATCATTTTGAACATTTTCCACTTCAAAGAATGTATTATGATATTGAAGGGAATATCATCAAGGCCATAGTTGGTTACCATGCTCATGTCCAACACCTAGAAGATTATTGGCTTAATTGTGAAGATAAGCACAAAGTAAGAATAAGAAAGTATCAAAGATTGTCTTTAAAATTTGATCGGATTATTATGCTTCATGACATTCTAGATCAGTTGGAAGAGGATGATGGACAAGTGTTGAATAAAGGCTATAATGAAGATAGAGTGTATGATGAACCCATCCCATACCTAGATTATGAAGGTAAGAAATGACATCAATTGATGAGTTCTCTAGACTAGTTCTATTATACACTCAACAATGGATAAATGATTTTTGTAAAGATTTAAGAGAAAGAGGAATTGAACCCACATTCTTAGAGGAAAAAAGAAGATTTAACAAAGAAATGAAACTGCATTTGAGAGTGGGGAATCTGCTAGGAAGAAAAGGAAAACTGGTAAGGCGACTCCTGGTATAAGGATTGAAGAAAGAACCCTTGAAGCTTCAAAACAAGAAGTTCCAGTAAAGACATCTGATAAATAGAAAGATGCAAAATCAAGAAAAGATAAATCAAAAGCAAGACCTAAAGGTGCATCTTCCTCTACAACAAAACCAATGTTAAACCGGTTATTGATGAAGAAGCAGGAGTAACAAAAAATGTTGGTACACAGACTAGGTCTGCATCTCAAAGGGCTGCAACACTATTTACTTCTCCTCCTTTTGTTAACATGGCTAGTATGAAACAAGCATTGGGAGGAACTCCTATGGTTTTGGATGAAATTCTTGAGACAGATGAAGCCAAAATTAAAGAAAGATGGATAAATGGGGTGCCATGTGGGAGAAGGTAAAAAAAATAAGTGTAAAGATGAAATACTGTAATTTTTTTTGAAGAACAACACAAAATAACCCGACAATAGATGATTGGATTAGCGTTAGCCTCAAATTAAAATCTGAACTTGAATGGAAGATGCTGAAGCTTGAACTGAAGAAACTGAATTGGAATAGAAGAACTACTCAGCGTCAAGAATGTGCACTCAAGATCCCACTGAGGGCGAGGTGCTAACATATGACGGAGTCTAGAAATTGAAATTAAGAACTATTAGGCAGATAACCAGCCATGAGAAACAATTCCACGCTACCACCAAACAGTGGGGGGAAAAGATTACAAATGAAAGCAATTCATCCGCTGCGGCGGGCATCCACAGAACTGTGGGAATTCACCACTATGAGTGGGTATAAATTATTACAATAAAATTAACCACACTGGCGGTAAACCATCCAGGGGACTTATGTGAGAAGATACAGAAAGAAATTGCAGCAATTAAAAAACTGGAACAGTACTACTGTTTGCAGGTTGTACAAATGAATAATAAGCTGCAAATTACTTAGAAATTACAATAATCTTCAAACACAAGATGGATAGATGTTTTTTCAATGTTTGTAGAACTTTCTAACAGCAGATAATAAATCAGAAATCAGAACTACTACAATCTGATACAAAACTGTGAAACTGGAAATATCAATCTGCAACTATGAGAATCAATGAAATCTTCATAACTCACTCAATTCTTCTCCGAATGACGTGAAACGAGTTGCAAATGCACCTTACAAGTCTGGCGCCCAAGTTAGAATCTAGAAACAGCAACCAAAGTCCTTAATTTATTTGGCACGAATCCCAATGCAGCTCTAAATGGTACGGCCCCTTGAGAAAATCGACTTTGCAATATAAAATCAACAACTTCAAAATAAAATCTGATTTTTGGTGGAAGTTGGCGCCTCCAGTCAACAATTAGATTGCTCAAACACCCAGAACTAAATAAAAATCACTCAGCAAGATATGAACATAAAACAGCTTCAGCTGTAGCAAAACCAGGAACTTCAAAACTGTAGAATTCACCAAAATTCTCAACCTTTATTGCTCAATCTGCTAGTTTGATGTGAGAAGCAGCAATGTTCCAACTAGGTGTTGTATTTCAAACACGAAATTGGGAATGGGCTAGGAGGTAGCATCCTCGAAGCAATAGCAAAATGTCCATAGTCATTTTGACAGCATAACAGTAAGGTAATTGATGGATATCAAATGCTGGAGTCATGTCTTCATTTTATAAGAATTGAGAAACTCTTCAACTTCCTCAATGGTACGCCAAAAGACAACTATTTGAATTCTCCTTATTTTCAAATTTCATAAAATAATATTCCTCATAAAGTGGCGTCCACCTTCCTCCAACCATAAATTCAAAAATATAAAATATTAATATCACCTTATGACAAGGCGTACCCTTCAAGTCCCCTTTTTTAAAACAACTTGCAAGTTGTAACCTTAGGCCAAGGGGTGGTCAATTGAAAAATATAACACTTATGCCAATACTTAGTAAATTTCAACAATTAAGGCTTGAGAGGAAGATATTGAAACAACCAATAACATGCTCAACTGAAGTGATGACTGAAGACAACCAACTGCATACTGCCACAACTATCATTTACTAAAAATAGTAAATAAAATGAAATGCTACAAAAGCCAAGCCCATGAAACCCTAATTTCCACCTCATTCCAGTCTACGGGTTCCGGAATAGACTGAAGAATGCCAATGCTAATCACTGATGAGAAGGGGACATTACAAAAGATAAACCCATGGTACAACCAGTGATAGAAGAAATTCTGAATATAGAGTCCACTCCTATAAATGATGAAGAAGAATAATTTATGCAAGGAACAATCACCTCAGAAGCGGGGAACACTGATATCCTTGAGATGGAAACAAGGGAGACTGCATAGTAGGATCCTATTGATGAAATAATTATTGAAGATACTTTTGATTCCCAAACTTCACTTGGGAATGTTCTAAATGATAATGAACAATCATAGGTGTTTGAAGAATCAAAAAAGGATCAGATTGAAATTTAGATTGAGAAAGGAGAAGCTACACAAGTTTTAGGTGACAAAGTTATAAATGAAGAAAATCCTAGTGTAGCAGAGAATAAAGAAGGTAACCTCTAGGAAACTGAGGTTGAACATCTAGATAGACAAGAAAATGTAAGTCTTCAAACAAAGGAGTCAATGCCAAATCCTAGTAATCCTGAATCTATGCCAGAAATTGTTGAGGAAATTCCTATTTTAGAGGAGGTGATAGATAAGACTGAAGAAGTAAGAAAAGAGGTTCCTGAATCAAGTGAAAACCAAAAACAAAGTAATGTTGCAGAGGTAGAGCATGATGAAGATGCACCTAATTGGTTGATCATGGAATTGGCTTCCCCAATGGAAGTAGAAGTATTACCTCTAGATCTTAATAGTTTCATACAAGAAGTAGATACTCCTAAGCCTAGGTGCAAAGCTAGAGAAAAACATGTCATACAGAGAAATGCATGTGGTGATAGAACTATCCATATAGCTAATCCAACAAATTACAAAAACATACATGAAATAATGCCTAAGGAGTATAAGATAACAAGCATTAATATTGGACACTCATCCCAGAGGAAAGAGTTGGAGGAAATAAAGATGAACCTAGATGCCATTGTTGCCAGAGTATAGAAGTATAAAAAGATAAAAAGAGAATTGAAAGAATGGATTGCTACCTTGGAACATTTTATAAAATATCTAACCCTATCTGGTCAAGCACAATCTAAATTGCCTCAACATTTAGTACTAATGTCATAAGAATAGGTGGATGCAATTGCAGCAGTTCACCACAAAATGAATGTATTTGAAGAATGGATTGAGTATTGGGTGAGGCAGGGAGAAGAATTCATTACAGATGCAATAGGGAAACATAAGGAAGCATACCATCAGTCAGAGAAATCCAAAAGATTTGAAAGTGAATGTAGGTTTCACCAAGAACAGGTTAATGATGAAAGGCGAAATGTTGAAATTCTCATACAAATGGATGTTCAAGAATTAATACAAGGAAATATAATTTCAGAGCGAGAAGTTCCATTTCCAGAAAAATAGAAGAAACAATTGAAATGGGATGATGAAATACTAATGCAATGCATTGAAGGATTTGAAAAAGTCACCATGGAATGTAGAAAATTGCTTGATAAAGATCAAAATTTTATTGAAATGTTAGCACGTCAAGGTTGTGATACCCAAATGCTAGGACATGAGGGTAAAGAAGCTAAAGACTTCAAAGAATGGATTGAAAGAATAAATAGAGATCTTGATCAGCTATTAACTCTGGAGGTCATTGACGAGATTATACAGTGCAGGAACACTATAGCTAGATATGAGACAGACAAAGTGCAGAGGAATAATATTATACTCCAAGTATCTGAAGAATACACTAGGCTCAAGCTCACTTGGAAGGTAGTGCAAGGGATTTCAAAATAACATATGCATCAAATGTTGAGTGATTTATGAGAATAAAAATTGAAGAAAGGCGAAGAAAAGATCCTGGAGCCCGAGCCTTGAATGATGAAAGAAAGAACCAGATACTAGATACCAGAGGTGTTGTAGAGATATTTGTTTAAGTTTTGAGTTTTGAAGGTTGTTCCCGGTCTCGGTAGATGTTCCCTGTCTGGTATTTTGAAGGATGTTGATAACCCTGATTTATGCGAAGTATTACGAACCAGAGTAAGAAGTGAAAAGTGTTGCTGCTGAAGAAGTCAAAGCTTTGACTTCATCTAGAATATTCTGATGACAGCTGGCATATGCCACTTTTTTATTTTTGATTCTTTGGATAAACTTTAAGTTTGAACTCTTGGGGCCTTGTTCCTATAAAAGGATGTTTACTGCTTTATTTTCATTTTAAGTTCAGAATTTGTGGATGTTGGAAGAGCCAAAACTTCTCTAAGTTTTATTCTTTTTTCCTATTTTCTAAATCATTCTGGTGTAAAATTTTTTATGCACGTAGACATTGATTAATATCAGAGCCAATTAGATAGCTACCTATCTCATGAATCTTTTTTCCTATTTTCTAAACTAAAACCCCTGTCTTTAAAATCTCTCACCGTTTTATATGTAGCTGTGAATCAATCTGGTGAAGTATAAAGCGGTTTGCTCTATTTTAGTTGATTCTTTGGGGCATGCATGGAGAATAACCAAGAGAAAATTTTAATTTTTAGTATTTTTATGCTTTATTTTAGAATAGATGTTTAAATTTCTTAAAAATCTTCCAAAAAATAGATGAATGGATGGAAATTTATTGAAAATATTTCATTTTTCTATAAAATTTCTAAATGTTTAATGCTAAATCTACTTAAGTGATAGCAAGGAAATTGTTGATGTTCATGAAATATTATTTCAAATCTTTCGATTTCATGATGTTATTTTTATGAATGAATTGGAAATATTGTGTGAAACACTTATGATTCTTAATAAAACCAAAAACAACCATATTCCCTTTGAGATTAACAACAATATCACATTATACCCAAGAGTGAACCTAGTACAATCAAGACCTAATTATTGGAGACTTGGGATTGAACTGAGTCAATCTTTTCTTGTTAAAGTAGATTCCCCTTTAGATTGTCTTTGTTCCATATCTTTCAAGAAGGATAGGCTCTTTGTGGTTTATCTGTAAAGAATTTATTCATCCTATTGCTGGGAGTAAAATTGTTGTCAACACACATGACCCCAAAATCCTTAGGTTAGCACCACATAGCAGAACTAGTCAAGCAATAACTGAATGAACCAATTGTTCATTCACAACTCGACACACTAACCACCAGAACAATTTCCACTTGGAGCACACATATTTCTAACATATGTAAACACTTCTTAAAAACTACAGGATGATCCCACATTAGTGGGTTACATTTTTGGGCCTAACTTGACATTGAATTAATTTTTTTTAACAAAACCTTCACTTTCAGACACCTATAGTTGTTAAACTATGAGGAATTTGAAGATGCAAAATAGTGATTTGTGACATTTTGTTTGTAGATTCTAAATATTATTTTTAAATTTTTTGGAATCAAATTGTATTTGTTTTTCCATCTCCTTCGATAACTAGTTTTTAATAGTACAAAACATTTTTAAAGAGTGATTTTTACTCTATAACACAACTTTTTTTTATGAAGGATAAAATTCTATTTTTTTCAAATTTAGATTTGTAACTACGATATCTAGCTCCTTTATTTGGTTTCATAGTGTTTTATAGGATGTTTTTTTCTTAATTAAGTTTTGAAGTCAAACCAATTCCTATTTATACACATGTTTACTCTATAACACAATTTTTTTTTGTATGTATCAAAATTCAATTTATTTAATTTTTTTGGATCAAGGAAATCAATACCAAGAGCATAGATATTTTTCATTTTTTTTTTCAATGGTAATATAATATTTTTCCACATGTGTAGAATAGAGAGCTTGATTTTTGGTGAAAAAACTACATTCAAAAGAAATAAAAAATAAATATAATAATCAAATTAAATATATTTTAAATTATAATTTTTGGGAAGCTTATAATAAGGACTACATACTTACAAAACATAAATTTTGAATGAGTTCATTTGATTCCCCAAAAGGTAAAAAAAAAGTGGTTTTTTATCATCATTTTGATAGGTGTAGAGGAGACTCCATTATAGGTATGGTTTAAAATTAGTGTTCTATCCAAGGGGGTTTTATCTAAGTGGGTTTGATCAAACCCTGCTCAATTAAAATCCTTTAAATGGAACCTTTCAAGGATTAAATCATTATATTTTCTAAAGGTATGTGATTTTAGCAAAAATCAAGATGTCCTAGAAAGTGTAACCCATTATTGTGGTAGCACCCTGCATAGCATAATATTCATCTACGGTAGAATGCAAAGCATTCCAATATGCATTCTATACCAACAACACTACCATTACAAAGTAGATACTTTGTCAACATT
This sequence comes from Sequoia sempervirens, assembly GCA_007258455.2. Lineage (NCBI taxonomy): Eukaryota > Viridiplantae > Streptophyta > Pinopsida > Cupressales > Cupressaceae > Sequoia > Sequoia sempervirens. The sequence continues at coordinate 728,799,114 of VDFB02193867.1, read as the reverse complement.
GTATTTAATTGTGAAATACATACAACCTTGAAACTTTGGATCTTAATGCCTTCAATACACATCACCAAAACTTCAAAATTGCATGACAAGATATTGCATAGAAAAGCAATGCAGACCACAAAACTAGTTCATTGTAATTGTGAAATTGCACTCTGATACTTATCCATTTATCCACACCATTTGGTCTTCTCTCTAGAATAACACTTCTGCATTTATATAATGGGTTGACATCAATGACAACACCATACACCATCCATGTACCATCATGCTCATATTGCCAATAATCTCCCCCTTTGTCATTGATGGCAACACACTCTTACGACTACTCCCCCAAAACATTCTCCAAAATTCCTCAAACTACTCCCAAAAAATTCCCCCCCTTGGACATCAAGGGCAAAGGGTGCACTATATCATTCTCTCTAACTGATATATATACATGAGAGTATCTCCCACTTTCTAGTTCTCTCCTATACTCAATACGCTTCTCTAACAATCTATCCCTTAGGAAATATTTGCATCAAAGTGGCTCCTCCTAACAATATTATTTGCCAAAAAATGACAAAAAATGTACTGCAACATCATCAACTACTTTCACATATATACATTGAAATCATAAAACTACATATACAAAATAAAATGTACACCTTCAACTAGTAGAGGGTAAAATACCCTTGCAAGACACCTTCAGATTGGCAAGGAGGTCTCCTAGTCTCTCTTAGCTATCTCCCAATCCTTCTTAGCAAGTTAGGAAAGCGAGGAATTCTGAATTTCATACTGCACATGGAGGTCTTCTCCTTCTTCCATAGAACTGGGCACTAGATCCTTTTATGTCACCTTCTTCACACTAGCTAAAAATCTAGTCAAAGATGTAAGTCTTGCACTCACCAAATCTCTAAGTTGACTATACTACATTATGATCTTGTCTTTCTGTTATTGCAGTAGGAAGAATTGACCATACAAATTTTCAATTGCTACTCTTGCTGCACCATCTACATCATTTTTTAGATCATATGGACTAGAGGCCTGAGCAATTTGTGACTCAATTGAGTCCATTTGATCTTTTATGCTTGTGGACAAGACTTTGGCACCCTAATGCTCTCTAACACTTCTAGGGGTTTTCACCTAAAAGTAGAGAGGTAGGCCAAAATGTGCAATTTCCCCACTCGAAACTAATGCAAGTTTGAATGAAATATGCCTAAATGTAATGTCCTAATGCAATAAATTGATAAAAGAGATGAATTACTAATGAAAAACTAATGAAATACAAGTTGTTTGAAAACATAATGTGATACACAAAATGACCTAAGAATGCAAACAAAAAATAACAGAAATGAAAGAGACTAGAGAGGTGCAACTGGAAACTGGAATGTGATACAAAGAGGCTCTAGAATCCTACAAAATTTGTTGTTGAAGCAAACTAGGATACTTACACCACGTTGGGTGACTTAGTCCTATTTTGGGGAGATTCTGCCATAAAATATTTCAGCCAAAAGGGTATCAAATACAGAAAAACTGACAGTGGGACTAATTCACCACAGATGGTGACTTAGTCCACCCGTGAATCTCAAAAAATTTGGGGTAGGAATCTGTAGCCATCAATCTTTACTCCTATTCTTGATAGATGTTTGGATCTGAATCTACAAAATTCAAATTGTAGATGGTCTCCAAGCTTCTCTTAGGGCTTGTTGTTTTTGAATGACTTTGATAAAATGATAACACCTTTTAACACCTTGCTCTTTGAAAAATATGCATACAAGACTTGCAAAACACACATGCAAAGAGGGGAAAAAGGGTTAAGGGTTAGAGAATAGGGGTTTACCTTGGTCAAACATGTAATGCTACAACTCACCAAACCCTTGATGTAGAAATATGAAGATATGCAAGTGGAAGCTCCAATGAAGACTTGATAATGCCTAGAATGATTGAGAATGATTAATGAGTGAATGAATGTATGTATGCTAATGTATGAATGAATTGGGGGTGAAAATGAGAGGAAAACCCTTTATTTATACTTGGTTTTACAAAATTTCCTAAAAATAACACATCATAGGCCAACCTCAAGGTTAAGAGAATAATATCCTACCAGAAATTTAAAATAATTTTTATTTTTGTGCCTAGTGGGACTAAGCCGCCCTAGGTGGCGACTTGGTCCCACCAAGGAAATTTTACTAGGTGTTGGGAATTAAAGTGTATTTAATGATGTTTAATGAGATTATTCTCCAAAACACACTTAAGTAGGGCTAAAAAGTGCATTAAGGGGCCATTTAAGCATAAGAAGGGATCAAATTATTGATGATAAGCCTAGAAAAGTGTGAAATTTTGTTACAACTCTTTACAACACTTTGAAATGAGGCTTGGTAAGTGATAAAAAGAGGTTATTTAGGTGAATTATAATGAAAATGGTCCTAGAAAAGTGTGAAAGTGGGTTACAACACTTCAAAACACTTTTACAAGACATCGTAGAATTCTTATTGATTCTCATGGACCCAAGACCTAATGTGAATGTGTTGACCACATTACAACATTAAATCAAGGAAAAATTAAGCCAAGATAAAAAGGAGTACCTAAACATGAGAAAAAGTAGAAGGGTTTCTTTTTCCGTGTCCACAATTAGCCCCCACTTTAGTGAGAGGATAAACCTACTTCAAACTCACACTAAATTAGACCCACGTGCAATCAAGAGGGGTTCCAATGAACTAATGCTATCAAGATGAGATAGAAATGATTAAGAGGGATTATCAAGCCCCCAAGATGAAGATACCATGGAAAAATAAACATGACACAAAGAAACACACATGAGAGTGATGCACGAGAATGAAAGAGAAAATCAGATCAAGCTTCAATCATTTTTCCATCCTGTTGTGGATCAGATCTAGGCTATTTGTCCATAAAAAAGAAATGTATACTCACTCTAAGGAAATGAAACTCATGGTTGTCCACTGGGTGAGAAGGCCTAAAAGGTGAGAAACATACACTCATGGCTGGTATGCACTCACATACATGCAGGTGGCTATGGGGAAAGTCATGCCTCAGAATGGGCTTCCCTCTCAACCATATCAAAGTTATACCTCCTAATAACTTTAATAAGGTGCCACAAAAGAGTATGACTTTTTGAGCTTCACGAGACAAGCAAAAATTTGTATGAATGGAGCTCATGAACAAACGCAATGGCTCCACAGGCATGCAAGCTATGTTATGCAAGGTGGCCATATAAAAAAATGCAAAATGCAACATGTAAAGAATGTTCAATGGGGTCTTGCTTAGTTCATGCGAGGTCTATAATTTAGGGAACATTGTGTCTAATGTCTCCAAGAGAGGACCAATCAAAGAATAGAAGATTTACAACTAGGGGGAACAGTGCATCACATCAAGCCACCAAGAGGAATGTAATATGCTAAGATAGATCACGTTCATAAAGGGCACTACACCCAATCTCATCCACAAAGCAAAAAATGCATCGTATGAAGTATCAAGGCTGCACTAAGAACCAAGAAAAGAAAAAAATGCAAATGAATAATACCAATGTATGCCCCCACTTTAAAGGAATTGCTACACACCGTACTGTGAGCAATTACTTTAAAGTAGAAAATGAAAAAAAATGCAAATAAGAAAGAAGACATGAGAGCCAACTTGGAAAACCCCTATTCCAAGTCATATGTTTCCGAGTAAAGCCATATCATTTGAAGAAAAGGAAAAGAAAGAGGGGAAGGGGTTTCCCCAAAAATGAAAACACCAAACATATAAGGGATCTATGGATTTGGGGTCAATATGTTCTTTGCTGCAATGTTGTGTAAGGAGCTTAGAATTGTCATCATCCCCCAAATACATAGAATTGGAAGAATGACACAAAGAGAATGAAAACAAAGAAAAAGAAAGATCCATTTGGGTCAACATGGAAGAGACATAGGGTGTCTCGATGCTTTGCATCATCCCCAAAAGGAAAACACAAGCCAAATGAAAATGAAAAGGAAAAAGAAAAAGGAAAATCTTTTGGGTTAACATGAGAGAGACATGGAATGTATCAATGCCTTACATCATCCCCAAAAGAAAAACACAAGAAAAAGACAAAAAGAAAAGGAAAAGAAAAAGGCCGTTTGGGTCAACATGAAAGAGATAGGAAATGTCTCAATTCCTTGTGTCATCCCCAAAAGGAAAACACAAGAAAAGAAAGGAAAAGAAAAAGAAAAGGGCCTTTTGGGTCAACATGAAAGAGACATTAAATGTCTCAATTCCTTGCATCATCCCCAAAAGGAAAACACAAGAAAAAGACAAATAGAAAAAGGAAAAAGCAATGTACGACATAGAGAAGAATGAAGGTACAAATACAAGAATGTCACAAAGAGAGAGAATATCAAACAACACATCACAGGGGGGAACATGTTACACACAAACAAGAAAAAGAACATGAAAAGAATAGTAAGGAAAATGTGAGTCAATCATCAAGCAAGTCATCCACCTACCAGTCTCAGTCAGTATAAGCGGAAGGTGAATAACGCAGCTGCAAGACAATGATAAATGCGTTACTAGGACAAGGCTAGCAACCTCTTGCCACCACTAAGTGCAAGAAAAGAATGAGTTGAGGTAGGTGATGGGAAAGGTCATGTAATAGTGAGAAGAGAATGTTCTACAACTATTACATGATAAGGTGTTGGAGAGTGGTTTATGAAATTATTGGATAGCAATTATCGCCATCAAAATGATACTTATTATTTCTTTCAAATGACGACACTCATCACTTAAATGTCCAAGAATGCGATGATATGCACAATGTGGAATGTTAGCATCTTTAGGATATATCACTAGCCTATTCATAGGTGGTAATAGGATGAGTCCTTTATTTAAAATTATTTTCAATTTCCCTTCACATTCAGTTGGAGGATGGAGAGGAAAATTTAGCTTTTGTAACTTGTAGGGTCTTTTATGTTTTCTAGATTCACCCTTTTCTTGAATGGAAGGAGGAGGAACTAATGTGATCCTTTCATCCTTGTCATTGTTATCAGGTAAGGGATTTTCTCGAGGAAGAATGACATTCAGATCAGGAGGGGAATCAAAGATCACTGTGTCATCATCACAAAGCCTCCAATATTCTCTAAGAGGCTTGTTGTTATTAGAGGGATCTTGATAACCTAATCCCATTGTGTTTTCATCTTTTGGATTTTGCTCTAAGAGTTGAATGTCATGTTTAGTTGTTGTGTCACATCCTTGTTTTCTCAAGATGGTAAAACCTTTGCCATAGGTTTCTTCAAGGTTGATTGGAGTACTAGTGACTTTGTTATCATAGAATGGTTGAGGGGTTGCTTGTTCCAGAAGAGCTAGGTTCACCTGATGGAGGGAACTTAGGTCCTTCGTTTGTTTTAGGATGTAAGTAACCAAACATATCAGGAGGTGGCATTGTAGGAAGATCTTGTTGTTTCATGGATGGATAAAAGGATGCATTAGCTTTGAGGTTGTCAAGGCATTCAATAAGGAACTTATTCATGTTGTTATCATCTTCTCCAATGATGTCAACATCATGAGTAGAACATTCATGAGGAGTTGAAGGAGCATGAGGAAGCTCAATGTCATTAGGATCAGTTCCAAAGGCACAACTTGACATGTCAACTAAGGATTTGAATGACATCCAAAACTTATTAAAACACTTATCCATGATGCAAATGAATGAAAGCAAACTAAATGCAAGAAATTGAATAAAACAAAAAATTTGGAAATAGTGACAAAAAAGTAACAACAAAAAATAGAAATGCAGAAAATAATCTGGAAATGATAGAAATTACAGTGCAGAATGTGTAAGTGGACTAAGTTGCCCAATGTGGCGAATTAGTCCAGGTATTGATTTTTTTGAGAATTTAAAAAAAATTTAAATGGAATTTTATGATTTTTAGATTTTTCAAATGCATGTATAGTACTAAAATGCAGAATTTTGTTGATTTTTAATTAAATGCAATGCAAAATGCAAGCTATATGAGCTTGTCACTAATGCAATTTTTAAAACCCTAGGATGAAATTTAAACAATGCAGAACCTAATGAAATGTTGATGCAAGTTATTCCTAGGATGTAAATGCACTTGAAATCAAAAGTAAAATGTTCTAAAGTTGGGTTCACCAAAATGTGGACAAAGCTTTTTGCACCCTAATGCTCTCTAACACTTCTAGGGTTTTTCACCTAAAAGGAGAGAGGTAGGACAAAATGTGCAATGTCCCCACTTAAAACTAATGCAAGTATGAATGGAATATGCCTAAATGTAATGTCTTAATGCAATAAATTGATAAAAGAGATGAATTATTAATGCAAAACTAATGAAATGCAAGTTGTTTGAAAACATAATGTGATATGCAAAATGACCTAAGAATGCAAAAAAAAAAACATAAATGAAAGAGGCTGGAGAGGTGCACCTAGAAACTAGAATTTGATGCAGAGAGGCTCTGGAATCCTATAGAATTTGCTGTTGAAGCCAATGGGACACTTATGCCAAGTTGGGAGACTTAGTCCTATTTCAGGGAGATTATGTTGGAATAGGTTTCATCCAAAAGGGTATCTAGAAATACATAAAACATTGACAATGTGACTAATTCGCCACATATGGAAACTTAGTCCACCTTTGAATCTCGAGAAATTTGGGGCAAGAATCTATAGCCTTCAATCTGTAATCCTATTCTTGACAGGTGTCTAGATCTGAATCTACAAAATTTGGCTTGTAGATGGTCTCCAAGCTTCTCTTAGGGCTTGTTGAATTTGAATGACTTTGATGAAATGATAACACCTTTTAACACCTTTCTCTTTGACAAATTTGCATACAAGACCTGCAAAACACACATGCAAAGAGGGGAAAAAGGGTTAAGGGTTAGAGATTAGGGGTTTTCCTTGGTCAAACCTCTGTTTGGTAATCAAACTCTTGAAAATGAAATGAAATAGAAAGAGAATGATGAATGAACAACATGCAATGCTACAACTCACCAAACCCTTGATGTAGAAATATGAAGATATGCAAATGGAAGCTCCAATGAAGAATTGATAATGCCTAGAATGCTTAAGAATGATTAATGAGTGAATGAATGTATGTATGCTAATGTATGAATGAATTGGGGGTGAAAATGAGAGGAAAACCCTTTATTTATACTTGATTTTACAAAATTTCTTGAAAATAACACATCACAGGCCAACCTCAAGGTTAAGAGAATAATATCCCGCTAGAAATTTAAAATAATTTTTATTTTTGTGTCTAGTGGGACTAAGTCGCCCCAGGTGGCGGCTTGGTCCCACAGGGAAATTTTACTGGGTGTTAGGAATTAAAGATTATTTAATGATGTTTAATGGGATTATTCTTTGAAACACACTTATGTAGGGTCAGATAGTGCACTAAGGGGCCATTTAAACATAAGAAAGTGTCAAATTATTGATGACAAGCCTAGAAAAGCATGAAAGTTTGTTACAACTCTTTACAACACTTTGAAATAAGGCTTGGTAAGTGATAAAAAGAGGTTATTTAGGTGAATTATAATGAAAATGGTTCTAGAAAAGTGTGAAAGTGGGTTACAACACTTCACAACACTTTTACAAGACATCATAGAATTCTTATTGATTCTCAAGGACCCAAGACCTAATGTGAATGTGTTGACAACATTACAACATTAAATCAAGGCAAAATCAAGCCAAAATCACAAGGAGGGCCTAAACATGAGAAAAATTATAAGGGTTACTTTTTTTGTGTCCACAATGCTCCTTGTAGAAGTAGGCCATTTTAAGAAAAAATTGAAACAATACTTTAGCTTCTTCCAAGCATTTTTGTACTTCCTTCAAGTTACCTTGTAATTTTCCATGTGTTGCACTGCATTTATCAGAAATATCAGTCAATCTCTTATCATTGACCTTCTTTTCCATTTCCTTCTCCAATTTTTCTTCTAAACTAGTAGTTCATATTCCTTAAAGGAATCTAACAAAAAATTCAAATTTTGTACATCGAATAATGAATTATCAATAGTTGTTATGGGAATGTTGTCTTGTAACACCTTTACTACTTCTATCATTTCTGCACTCTTCTAGTGTGTTTGTGTTATTTCCTTCCTTGTGGAGGCATGAAAAGCATCACCAAGTTGTAACTTATGCAAGGGATAAATCTTATCCATATCTACCTATCCTTGTTGCATTGGAATTTATAGGAGATGTGTAGAAACCATTGGTTGAAACTATAGCTACATGTCCAATAAATCTTTCAAAGAATCTCTAGAAGCTCTTGAGGATTCACCAATAGTTTTAACACTTTATCCTTCCTTCTTCTCACTCTTCTCCTTATCTCCACTATCAAAACATAATTCAACATTATTTTCTTCTTCTATAGGCTTCTCATCATCCAGAGGTAAGTTTTCTTCTTTATGTGATTCGCTCTTCTATAGGTCTTCTTGTTTATCTTCTCTCCTCTCAACATCTTTCTCCATATTTGGAGGTTGAAATTTTTGATAATTTTGAGCTTCATCCTTCTCCGAGACATTTTGTTTATCATCTTCATTTTCTTCTTTAATAAAATTCTTCACAACTGGAGGAGTATTATCTATTACCATGTCTTCTTAACCATTCTCATCCTTAGGCACATGCTCATGTTGTTCATTGATAGGTTCATTTCTTTCCCAAATAGATGTGTCATGATGCATTTGATCTTCACTATTCAGAGGGACTCTCAACCCTTTAGAAAAATTTTCAATCTTCTATAGTGTCTCACTTCTCAACCTTTCAATATCTTCTTTGTATCTACTCATAAGAGTGTTAACTCTTTCTTTTTGTTCTAAATTTCTTGTTGTACATATTAGAAAACTTGTGTTTGTCTTCTTGATACATTAAAGAACCAATCTTCTCCAAGGAAAATTCCTTTATCTTTGCATCTTCTTCAATAGCCTCTTTCCTACTTGCAACCAACACGTTCACCCATATTTTTCCATCTTTAGATGATCATACTCTTCCATTTTAGTATGAATATATATATCCACACATCCTCTATGTGCATTACACCTTATGGAACCCTAAAAAATGTACCTTCATGATTTGATTCCATATATTTGAATGGGTGCTTCTTAAATTTAGGTCTTGGTGGCTCCAAAATGTTAATTACTTAGGGAGCAAACATTTTGAATCTTCACTGAACTAGGGTTTACAAGAAAAATTTGATAAATACCTTTGAATTTTGTTGGTAGGGTTTCAAACAACACTTCAAAATCGCTTCAAATTTCCTTTTCTCTACTCTCCACTTCAATTTATCGATTAAAAATGAATTTAGCATATGTGAAATTACACATAAATTCCTTTCTAGTAACCTAATATGCATTGATTGCAGTAGATAAAGTTAGGTTGAAAAAGACAAAAAAATTTCACTGTCATTATAGGCACCTTCAATCACTCCATAAATCTTTGCAATAGGATATTCACACCAAATATACCATCAACAGATCAACCATGTCAATCTACATATGTACCAATATGTTTAAGGCATCAACACCACATCTTTGCTGGGGGAATTGAATGTTTTCTATTAAAACTCCCCTTGAGCCAAAGCTCTTTATCTAGTTTCCAGAGGAAACATCTAGACTAGGGGTTGGAACAGACTCAATCTTAACCTCATTCTCTTCCTTTTTCTTCCATGTCTTGTTCATCTCCTTCTTCATTTGAACTAGATCAACCTTCTTCATCGGAACAGTCTTCTTCATATGTGAAATAGAGGGTTTCACATTCTTTCTTCTACAAAAATTAGCTATGTGTCTTGACCTATTGCATTTATGACATATGACACCTTTTTGTTGAATAGACTTACTTCTTTCCATTTTAGATCTTCATTCAAAATCCTTATTCCCAAATCCATTACATGTATAATAGTAACCATTAAAAGAATGAAACATCATACCATTATTGTAACCATTCATCATCTGACTTCTACATTCACTAGATTTATGATCAAATCTATTACATGTAAAGCATTGACCGAGAAAGGATTGAACATTATGATTCATTATTCCTCTACATTCTACTACTCTATGTCCAAATTTATTACAAGAGTAACAATAACCATCAAAAGATGAATACCTTTGTGTAGCAGGTTGTTTGATAGGAGACCTTTTGAATTCTTTCTTTTGGTTTTAGACCTATCTGACACTGCTCTTCTTATCATTCTTCTTTTCAATATTGTTTAAAGTTTGATTCTCATTTTTCAAACCCTAATCCTTCTTTTTTCTTAGAATCCTTTTGAGTTGCAATCATCTCATCAAGAAAGGTGGATCTCTTCTTGAATCTTTTATTTCTCCAAATCTGATCTCAAAGTAACAATCTATTGTTCAAGCTTTGAAAATTCTTCAGATTTATCTTTCAATTTGGTATTCAAGTAGTCTTCAACTCTTTTTCCTTATTCAAATTGCACTTTTAGATTGGTGATTGTCTCATTTGATTTATTGAGTTTTTCAGGCCTCAAATTTTTGATATACTCATTTGCATCCTTAATATTCTCTTTCAATTCTCTATTCTCACATTATGCTTTATCTAGATCATCAAGAGCTAATTTGAGGTCCCCTTCCATATCAACTTTACAATCTTCTTAAGTAAACCCTTCAGGGATAATCTCTTATGGAGGGATAGGATACTTCCTTGTAGCCATGTGTTTAACCTCCAAGATCTACCTTAGTGATCAAGCCAATAGAAGGAACCAAGCTCTAATATCAATTGTTGAACACTCAAAATACTAAGAGGGGGGTGAATTAGTATTCGCTAAAATTCATTAACTTCATTAATTTAAACATCCATTTAAGGAATCACATTAAACTTATAGTAATAGAAAGGAACATGCAAAGCATGCATCATATCAAGGAACATAAGAACACTAGATTTAAATGGAAAACCATTGAAAGGGAAAAACCATGGTGAGGATTATCTCACAATATATTATAACTAGTTACAATGGAGATTACAAAATGGTGGACTCACAATCCAAGGAATAAATTTCCAAAAAGAAAGAATAGCTCATTATCGGTGGATCACTACCCAGAATAGAAAAATATAGAGGAAATAGTGGCTCATTCCCAAAAAGAACTACTAATAATGCATTTGCAACATGTCAAAGATATGGTTCCAATTAAGCTCTAAAAACTAACTTAACACACTCCATACTTTTGCACTTTACACTACATCAAATTTTGCACACACACTCATCTCATATTTCACACAATGAATCAACCTTGCATATATACCACAACCAACCAAAACATCAATTAGGTTGACCTAATTACAAGAACCATGTATCACATAACCTGTTGGCTTAAAAATTTAACATACACACCTTGTGGAGAGAACCAAAACATGTACACCTTCAAAATAGGGTGGAATGACCTATAATCACTCCCATAAATCTTCTCCTTACATGCTTCAACTCTGCATGACCCTAAAATCCTTAGGTCGACACCACATAGAAAAAATGGTGAAGAAATAACTAAATGAACCAATTATTCATTCGTAAATTGACCCACTGGCCACCAAAACACTTACCACTTTTAGAACACATGCTTTTGACATCTATAAACACTTCCTCAAAAATACATAGCATAATATTCATCCATAGTGGAATATAGAGCATTCCAATATGCACTCTATATAAGTAACACTGCCATTACAAAGCTGATACTTTGTCAAAATTGTCTTCAACTCCTGAAGACATACAACCTTCAAACTTTGGATATGAACACCTTCACTACACATCACCAACACCTCAAAACTACATGACAAGATATTGCATAGCGAAGCAATGGAGACCACAAAACTAGTTCATTGTAACATTGAAATTGCACTATGAGACTTAGCCAATTATCCATGCCATTTGGTATTCTCTAGACCAACACTTTTGCATTTCTATAATAGGTTGAAATTAATGAAAAACACCATACACTATCCATGCACCATCATGCTCATGTTACCAACAAATGTGTCACTAGGAAATCTTTACAAAATAAAATAATATTTTCCTCTTTTGATACAAAGTGAGCGAATTGTATTGATTTGATAACTTGATATTGAAAAATTCACGACATCTTATACATGATGATTTCATGAATCTAGTTATCAATTGAAATAATATTTAGAAATATATTTCATATTCTCACTTCAAAATACTTTTCTGCATGTGCAAAAAATGAATCACTTAAGTGAAATCATGCTTAATAGAGTCCCCGCTGCTTAGCAAACCTTTTTTGCTATTCCACAAGGTAAAATTCATTAAGGAAGAGGGAAGCCATGAAATGGCATAAAGTATGACATGTGTTTTCTTTTTATTGATTTCCACAATTTTGTGAGATTATTGTTCATTGAAGAAAATGTGGTTGCAGAACTGCAAATCAATGCCATATGTACTTTCATGATGTTCTTAATTTAATGTGTTAGTGGGAAATCTTTAAAAGATAAGAAATGCATTCCTCTTTTGATCCAAAGTGAGTGAAATGTATTGATTTGATAACTTAGTATTGAAAACTGCACGACATACTATACATGATGATGCCATGAATCTAATTATCAATAAAAATAAGATTTTTAATAGATTTCATATCATTTGAGTGCTTACTTCTTGAGATACTCTCAAGTGATAATTATAGTCTACATGTAGCCAGATGTCAATCAAAATAATATTATAAGTAACTCTCACATGAGTAAATTTGGTTACTTGGTTAGTGCAAAAAAAATAATTATACCTCATATGAATCATGAGTAAATGCCATAGCTCATAAATAGGGATGAGTGAGTTCAATTAAAATCATTATCATTCTTAAAAGTCTATAAAATGGTTTTAATTTTGAGTGCAATCTTCTAATTTCTAATTGTTAGAAGGTGTACGCCCTTGGTCTCCTTGTGCTATGCAGCATAGTGATTGGGTTTGTGACATGGCTTAATCACCTCCCACAGATTCATTAACTCTAGAAGTTGTATCAGACATTAATAGGCTGATCTTTTGGTGCAATGACAACTATATTTGCAACAATTGGTATCAAAGCCTGGGTCACAGGTTTGAACCCCTTGCTTGAGTTGGGGGGATTTTTGAAAGGTGTGTGCCCTTGATCTCCTTGTATTGTGTAGTGTAGTGCTCAGGTTTGTGACATGGCTTAACCACCCCCTGTAGATTTATTAACTCTAGCGGTTGTATCGAGCATTAACAAGTTGATATTTTGGTGCAACGACAACCGTCTTTACAACAATGATAAGCATTTTTATTTTGTAAGGTTAATAAGGAATAAGATGATGTTGTGGTACTATTGGGGATACTATAAATTCTCCTTCCTCTAGTTATGTAGTTATAAAGTAAAAGAGAGACCAATTTCCTTCAAGTTCAGAATGGGTAGAATTAGAAAGAAGTTGATTTGATTCACCTAGTACTTGAGCCAAGTTTTGGACTAGGATGAGGAGCTTTGATGGAGATAAGTGCTTTCATAGAGAGTCATCCACATAAGTATTTTAATCTTATTCACATTGAAAGATGTAAATTTATCATACTCTCTCTTGACATAGGCCCTCAAAGAGGAATTGTGGACTTTCAAATTCATTTTGTGTTATCTTGGTGCCTTGGAGCCGCCTAAAGAGGGTGGTAGTAAATTTAATACCCCTTATCTTCTACATAATTCTAGTTGGTAACTAGGATAGGTACATTTTCTATATTCACAACTCCCATTTCCCCAACATGGTAGGAAAGCCTTATGGATTTTCAAAGTCATTTTCGGCTATCCTGGTGGGCCAAATTGAGTAGATTATGCAATATCTTTTGTATTAAATATTTTAACTATCGGATCGTGCTTCACCATAGTGGGATGCAAACCATAGTGGTGGCTTGGATCTATCATGTGAAATTCCAAGATCCCATACATGGTCAGCAAGCCTCGTGGTTTGAGGATATGATTTGCATTCCATAACACCACTACTAGCTTAGAATCAATTGTGTCTAATGTAAAGTGACATGTGTCATTTATACAAGAGTTTGCATGCTCTAATCATCTTTAAAAATATTATAACATTGTAATTCAATTGTAATAAAATAAATAGTTATGTTATTCTTTTAATTATTCATTTACAATAAAGAATTGTTTTGTGTGTTCTATGTCTATTCAAATTACAAGTAATTAGAATTAATGTTACTAGCACTTGCACCTAAAGGAGGTTCGAGGATTACACTAATAGAAAACTATATGTATGTTAATATGTTACAAAGCATGCGTTTGTGCATAGATAGGATGCAAGTTCTAGTTGCATTTGGCTGGATTAAACAATTGATAGTAAGTGCTAATTGATGGAATGAAATAAACTTAGATAAATCTAGATTTTTTCCTTAAAGAAATTAAATATTATTGATGCAGGAGCATCCATGGTCACTGGCAATCCTGTATCAAAAAAAAAAAGTTAATTTTCAATTGACCAATTTTGGATTGTTGAATTAAATTAATTTTGGCTTGGATTACATGTTGTGGGGTGACAAATTATTTATCTGCAAATAATTTAATTGTCAATTAAATTTCTTTTGCAACTTTGACAAGTTGACTAGTGGGGTGTAAAGCAAAAAAAGTAGAATAAAGAATTTAAATTGCCAATAATTAAAAACTCAATATGGGGCATTGGAAAATGGGATAATGGAGTTTTAAAGCTCAAAATCATGACCCTAAAAAGCAGGGGCAAAGAGGTGGGCACCCAGGTCTTGGTTTGCTTTTTTTTTTTTTGCTTTTTTAAGAAATTGCAAGTGGAGAATTAAAGTTGCAACTCCTATCTTTGACCAGGAAATTAGAAATGGATTTTATTGTGGTTTAATTATTTTTGAGAAGTTTGAATTTATAGCCATAGAGTATGGCATACCTTGGAAGAGAAGGAGAAAAAATAAATTTTTCATTAATTCTCTAGGCAATTAGTGGAGAAACTGGAGAATGGTGAAAGCAAAGAAATAATATTTTAAAGGTAATTTTTGAAAGAAGAGAAGATAGAAGTAGTTTTTCTCTGGGTGCATGTTTTGGTGATGTATTTGTAGGTTTGGACTGATAAACAATAGTCCATGATGATTCCAAAATGTCTGGTTGAAGTTGCAAGTGTTGCAGGTGGTTTAGAAGAGCTGAGAGACGGTCCTGTTTGTAAAAGCTCATAAGTTTGAGCATAGATTGTTTGAGATTAATTTCCATTTACATATGTGATTCCTGTAGGGAGATAATTTTTTGTATCTCAGTCCATTAGAGACTAAAAATTTATTGTAACCAGATTTGGTTCCATGTGCAAACAAGTTTCTGAAATTTATTTGCAGTCTTTTGTTCTTTTTTGAGTTGTGTTGTGAGAATTTTAGAGAGGAATTTGTGAGCTTGTTTTCCTCTCTATGTTAGTGGTTTTCTGTATCTCATTCCATTAGAGGCTGAAACCTTATTTCAATCAGATTTGATGAATAAAGCATTTCATTGGTTCCATGTACAAACAAGTTTCTGAAATTTATTTGCAATCTTTTGTTCCTATTTGAGTTGTGTTGTGAGAATTTTAGAGAGGAATTTGTGATCTTGTTTTCCTCTCTACATTAATTATTTAATTATGAAATATTTGCATGCATATTTAAAACATAAAGCAATATAAATGAAAAAATAAAGTTGCCATCAAATTGACAAAAAACACTAAAAATGGAAATAGAATGTTCCCATCTAGTTGTCAAATCAATATTTATATAGCTTTTATGTGATAACTGAGATTTTGGAGGCTTTTACCTGATATTTTGGTAGCTTTTACAATTAAATGGTAGTTGGTTTATAATTAAATGATAGCTAATTTTTTTTTTTGACTACTCAATGGTTTGTAGGTGTGAGACTTGTTTCAGGCTCAAATATCACACTATATGTAGCCCATTGACTAATTATTTATTAGAATTACAATCAATGATACTATCTCCAAATATCCACAATTTGGTAGTACTTGTAAAATTCTTGGTGGTAGTACATTTTCACATTTTTAGGGCTCTCAGTCTTTTCTCTAGTCCTAAGATGCAAAAAATCAAAATGTTGTGTCTCTTGTTAGGGTTTGCTAAAATGTTGATTTATATGTGAATTTAGGTTAAAAACCCTAAAAAACCTTACCTAGTTTTCTCCAGCCTAGACTTTATTTCTAATTTGTTGTTGACCTATTCCCTCGATTCCCAATGTCATTAGTCATTTTATTAAGTCCTTTGCAACATTAAGTTACCAACCCCTTTATCCTCTCCTAGTGCTTACTAAAGAAGAATATTCTGCATGCACTTAATTAAATGTCTTAAGTGAGCATGTGCTTAATATATGGTTCCCATCGCTTATTATGCCTTTTCACTAATATGTACAAAGTATTTTATTAGGGAATGAAACACCCAAGGACCTACAAAAGGGTTGAAACTTGACTCCTTTTTAGTGGTTTCCTTTTGGCATGATTTCATGAGTCCACAAATAGTTTTATAAAGGTTAAGTTAATTGTCATGGAACAACAAAAAGGGGACAAGTGCTAATGTCATGATTTTTTAAAGGGATTCTATGGGTTTGTGGGATGATTCAAGAATATCCATATGTGACATAGAATCATGGAATAAGGACACATGGACTCATCTCAATGCCTCCAATGGGTTTTGTATCGAAGGCTAGGATTGTGAGCAACAAAATGACAATATGTGGCACAATCTCATGAGGATTCTATATCCTAGCACACTTTAAAGTTTAAAACAACTTTAAAACACATTTTTATATCAATTATCTTAAGTTACTCGACTATTTGATGAATGTTTGATGGATGGTTTTAGTTAAATTATGGAATGAAATGCACAAAGTGCTTGGCATATGAAATCAAACCTCTGGAATCACCCTAGAATTGTTAGATTTACAAAGATCAACATTTGAGAATTTATTTGAGATGGAACATTTGGATGACATCGCCTCTTGAAAAATGCAAGAAAACTATTGAATTTAATTTGAAGTGTCAGTAAAAAATTGTAATGTACTAATTGTGTAGTCTAGAGGTCACACATTTCACTCACTTTAATATTCGAGAAAAAGAAAAAAACAAGTGAACTTTCTATTGCTAAGCGATTTTATTTTTAACTGAGAGGGTGAACGCACAAGGATATTTCTCATTGAAGTGCACAAGAGAGATTCTGGGTTCCAACATAGCTAGTCCACGCTTGTTAGTGTTTCTATATTCATCCTTTTAAGAATCAGAATCCGGGTAAGTGAAAGATAGAAATCCTACATTTCATTGTTTCTTGATTTTTTGATCTTGGGGTTTAGGGTTGAGAACTTGAGAGTTCACACCATAAAATAATCTACCACCACTACCAGACTAGCTGTTGGGAAAGGAAAAGAAAAATAAAATAGAAAAATAGATTATGATGGAGTGCTTAAAACCATAGGTTTCATAGATTAATACCATGATATTTATGATCTTGAAATCTATGGTAGTCCTACTTCAAAACTTAGATTTTTCATATGAGAATAAGGTTGCAAAGAAAATGTAAACTACCAATAGTAAAACAATGCCAACTAATAGTATCACTGCATTGTGGGTAATTGGATTGGGGTGCATGATGTTATATGAGGTTTTCCCTTACCTAAAATTTATCATGGTTTGCACCCACAATTATGATGATAACAAAAACTTAATTGCTAATAAAGATAGCAAAGAAGATATTTTATCCATTATTGTAGAATAATTTGGAAATGTGTTGGGGTTTACAACCAAAGATTTTGGAAATGCCCACATTGACCTAAAAAATCTTGCTAGTGATTACGTAGCAGTCGATGAAGGGGAGAAAATTAATTTTCTAATTAAAATAGGGAAGGATTGTCATAGTAACTTATTCAAAAAAAATCATAAGCCTCCTTATGATTTGAAAGTTTTTAGACAATGGGTTCAAGAAACTATTTCGATACTAGCATTTTTCCTTGAATTGGATAGCAATTAGGAAGTAAGTGCAAGCCTCCTTGAAATGGTGTTTAATATCCATTCTGCTAACCAACTTGTCAAATATAACTTGCTTGAGAGCATTGTAGAATCCATGCATAAATAATTTTTAATGATTAAAGGAGGTTCCACTAAGACATTTAGGTTTACAACCTACTTGTGCTATTTTTTCTATTCTAATTTAGTGGATTGTTTCTAACCAGCAAGCTTCAGATTCAAACCTATATGAATGTAGAGTAAAAAGAAATGGTTCTAGTATATAATTGGACCATTAAGATAAGGATGCCTGATTCTTGAAGGAACTACAATCATTTTGTAGACTAATTTTTAGCTCCATTTTATTAATGAATTATAAATAATCTAATGCCTGGATTGCCTATGTCTTTTAGAGATTACATTCAACTAGGAAAAGAAATAAAATTAGTTGATTGGTACTTAATGAAATAATATAATGTGCTAAGATTTTATGGATCATGAGTAGAGCCATACAAACTTCCAATACATGTGACATAAAGGGTTTCTACATTGGAATATGTATGACAGATGGAGAGTATTGATCAACTATACTTTGTTAGTCAACAAAAGAAAATCATATTTCCTTCTTTACCTTTTTCATGTGGAGGGTTCAAATTTGAGAGAAATGCATTTATTGTGGTACATGAACTTTTGAAATTTTTTCGATTTGATGGTGTCTCTCACTGGTAGTATGATCCATGTGACACCATTAAATCAAGGATTGTGTCGAATAAGAATGTTGTAAGTAGAATTCAAATCAAAGCAGCCCCTTGCTTGAGAACTTGAAAAACAAGGATCCTTGAGATGAGGTCAAAATAGAAATGGAGAAAATTGTTGTTGAGAAGGTATTTATTTTGAATAATTATCAAAAAAATTATGGGATTACACCAATAAAGAGAATTAGAGAAGCAAATCAAGAGGTGCACCAATTTTTATGAAAAAATAAATCTACTATCTACTAAAGAAAAATATTAGATTCTCTAAGAAGGGCTTGTAGAGAAAAAAATTGGAAACAATAAAAATTACTACCTTTTGGTCTATGAGGAAGGATATAGGTGAACCAAAAACTAGGGTAGTGTTTAAAGAGATCCAAGAAGATTTGTGTTTAGAAATTTGTAGAATAAAGAGCATCCCTCTGAAGTTCAAGAAACTAATAATGAATCTGATGATCATAGGGAAGAACAAAGTGTATAATATGCAAAAAAAGTAAAATTTGGTTTAAGTGAGACCATAAAAAACATATACTTCAAGAGCATCCATAGCTGAAAAAATGGGTTATGAAGGTGGTGGTTTGGGGTCCAAAGGACAAGGTATTTGGGTGCCATTAGAGGTAGGCCATAGAAAACCTAGTGATTTACAAGATGTTGGAGCCGATTAAAAATCCCAAGGGAGTACAATGATGGGTAAAATAATTCATTTTATTACAACTTCAATTCCTAATGCTCATGGTCAGATACAATCACAACCAAGACATGCCCATGATGGAGAATCTAGTGCAATTGGAATTTCCATTGGTGGCAATGGTATGGGTATTAGTACTAGTAGTGGTCAACATGTACTACAAAAAATTACGCACAAGAGGCCAACAATACAAGATACTACAAAAACACCCAGTGATCAAGATATTCTAAAGAAATAAAGGATTATGAAAAGTACAAGTCCAACTACTAGTAGGACTACCTTAATTTCTACTGCAAAGGAGTTATTTACAAGCACTCCTCTAGTTAGTGTGACTGTAATAATAATGGATAATCCTTAGCCTTAGGATTAGTCTCAGATAATTGGAGATGTTCCCATAAGTACAAGTACTCCTTCACTATTCAAGAATTCCATTATGTCTGCGGCCCTAGGTTTTGATTACAATGATGAGTTTAAAAAGAAATAAAAAAATGTATAAAAAAGGTAGCAACAGATAGAGAGTACATCTATTATAACTTCAAAACCTGTAACAACTAGGGTATTACCTACATTTGACCCAAATACAAAAATCATGGAGTACTTTTTTGTTGTCCCCACAGTTCAAAATAAACTAGAGAATCAGATAGGTGAGGAATTTCCAATTGAATTTTTTTGGATACAATTTTTTTGACAAAATTAATGTATCAAAAAAGAATAATGAATTGGCGTAAACATCATTGCTAAAGCAAGAGATAGGAAAAAAGGGTTGTAGATTCAAATAGAAAAGGTACAGATAGACCTAGCAAATGAGAAAGCAAAGATGAAAGTGACGGATAAAAAGAGAAATGAATTAGAAAAAAGAATAAAAAATCTACCTCTACATCTACAAGAAAAGAGGATAAACAAACAAAGGTGGAATTGAATGAACTAAAGAAAAGGTTAGATGAGAGAAAAAATAAATATGATGATGAAAAATCCACTTTAGAAAAAATAAAACAAAACCTGCCAAAAGCAAAACATTGGGAACAAAAATTGGAGGAAGAGAGAAAAACCAATGAAAGATTGGCAGCAAAGATGAGGGAGTAAAAAATGAAATAAATTCTTGTCAGAATAAGTTAACTACATTTTGTAGAGAAACAATGAGGCATACGAAACAAAATATTTGGGAGGAAATAATGTCGAGGATTGATCATTTGTGTGAATTATTTCAATTGATTGATGATCTAGAAGTACATAATAAGAAGCTTAATAAATACGTAGGGGACAACAAAAATGAATTTTCAATAGAGAAAATTAGAAATTAAATTTTTTAAACAATATAAAAATCCAGTGACAATGAATTGAAATTGAAAGGAATTAATGATCGGATTTATGCCTCAATGAAGGTGTCATCTATCATTCAAAAGTGTTTGAGAATATGTGAAATAGAGGAATTTTTGGATCAAGCTACAATAGAGATGAATCTGGATAAAAAGGAAAGGAACTTGAAAGAGCTTGGTTTCCCAAAGGTTTTTGACACAATAGAGCGATTCATTGGAAAGGATGATTTTAGAAAGAAGATGGAGAATACAAGGATGATAGATTTGGACCAATTTCCTCATAACCCAAATGAGGTGAACTATTTAGATTCCATCAAACCCCTAATAAACTTGAATACAACTTTTATTGAAACATTCAAGTCAACTTCCAATTTCAATCATGAATTGTTAACAATTTCAAGTTAGACACTATCAGTTACAACAAATGGAACTTCCATCAGATGAACAGTGGAGCATGGTCCAAAATCTCATAGAATGATTTGATAGTATGAGTTTTCAACTCAGCTCTATGCAGATTTGTCTTTGAGCAATATTTTGCATTGCCTCTATGTATTCCTTCATTTTAAAAGCAATACAAAACTCAAATTCATTAATGTGTTTAATTATTTATATTATTTATTTGTTCAATTGAACAAAAACTCTAGATTCTACTACTAGATACACATTAAATGATTGCTAATGTTGTATATGCTATTATTGTTACTATATTATTAATCATTGAGTTGAATGATGAATCATTGAGTACATGTAAAACTTATTAGTATGACACAACTAAAATATGAAATTATTAATAATATGTTAATTTATTTAATTTGATTCATAATTTCATGGAATATAATATAAAATATCATAAACTATAGTTTGGAATATAAATCTATGATTCATGAAATGTAGTATAAAATTTAAATACTTAGAAACTGCTAAATCATTGGAAAACAATTAAAATTTAGACTCTAGATTCTACATTGGAAATTTGGAACAGTATAAAATAGTAATACGTTAAGTTATTCAATCTGATTCATAATTTCAAGGAATACAATATAAATTACCATCAACTATAGTTTGAAATATGAATCTATGATTCATGAAATGCACTATAAAATTTAAATACCTAAAAACTATTAAATCCTTGGACAATAGTTAAAATTTAGAATCTAGATTCTACATTGGAAATTTGGAATAGTGGAAAATAGTATTACATTAATTTATTCAATTTGATTCATAATTTCATGGAATGCAATATAAAATATCATCAACAATAGTTTGGAATATAATTCATGAAACATAGTATAAATACCTAAAAGCTGCTAAGTCCCTTGCATTTTCCAATTCACCTCTTGGTCCTCACTTTGACAATGAGATTGAGATCTATCTTGACTCTAAGTCTAGTCTTCATTTTCTTCACCCTGCGTACATTTTCTTAATTGAATCTCAAGTTCATAATTTCATGGAATACAATATAAAATATCATCAACAACAGTTTGGAATATAATTCATGAAACATAGTATAAATACCTAAAAACTGCTATGTCCCTTGTATTTTCCAATTCACCTCCCGATCCTCACTCTAATGATGAGATTGAGATCTATCTTGACTCCGAGTCTGGTCTTCATTTTCTTCACCATGTGTACATTCACTTAAGTGCATCTCAAGTTCAACATTAATTGTGTCATTGCAATTTGTGCCACTGCAACTAACGTTTGAAGTGTTGCACAACCTCTTCTTTCACATATGTACTTCTAGATTGTAAGTGCCCTTTTAAAAGGAAAACTTTGGATATTGTACCTATTTTTATACATTCTCAAGCAATTTTCCAAATTATTGTCTAGTTTGTTTCTTAGCTTTGATTTCAAAAACTAGAATGCACTGAAAAATATCTCATCCTCCACTGACTCCAATATCATTATTTGAAATAAATCAAAAAGTTTGAAATATTCTAATAATGAATCACACAATATTTTACTCTAACCAAAGGTTTCCCAAACCCTTGTTATTTATCTCGCTTGCATGGGATTCTCCATGGAGTCAAATTGGTCAATCATACTTGTTACAAAATAGGAAGCTTGTTCTCTAAGCTTAGTTTAATTTATATTTCCTTCTATTTTCTTTCCATTGTATTCTGAACTTTTTGAAAAGTGTTCAACCAAGGTAATTACTTTTTTATGAAAAAATTCTGGGTTGTGACGACGACTTGAGATCCAAAATTGAGGATACACAATAAACATGGCATCAAGTATTTCATCTTGAGAGAATCATTCAGGAATCTCTGAGGAAAGAGATTTTATAGTAGATTTTAAAATACCACTTACATATTTAATAATCTCATTAAAAGCTTCCTTTTTAATAGGTACTTTGGTAGAGCACCTGACTGTTGTACAATAGTGCGTTGGTATCTCAAATCCACATACAAGACACATAACTCCTCAATTGCATTAAACTATAAATATCTTTCAGGATTGTTCAAACCTATAATTAACTTCCCGATTATAAATTTTGGACTTCCAAATGGATAATCTGATAGATATAGATTATCGAGGGTATTGCATGTCATTCTATGAAGTTTAGTATATTCATGAATATACATGGTTCATTCTTGGGATTTTTACAAAATATTGTTCATTTCATCTAGCATGGGGAGAATACTAGATAAAGTTAAGAATGTCTCTATATCACTTAACCTATGCAATAGGTTAGGAGATTTGTCTACTATGTGATGATGTTCATATATTACTCCAATCAAGGATCAATATTCTTAAAAAAATCGTTGCATTGGTCCATGCAAGGAGACACATCTAGTATCAAAATCCTTAAGAAGCTTGTTTCCTCTTGTTATTACCTCCACAAAAATTTTAAATTCCACAAAACATTTGGGACTTCAAAAAAGTTATAAGTAGAGCTCGCAAACTAGATTTTCAACTTTTAATATTGAAGGAAACTTGGTTACTATTTTAAATGCTAAATTCATTATGTGGGCCATGCAGTGAATGAAAATCATATATGGTGAACAATTAGTTTGTAAATTAATGCAAAGACCATTCTTGTGACCTTGCATTACTGAAGCTCCATTAGCTCCTACACACACCAAATTTTTGGTAGTTGTGAAGTCATCCATACCTCCAATTTCATTCAAATATTTCTTAACTAGTTCAAATAGATTTTATAATGTCAAACTCTCCATTTTATGAACAAAGTAGATGAGGTTGGTAGACATGTAGGTGTACAGTATACACATGCATACATACCTAAGAAGTATAATCTATTGCAGTAACTTCATCTAAAGATAATGCAATGAAGGTTGACTCTTTTATTTTTTCCTATAAATCTTGTTTTTCCACCTCAACAAGACAACTTGCCCATTCCCATACTTTATTGACCAATGTCTGCTAGGAAAGTTAGGAATGCCAAATTTTTTTATTATATTCTAATTAGTTTGTCATAGGACACCCTCTGGACAAAAAGTGAAAAAAATACTCAACTAAATAGTTTTTTCTAGTTGTGCTCCTATCATTATACTTCCAAATTGAGCTTCAATTGAACCTCCACATGCAACAAGCTTCATCATTATTTGCATATTCTCATCATATTTCAAGGCATACTTAACATGAAGACATTCTTCCTTTGATTTCTATCTTACTATTGATTTTTCCTTTCCGTCTATGATTTATTTTCATAAACATTACCAATATGATTTTCTATAGTGTCAAACTTTAGCTACAATTTCTTGTCTATTTTATATTTCCAACTAAAAATCTTACACTTTCATTCTATTGGAGGTTCATCTTTGTTTACATTCTCCACTAGTTCAATGAATGGGTGCTTTGACACCCAATTGGTTTGAAAATTTCTTGTCATATCACATTCGTGGCCAGTTTTTTATTTGGCTTTTCTTTTCCTCTTCCTTGCAATATCATCATCTACGACACCATCATTTTCATCCAATTCAATTAACTCATTCTAGCTACTCTAGGTATCCCTTGAAACATCTTATGTGGCATTTTCATCCTCATCTGACTCAATTATTTCATTCCAATCTTCTTGTAAGGTATTTCCAATGCCACTATAGTGTAGGAAAAATTATCCCTTTTCTCACACCTAATTTGGGAATAGTTAATATTAAAATGAGCCTAATGTTGCCTTGGTTTAGTGTTGTAATGTGTTTTACACATTCACAATAGGTTTAGGGCCCTTTTAAACTAAATGAACCTAATTGTGCCTTATTTAGGGTGTTGTAACGTGTATCTTTACACTTTCACACTAATCTAGGGATTTATTAATTAATTGGTCTTATTTATGTCTCAATTGGTCCTATTTTGCATCCACAAGCCTTATTAAATGAATTTTCCAAAGGATAATCCTGAAACTTATCAAATAACCAATCATGATTCAATGTTTTGGGTCACATGTTCTAGATCTAGTGATCTGGGACTCATATGCCACCCTAGGTGTATAAGTCCCACCTAGGTCTTAGGACTTGATTTTAAATTGTACATTGAACAAGACACTCCTAGAGATTTGTTCCATAGGTTTTATCCACTGGGACTCATATGCCCCAACTGGCGTATGAGTCCTGCTTTAACTTGAACCTAATTTAAATCAAATTCTTGGTGGGATTTTGTTATCCTATTCCTAGATTTGATGTTGGCTTGTAGTGTTGTAATTTTGAAAAATTTGGCATAAATAAGTATAAATACAAGCTTATTTCACTTAGTTTCAACCATCAATTTTAAGGGAAGCATCCTAATATTTCACAAGAGCATTAGAGAGTATTCAAGAGCATTCAGGAACATCCAAGGGTAGATTTAAAGAAGATTATTGCAACATTCAAGATCCATTATCATGTCAAAGGCTTGATGCATTGTGCATTTGGTTTTGAGCTAATGTTGTGATGTACTATTCAAGATAAATTCAAGTATCCAAAGGTATTATCTTTTATTAAGAATCATGATCAAGATCTACATCCATTTAGGCCACTCCATTCTTGTTTGCAGATCTACAAGGTTTCAAATAAGATTCTATTGTTTCATCTTATGTTTCATGTTTCATTTCTCACAAGGTTTGATTACCAAAAATAGGTTTGACCAAGGAAAACCCCCATTCCCTAAAAAAATAACACTTTCTCTCTCTCTCTCTCTCTCTCTCTCTTTATGTGATTGCAGGTTTATAGGTTGAAGAAAAAGTGGATTTGAAGCCTTCAAAAGTACCAAAATGACAAAGTTTGAAAAGTTTTCATAAAAAGTTGTCAAGACTCACATAAAATCAGATCTAGAGCAAGATATCCAACCTATTTATATGAAACCAGTGGGAAAGTGCTTATTTAATCCATATTAAGAGGCTCACAAAGTTTTTGTTCAAAATTCTGCTCTTGGGACACTTTGTGAAAAAATGGGACACTTTGCAACAGTCTAGGCATATGAGTCCCAGTATACCATTTTTACCAGTTTTCAACAGATCCAGAACAATCACTGAGAGATTCCAAACCCTGCCCAGAAACCCTATACTGGGACTAAATCTCCCAGTCTAGCGTATGAGTCCCAGTACACCTTAAAAGTAGCAATTTATAGGGTTTTCAGGCCTTGCTTAGTCATCTTCATTTCTATAGGTATTTCTCTATTTCATTCTATTTATCAATCTAATTACATGCTTTCAAATTCCATATGTCATATAGTTAAATTTGCATTTTTTTATCATATCTTTCTTTGTAAGCATTTTCTTAGTGGTGAACCCCTCTTTAATCACACCCAAGGAGACCTTATGGCAACCCCATTCTCTCAATTCAACTATTGGATTGATACCCCTATGGTTTCCTTGAATGAACAAGAGTGAAATAGGAGGTCTTAAATCCTTAGTTCCATCTCCTAAAAGGTGGAACCCTATTTCCTCGTGTTCATTTTGGTGAACCTGACCTTTGAACCCTTTATTTCTGATTTATATTGCATCATAGTCCTAGATCTATCTTACATTAACTTTATGTTAGGTCTTGCATTAGTTAATTTTCATTTAGGGCTTCTAAATCTTGCATTAGTGAAAGTGCATATAGGTTGCATTTTTGCATCTTGCATCATTTCATTTCATTTGAAATATTTCATTGCAAACATTCATTTGAACCTACAAACCAAAAACCTTAACATTCACTCAAAATTTGCTGAATTTGGTGCAAAAACCTTAATTTGGGACTCATTCACCCCTCTGGATGATTTAGTCCTTGTACAGGTTATTTTTCTTGATTTTTGGGAATTCTATGTTTGTTTTTCAACATTTGAACTCTTCAAAAACCATAATTGGGACTCATACACCCCTCTAGGTGATTTAGTCCTAGATCAAACCTAAAACTGTCATTTCTAGCATTAAAAACATCATTTCTGTGTTTATGTTTGCTACTATTAGATAATTGTTTCAGTTTATTGACTTTCTATTTCATTCATTTCACTAGATCTAGCTTAATTTGGTTCATTTTGTGCATTTCTTAATTTCAAATTTTCATTTACAACATTTCATTTTTAGATTGTTGCATAGTGTAATCAACAAGTTACCTTGTTTAGAATATGAAAATTGCATTTACACATTTCATTTTAGGTCATTAAATTTGTATAGATTACTCTTCACAAATGTAAGTATCTTTCTTTTCCAAGTTTGTAAAGAAAAAAGTTAGTCAATAAGCATGTTAGTCATTCATTCAATATATTTCCTTGTTGTGAGAGTCTCTTAGCTCCAAAAAGTGAAAATGTTGATGCTTTCCTTAAATCTACACCCCCTCCTATCTCTCCTATTTGTGGGAATGATGTGATAGAAGAAGATGAGAGCATAGACAATCATGATGATCACAATTTATTTTCTCTTGATACCTCTCCTATTTGTGATGAAGGTATCTTGGTGAAAGAAGATGCAATCATTGAGAAACATGAAGGTCTTATTTTTCCTTCTCCTCATCCCCCTTGGGAATATATTATGGCACAATAAAATGAGATCATAGACATATTTCTAAACATCACCTTACCTAGTCTCCATTCATCCCTTGCTTGTGACAATGTTTTAGTGAAAGAGGATGAAATCATAGATAAACATGACAATCACATTTGTTCTTTTCCTTGTATCTTTCCTAGTTGTAAAGAAGATATTTTGGTGTTAAAAGATAAAACCAATGAGAGTCATGAAAATATTATGTGTCTCTCTTCCCCTAGGGAAAACATTATTGAACAAGAGAACACCATCATTAATAAACAAGACAATATAGCCATTGCTAACTCCCTTGTGATGAAATCATTTTAGAAGAACCAACCTTTGAATTTCATGAACATCTAGTTTGTAGTTCTCCTAAAACCTCTCCTACTAGGGAGGATATCATGGTGCAAGAAAATGAGAACATTGACACATGTCTTTCAAACACTAGTAATGAGGCTTCCTTAAATGAAGATGATGAAGTGACATTAGACTCTCCTTCCCTAAGAGAAGTTAATATTATTCAACCTCAACTCATCCTTTACCCACCATCACACAAACCGAAAACTCAAAATAAACTTGTCCTCATCCTTGAACCACCTAAGAATAACGTTTCATATAAATCAAATTATAACACTGTTGCTCCTACATATAACACTAGAAACAATTTGCAACCAAGAAAAATACCTTCAACATCCCTCCCATTCCCAACCCCATCTTACCCGATCCTCCTCATTTTATTTCACAAAGTGGAAAGGAGTATGATCTTGTTGAACAACTTAAGAACATTCCTACTAAAATATCATTATGAGACCTTATTCAAGCCTCCCCTCATTATCATAACATGATTCAAAGTGCCTTACAACAAGTTCCTACACCTCCGAATGTGCAATTGAATGACATAGAAGCCATGATTCAAGGAATGAATGTTGGCATTGTTTTCCACCAAAGTGATCTCCCTCCTTTGGAAGTGCAAAACAAAATGATGTTTTCATGATAATGGCTCAATATAATAGAATAGGGATAAAAGAAACCCTTGTTGACAATGACTCAAATCTTAATGACTATAGTGTAACCCTTTGGGATAGACTTTGTATGGATAAATCGAGAATTGAACCTGATTCCTTATCAATTCAAGGATTTGACAATGTAGGAAAACAACCACTTGGTGTGATCTCTTTGCCTATTACAGCTAGAAAGGCCACATTACAAACCTTATCATCCATGTTATGCCTCATGATCTTTCATTTAATCTTCTTTTAGTTAGATTATGGATTCATGCAATGAATGGAGTGCCTTCAACTCTTCATCCTATAATGAAGTATTCCTACAACAACAAAGTGTGTATAATCAAATATGACCTTGAACCAGATAGTTTACTCATTGAGAAAAATAAGGAAAATCCTTTAAAAACATTAACACCAACTGTACAAGTGGAACTCATGCAACAAAAAGATAAAGAAAAACATATTGAGGAAGTCACAAAGCAATTATAAGATGATTGGGGTTCCTTATATTTCACATCAACATCTATGGGAGAGGACAAGATCATAACAAAAGACTCTGTAAAGGGAAAAGAAAAAGCGATAATGTCAACACAAAATTTGAAAGCATCCACCTCAACCAATTTAGAAGAAAAAGATAACATACAAAATAAACTTTGATGAACTTGACTATGAATAGCCACCAAATCTGAAAGAAATGAGAAAGCTTTATGGAAAAGGTTATGAACTTATGAAACAACTTGGGTATAGTGGAAAAGGATGTGGTGCTAGAGAACAAGGTATCCATGTCCCTATAGAGCCTAACACGTAGGGAACAACTAATGGTCTTGGTTATTGTCCCTTGAAAGAAACAAGCAAGCCTTCACTTAATATCAACACTCTTAGAAAAGATCCTTTTAAGCCATCTTTAACATTAATGCACCCTGAACTAATAGAAACTAGTGGTCTTGATCCTTATCCTTTGAAAGAAATGAAAGAAATAGAGAAATTTTTGCTTAATATTAATTTCATCACACAAAATACTAATGATTCAAATTTGTTAGATTTTACACCCTCCTGTAAAGGAGAGAACAAAATCTCACAATCTAAAGAGTCTTGTGTAAGTATGACACCTTGTACTAAACAATAGATATCTTTGTTGCAAAATAAAGCAACATGTTCTACTTTTGATCAAGAGATTATCTTGTCAAGACTCCTCCAAGATCGTTTGATATCACTCCCTCCAAGAACATGAACAATACTACAAGAGTTCATTTTGTGCATATCATAGGGTTCATGGTCATTCTACTAATGAATCTAAGGCCTTGAGTAATAAAATGAAAGATCTTAAGGATTGTGGTTCTCTTCCTTGTTTTGAAGCACCTAGTTCCTCTAATTGATATTAATTTTCAAGTTTCTCATCAATCATCTTGGCTCATCATTTCCCTGCACTAAGTGCGGAAAGGGGTTATGTAGCCTTGTCCTCATATGACACTTGTCGTTGTCTCTTTTGGCTAGTTGACCACCTTCTATGTATATATAAGATCAAGCTTGGGATGTGAAATATATGCCTTAAGTTGGCTCGCATGTGCTATACTGAGATATCTTTAATTGTTGCATTTTGGGGGCAATCCCTTATCCATGACGTAGTTTCATTTGGGAACATATGACTTGGCATAGGGCTTTCTGAATAAGCTCTAATGTCTTCTTATACTTTAAAGCAATTTATCATAGAAATGATGTTAGCAACCTCTTTAAAGTGGGGGCATACATCGCCACTCATGTTTCACTGTGTAATTTTTCTTTCTTCTTGTGATGTGTCCTTTTCTTGGTGGTGTCATTGGATTTGATTTCCTTTGAGAGTGTGATATTTCTTTGATTTTCCCTCTCTTGGAGAGATTAGAAAAAATGTTCCCTAAGAAGAGACCTTACATGAACTAAGAAAAAGCTCTTTGAATGTACCTTACACTATTTTTCATTTATAATAACTATTATATGGCCACCTTGCATAACACACTTTTCTTTCCTATGGAGCCATCTTGTTTGTTCATGAGTGTCAAGCATACAAAGTTTTTATTGCCTCATGAATCTTGTTGTTCATGTTATGTGGCACCTTATCAAAGTTATCAAGAGGTATAGCTTTGGTATGGTTAGTATGATGAGAAGTCTAAATGTGGGCATGCCTTTCTCATTATATGGTGAGAAGTCGATACAAAGGCATGACTTTCTCACTAAGCCACCCTTTTTGGATACTCACCTAGCGGACAACCTGAAGTTCTATTGCCTCAAAGTGAGCATGCATTTTTGGAAAAACAACTAAGGCTTGATCCACATCATGTTTGAAAAATATTTGAGGCTTGATCCACCCCTTTAGATACTCACCTAGCGGACAACCTGGAGTTACATTAGCTTAGAGTGAGCATGCATTTTTGGACAAATAACTCAGATCTGATCCACATCATGTTGGACAAACGGTCGAGGCTTGATCCACCTTTTCTTTCTTTTTCTTTCATCTTTATGTCTTTGAAATTGTATGTTTGTGTATCTTAATGTTGCATGTCATACACCTTGTGTGTGTCCCTTTGTGCTTATGTTTGTTTGACGTAGGATCTTGGATCCTAGGGGCTTGGCCACCTTCTTTGATCTTTTTTATCCTATACCGTCCACATTGGTACACTTGGATCCCTCTTGAATGTCTACTTTAGTGCGAGTTTGAAGCAAGTTCCTCCTCTCAATAAAGTTGGGGCTAAATGTAGTTTAGAAAAAAGTATCCCTTTTTCACACTAAATTTGGGAATAATTAATATTAAAATGAGCCTAATGTTTCCATGATTTAGTGTTGTAATGTATTTTACACATTCACATTAGGTTTAGGGACCTTTTAAACTAAATGAACCTAATTATGCCTTATTTAGGGTGTTGTAAAGTGTATCTTTACACTTTCACACTAATATAGGGATTTATTAATTAATTTGGCTTATTTATGTCTTAATTGGTCCTATTTTACATCCACAAGCCCTATTAAATGAATTTTTTGAAGGATAATCTTGACACTTATCAAATAACCAATCATAATTCAATGTTTTGGGTCACATGTTTAGATCTAGTGATCTGGTACTCATACACCACCTTGGGCATATGAGTCCCACCTAGGTCTTGGGACCTGATTTCAAATTGCACATTGAACAAGACACTCCTAGATATGCCCCAGGTTTTAGCCATTAGGACTCATACGCCCCAATTGGCATATGAGTCCCCCTTTAACTTGGACCTAATTTAAATCAAATTCTTGGTGGGATTTTGTTATCCTAGATTTGATGTTGGCTTGTAGTGTTGTAATTTTGGGAAATTTGGCATAAATAAGTATAAATACAAGCTTATTTCACTTAGTTTCAGCCAACAATTTTAAGGGAAGCGTCCTAAGATTTCACAAGAGTATTATAGAGTATTCAAGAGCATTCAAGAACATCCAAGGGAATATTTGAAGAAGATTATTTCAACATTCAAGATCCATTATCATATCAAAGGCTTGATGCATCATGCATGTGGTTTTGAGCTAATGTTGTGATGTATTGTTCAAAATCAATTCAGTTATCCAAAGGAAATATCTTTCATAAAGAATCATGATCAAGATCTACATCCATTGAGGCCACTTCATGTTTGTTTGTAGATCTACAAGGTTTCAAACAAGGTTCTATTGTTTCATCTTATATTTAATGTTTCATTTCATTCATGAACATTTCATTTCTCATCAAGGTTTGATTACCAAAATAGGGTTTAACCAAAGAAAATCCCTATTCCCTAAAAAAAATACTCTCTCTCTCTCTCTCTTTGTGTGATTGTAGGTTTATAGGTTGAAGAAAAAGTGGATTTGAAGGCTTCAAAAGTACCAAAATGAAAAAAATGTAAAAGTTGTCATAAAAATTTGTCAAGACTCATGGAAACTCAGATATAGAGCAAGATATCCAACCTATTTACATGAAACTAGTGGGAAATCACTTATTTAATCCATATTCAGAGGCTCACAAAGTTTTGCTTCAAAATTTTGCTACTGGAACACTTCATGACAAAATGGAACACTTTGAAATAGTATGGGAATATGAGTCCTCATACACCATTTTTACCAGTCTTTAGTAGATCTAGAATAGTTGCTGAGAGATTCTAGATGCTTCCTAGAAACCCTATACCGGGACTAAATTGCCCAGTCTGGCGTATGAGTCCCAATACACCTTAAAAGCAATAATTTTTAGGGTTTTTAGGCCTTGCTTAGTCATCTTCATTTTTCTAGGTATTTCTCTATTTTATTTTATTTATCAATCTGATTACATGCTTTCAAATTCCATTTTCTATTTCATATAGTTAGATTTGCATATTGTTTTCATATCTTTCTTTCTAAGCATTTGCTTAGTGGTGAACCCATTCTTTAATCACATCCAAGGAGACCTTATAGCAACCCCCTTCTCTCAATTCAACCATTGGATTGAGATCCCTAGGGTTTCCTTGAATGAACAAGAGTGAAATAAGAGGTCTTAAACCATTAGTTCTATCTCCTAAAAGTTGGAACCCTATTTCCTTGTGTTTAGCCACCTTCATTAATATTTGGTGTAAGATTTGATGATGTAATTCCAACTTGATCTGATGGATTAGAAACATTGCTAAAGTAAGACTTTATGGTAACTCTACTTTTTGGGTGTTTTGATGGCCTCCCTTCACCACCTTGAGGACTCTTACTCTGATTGTACTTAGTGCTCAACATCTTGATCTCTCATGAAATAAAAGTTGACAAAAAAGTTTTCTCAATTTAAGGACATAGAATATAGATCCCATTCCCTACTCAATATCATCTTTAAGATTAAAGCAAGAATGACAAAGAGATAAAAAATCTTCTAACACTATAAAGAAATGATCACTTACCTTTAGGTTTTCACTGAATCACTATTTATTAATGCAACAATGCATATAGTTGTAAGTTTGTAACTTTCCTATGATCAAGGTTCCAACTTTCGAGTTGAGAGCTCACAGGTCTAGAACTGAACAAAATATGTAAAAATAAATCAAAGTTTTGATCATATTTATATCAATCCATATTTGGTAAATTTTGTGAGATTTTTAAATGGTATAGTAAAATCTGGTGAATCCCACATGATTATACAATGATACATTCAAATGTTGGGTGAATCAAACATTGACATAACACATATATTATAATTTTCAAGGCATTATGGCCTTACAATTAGTATGGAGTTATCATAATATTGGAAAAATGGGTCCTCATACGCAATTATTTTTTAATGTAATTGGTAAAATGTGTCCTCAAACATAATTATTTTTTAATGTTATTGGTGAAATGGGTCCTTATACACAATTATTTATAAATTTTATTGGCGAAATGGGTCCTCACATGTAGTGAAAATTTAATGATGTTGGAAATTTTTTTCCTAATACATAATGTTGTTTTAATAGTGTTGGCGAATGTGTGGGTGATTTAATACATGCTTTTGAGATTCTAGATAAAAATATTAATTAGTCTGTTAGAAATGTGTAGTTTGTTATGACGAAACTATTAATTACATATACCTCATAAAATAAATTGATGGAAAATTGAAATGCAATGAACCGATAATTCGTAATATCCTTACGATTTGGCCACCTTGATGGTTGCAATATATTCACCAATTTTGACTTGGCTGATATGAACTATTTGCCAATTGGTGAAGATTCATCATAAAAAAATCCTTGAAATCAATTAGAAAGAAAATTAATATAATTAGGGTTAGAAGTATCAAATACCCACAAAGAAAAGATAGATTAAACCCACTAACCAATGAAATTGAATGCACTTAATTTTGGAAAAGATCAAGAAAATCATAAACAAACATTAGAAAACATGATCAAAAGTAAAGAAAAACTAACATTCCATTCTAAAAATCTTGGTTGATTTGATGTTGGATTGCTTAAACCTTAGAACCCAATTGTGCAAAATATTGAATTAATGATGACATGACCTAAAAGATGCTTAGAATTGCTGTAAAGAATGAATGCTCAAGATTGATGAATGCTCATGAACTCTTCTAGGTGATTTTGAATGGAGGAAATGGCTTGTTTTATAGATTTTAGAATTTTTGATCAACAGTGGAGATTGAAAGTTGAAATCAATGGTGAGGATTAGATCAAAGAGATCAAGGGCAGAGATTGCTTGAGAGATTTAGTTAATTGAAAATATATCCTTATTTTAATGAAATTGGCTTGAGATATTTTAAAAAGAGAATATTCCATTTTTTAAAAATAGAATATTCCTTTGAGAGGGAAATTAGGGAATTAAATAATTAAAAAGTTATTTAATATTGAGAGGAAGAGAATTTTTTTTTTGGAAATAAAATATTCCATGTACAAGTGGGAGAGAAAAATTAGTTAATTAAATAATAAAAAAATATTTAATTATGTGAGATAGAAGAAAATTATATTTTTATTTAATTAAATAATTAAGAAAATTATTTAATTAAGTGAGATAGAAGAAAATTAGTAACAATGATGAATTAATCAAATAATTAAAAATTATTTAATTAATAGAGGAAAAATGATGAAAAGGTGATGAAAATAATGAAATAGTGACAAAAATGATGAGAAATAATGAAAATGAAGTGAAAGTGATGATGATGATAAAAATTCAAATAATGAATGTGGAATACATTTAGACATTTTTAGATGTCTACAATGCTTCATATAGAACACAAAATTTGTAGGTAGTAGGTAGTACCTCCACTTTTTCAAAGCTTATATGATCACATAAAAATCTTGATCATATGTGGAATACCCCCTATCCATGTCATTTGAATTCTCATTAAGGTAGGGAATTGACCTTCCTTCCTAAGTTAACACTACACCTATCACTATGTCACTTGTGTCAGAAAACAATCGAGAAACTTTATTAAAATGAGGTAGTTACAACAATGGCTAATCACCACCTTCTTTTTCAACATATGGAATGCATTCTCTATTCCTCCAATCAATATGATTTCCTTCCTCTCACCCCTCACTATTTTTGTGATAGATGTACAAATCCAATTGAAGTTTTAAATGAAATTATTGTGGAAGATTGCTAACCTGAGAATCTTCATGCCTTAAACATGCAATTTTAGAATAAGAATTCCACACTATCCTTTAATATCTAAAGGTCCCCCTTCAACCTGCCTTTGGATAACACAAATCCTAGGTTTACTCGATGTATCTTCATGATGTTGCACCTATGAGGATGCATATGGTATAATAGAGTAATTTAAAAAAATTCTTTGCAGATATGTAGAATTTTTTTAAAACTATTAATCTTTATTTTTAACTTTAATGTATATACTAGTATGTTTTAATTTGAATTCCTTGTAATAGTTTTTTATCATTTTTATTTTTGGTCTCCTACAACTATTTTGAGAATCAAAGTGACAAGGACTATGATGCCAAGTAAAATTCAATGAATAGAGAGCATGAAGATTATGTGGTTTTATTATGTATTCGAGTGTCACCCTTTGTGGAAAATTATAATGTGTTTGGGGATTTGAAATTTAACATGCTAAGATAGATTTTGAAGGATGAGTTTTCACTTGTTAAGGGTTTTCTAGTATGTATATTGCGTCATTTAATTGTGGTTCTTTTTTTATGTGTTTGTTTATCTAGTTAATTAGGATGAGCTCATATAATTGTAATTTTCTTACTTCAAGAATATTATACCAGTATTATTAAGTCTTTCATGATTGGATGCATTGTATTAATGATGTAATTGAACTCATTAATATTTTTATGTATGTCTAGACATATAATGTTATTTTATTTTGATAACATATTATTCTTTCTTATATTGGGATAAAATTTTAGTCTTATTCAAATAAATTTTTAATGTGATTATATTGTTATTTTTTGTTCATATATATATATAGTTTCAATTATGTTATAAAGTACCACCTTGATATATCTAAATATATTATTTCTTATCATGCTATAACCTTCAATAACCACCTTTAGATTTATTATTTTTAATGCCTATATGATAAGAAAACCATTAGAATTACTACCATGTTTTAAATATTTATCTTTATATTCAATAGCTTATAACTACAAGTTTAAGAAAAGTTCATCTCAATTATAGATTTTTTTTAATGGTGAATTAGTTCTTAAGATTTTTTAAAGTTCCATATGCCTATCATCAATCTTGTATCACCATGTTATCATACCACTCCTTTATGGAGGACTTTCTCAACCAACTTAGCACTCAAAACCCACATTTTATCCTTCTTCCTATGAAAAATTACTTTAAATATGGCCCTTAACCATCATAATGTAACATTTCTTACTAAAACCATTAATAATTAGACCAAAGTGAGTAGAAAAGTTTGTCTTGAAAGTATAATATGAGGTGATTATTAAAATATCAAACTTTATTTGTAAATATAATAGATTATTTTATTTACAAATATGTTACAAGAATGATATTTTAATTACATATTATGATGATTATATCCCCATATATGAATACCTCACTACTTGGATCAAGTATGATGTGAGTTGTAAAGTATAAATTTGAAGAATAGTTGAAACATGAAAAAATATCTTATTTTATTTTTACTAAAGACCGCCATGAGAAAACATAACTAGCTAAGTCAAGTTTTTTGTTTTATGCCATACATATTAATGATTGTGGTAATCACAATACTTTCTCTTTGAGAGAAGGTATATATTAATGTTTTAGTTCAAATTGAGTTTCTCAATCTACTTGTCCCACTTTGAGATTTTTTGATCAAATTTATAAGCCCTTATGGATTATTATTTATCAAGGGCCAAATAATTTTATTCATAATGATTCAATAAGAATATTAATAAAAGATTTATTAGGTAACTATCTCTACTTGTGGTGGAATTCCCATTGGGTAATCAGAAAAATCATTGTATGAAAGCGGAGGCTACGTTTATAAGTGTAAAGTATGCCATTAGTAAAGGGTATTCAAAGATTTGGGTGGAAGGCAACTCAATGAATGTCATTAATTATTTGAATGGGGTACATCCTCTGAGTTGGAACGTGGATAAGTTAATCAAAGATACGGTAATCATGCTTCAATCTTGTGCTAAGACCCACATATCTCATGTGTATCAGGAAGGAAACTCTCTTGCTGATTGCTTTGCAAATGTGGCTATCAGTCTTAGCAAATTTCGCTAGTGGGAGGAGGGTTCTATCATTCCTGAGAATTTTAGGAACATCTTAAGAATTGATGGCATGGGATAACTTATTATGACTATTATGGCCTTGTAATCTGCCCCATTTGACATGTTTTGTGGGTGTTATTTGGCTTTGTGGCTTGTATCTGGCTAACCAGTGTTGGGTGTTGGCTGCTAAGGGATCCATGGGCGGAGATAGGAATTGTGTTGAGCCTGATTCATGTCATGACATTCAAAGGAAGAAGTTGTGGAACATCCTCAGTCATGGCAATTTTACTCCTTTTATGGAGAGGTTACATGGGCATGACGTAAATGAGTCAACTAAATTTGTGTCTGTCTGGCACAATCACAAGCTTGTGATGAAGGGAATGGAGGTGGAAGTGAATGAGGAATTAATTTCCTTTGTTATAGGTTTTCTGACTATGGGCATGAAATATTTTAAGGATAAAAAGAGCAACGAGGTGGCTATGACCTAGTTTTTTAAGGAAGGTGAAAGAAAAAATATTGTTAGACTAGAAAATTGGGATTATGATAGAGAATCCCTGAAGAAGCTTTGGGCTAGGGTTGTAGAGGTGATGATGAGGTATGTGAAACTGGTAGGAAGATTCAAGGTGCTTCTTGGTCACCATTTCACTTTGCTCAATCATTTCAGGCATGGTTTGTTTATATCTTTCCACTTTTTTCTTTTGTCTTCACTGGAATCCTCTATGTACGCCCATTTGAAGAACAAGAGGGATCCCATCCTTCATGAAGGGATTATATTGCTCATTATGGAGAATGTTCAGTCTTTTACTTTGGCCCCCTCCTTCAATGGTATGGGGGAATATTTTGTTTCCATCTTTGGGTCGTCAAAGTCAGAGTCCTCGTCAGATGAGGAGGAAGAGTGGAATAAGAATGAGGTTGGCTTGGCTTCAGGGTTGAAGAAAAGGAAGGTGGCGAGTTCCAAAATTCACATGGTCCCTAAGAGATTGGATATCTCAGGGAGTGAAGACATAGAGGTAGGGTCAGATGGGTCCTCTCCAAGAGAGGTGGAAGTGGCCGAGGAGAAAGGTGTTGTTGGTGGGACTAGTGAGGTTGGGGCCTAGAAGAAGGTTGATTTGGTTGAAAAACCTAGAAGGCTGTTGAAGAGGCTGGCCAATTTGAAGAAAAAGGAGTTTGATGTGGTGGTAAGGGCCATTCTAAGGTAGAGGTTAGCACTAATCTGGACGTTAATGATGTGACTGTCGAGGAATCCCCTATGCATGATGATCCCAATGTTTTTTTGGAAAAGGAGGTTGGTATGCAGAATGTGGATGGCGAGGGAAAAGGGAATGTCCTACCCATGAAAAATTGATCCTCTATCGGAGGATTTCTCATACCTGGATGGGGAGGATACCTCTATGTTTGGTTTGTTAGACATGGCTAGGGTGGGTGCTACTAGTACCTTCAAGTTGGCAAAATGGTCTTTGCGGGAATTTAACAAAATCAACATTAAAATCAGGGGCCTAAAGGAAAATTTGTAGAATGCTCCAAAATCTTCAGTTTCAAATTTACTCATTGAAAGATTAGTGGAGCTGGAACACACCCATAATGAGTTCAAGGAGCAATGTGACGAGAGATGGAAATCCCTTGAAGCTAATGTTGCAAGTTTAAACGATGATATTAAAAATTTATTGTAGGTTAGTCATGTCTCAGTTAAAAATAGTTATAAAGCTCTAGAGACTCTCTTCAAGAAAATTAGTCAGCTTAGGGAGGAGCAGGTCTTTTTCTTTGAATTCATGGAAACTGAGCAGGTGGTTAAGGGTAAAGGAAAAAAATCCCTCAAGGATGATGACAAGGTGCTGGCTGCGAGAGGTTCGACTGAGTGAAAAAAGTGTTTGATGTTGAGAAGCAAGAATTGCTAGAAATGGTTGAAAAGCATAAGTCCCAACAAGTTGAAATGGACAAAACTATGGATGGCCTTAAGTAGTTTCAAAGTCTTTTTCTGTTGCTTTCTATTTTTTGGTATCTGGTCAGTTTGTGTGTTGTTGTTTTGTTGTTGGGAGTTGTTGGTTGTTAATTATCCCTCTTTTTCTAGCTCCCTTGTTGGTCAATTTTTTGTTGGTTGGGTGGTTGCTGGTTGTGGATTGATTTAGGCCTTTAGCAGTTTTTGGTCTCTCTCTTGTAAAGGGTTTCAGGTCCCTTCAAAACCTTTTTTCGTTTTAATCAAAACTATCTCTACTTTTTACCACTAACTCAAAAAGCTTGACTAGGTAGCTAGTTTATTGTATACCTATGGATTCAAAGAAAGATAAATGAAGATATATTATGGAGGATTCATCCCATGAATATCCTCTCTTATAATATATTGGATGAAAATATTCTTCAATAAATTACTCTATATGGGACAATTTATAAGAAATTAAAGTCTCAAGTCTTTTATTTAAGACTTCGTTTAAGTGCACTTGTCTTAGAGATGAAAATAGTTTATAGTTATTTATTGGGGACATGATCCTTCAATGTATCTAGGTGTTTATTTTTGTTGAGTAAAAAATAATAAACTAGTAAATTATGAGTTAATAAATTATAAGTTAGGTTAACTGAGTTAATATATTTTATGAATTTCTCATGTATGAACTAATAAATTATGAATTAAGAACTTGTGAAACATCACCTTCTATAGTGTCTATTTATTGATGAATAATATTTGCATAAATTAGGGAAAGAGCTATATATACAAGATATACGCTAGAAAGTGACGATGCTGATATATATATAAGGAATTACTAAATTAGTCATATCTTTAATGAATAAAAGTTTGAACACTTGATATGTTGAAATGCAATATAACATTAATAAAAACATACAAATAATCACTTGAAATGGATATTCCTTGAGATATTTGGCATACTATCACCTAAAATGAAGAAAAAGTGAACCCTAGGATTCTCACCATAGGATTTCAATGGTTTCTTTTCCATAACATTTCATTTAGAGGGTTGAGGTACTTTTCCTCATTTCATTTAGATTTTTTTGGCAACTGAGGTTTGATGGATTTGGACAAGGTATAAGACTAACTTACAACTTGAAAGGTGAGTCAACTTGCCCTTGAACAAACTTGGGATATATTTTGGAATGAAATGCAATGATTTAACTAGGCTAATGATGCAAATAACTATTCTGATATTAAAAAAATAGATCTTCCAAAAAGTCTCAGACAAATTCAGACTTCAGAAATAGACTAAGCATAGTTCTATGCACCTATGATATGAAATTAGGGCTAAAAATGGAGTAAGTCACTCAGGGTTGCAGTATCCTTTTGACTTAAATTCAAATCTAATTTCACAATCCTCTAGAGCTAGATCAAAGCTTTCTTTCCCCAATTGTTGCACTATCATATCTTTGTCGGGTGTCAAGATAATCAAGTTTCCATATGTTATCAAGGTGTAGGGTTTGCATGTAATAATAAATAATTGACCTTAAAACTTCTCCCAATCTTCTTTAGATCTGAAACCCACACATTCAAAGAGAGAGGAAAGGTTGTACCATATAGGGGTTTGCCTCAGTCAAACCACATGTTGGTGGTTCCACCTCTACAATGGCAATGCCAATGAAAGAGAGCTTATCCTTTTGAGGGATAGAGGCTATATGATAAATGAATGATGAATCGATAGTGAATTTCAACTTGCCACTCAAAAATGACTTCCTTGAAGGATTGAAGTCATGCGAATATCCTCAAGTCTTGATTGTTGCTTACTTGATTTGCTTGAAGACCTACAAGGGTTATATCTCACAAACTAAATGAGAACATAAACATGAGAAAAATCAATTACACTTTGACATGATGCTTTGATATTGAATTGTTGTAGTAATTCTACTCTTATCTGCTCTTGATAATTTCTTGATATTTATCTTGATTTCTAATATTTTCCTATTAGTTTTCAAATGATGAAATGACTAGGTATTTATATGCAATTAATTTAATTTCCTAAAAATTAAATCATGATCTAACTCACATCTAACATTTGAAATTCAAATAATAAAATTCCAACTTTGACATATTAAATTTTGGAGGCAAAATAGGGGGATCAAGTTGCCTAGGGTGACTTAGTCTCAACCTTATTTTGTGGGACGTAAGGTGTCAGGGACAAAATATTAAATATATACATTAGTTTTATATATAAGTTTTCTTGGTAAATTTCCAAATAGGCTATGAAATGCATAATTTACAAAATTAGGTGTACAATTAGGTCGAAGCACTTAAGGGGGATAAAAACATAGTGTGAAATTGTGAAGGGTGACAATTTATGATGCTATATTTATCCCTCACTTTAGTGAGAGTATGAACTTATGTTGAGACTCACAGTAAAGTAGAAAATATTCCAAGAGGGGTCTGATTGTCCAAATGTTGAAAATATAGGATGACAATAAATCTAGGGGGAGTGTGCAAGCCCCCATGATTCACAATCCTATAGAAAACCAACATAAGCACAAAGGAACACAAATGTATGAAATGAAGCAAGAAAACAAAAAACATACATGACAAGAAAACAACACGATATACTACACTATACATAACACAATATAGACATAATACAACATATAAATGAAAACACAAACATAAACACATACACAGGTTAGTACTAAAGGGATTTGAGTTGGTAAGGAAAAGAGAACTTAGTCCTAAATTTGTCTCAAATACCAAACTCCATCCATCAAATAGATGTTAGATAAAGGAATTCTCTCATGAGAACTAGCAAGTTGTGTTATGCCAAATCACTCATGAACCACATGGATCTACTGTCTAACAAGTTGCATTATGCTAAGTGTCCATGCAATATGATGGGTTCCACAAGGACAACAAGCTACATTATGCTAAGAAACTCATGAAAAATATGGATCCACTGACAAGCAAGGTGCGTTATTGTAGGTGGTCATGCCAAAAAGTGGTGCTCAAGTTTATGAACCAACAAGTTGTGTTATGTTGCATCCATGGACTATCTTGCCAAAATTTGAATGTCCAAGGGGATGAACAAGCCTCACCTAAGAAGGTGCATAAAAGTCCAAGAGGATGAATGATAAAATCACCTAAGAAGGTGCATAAAAATCTAAGAGGATGAATGAAAAACTCGCCTAAGAAGGTGTAAGAGAGGGGGACCACCGTGTGAAAGACCCCAGGTCATAGAGGGTCAAGATGTGAGAGGCTTCCCTAACTTATCTCAACTAAGTGTGATGTTTAGGGAATGAGGATGAGAGTGATGGGGACTATGTTGCCCTACAATAACTCTACAATCCCAAGTTTTAAGATTGGGGCTAGGTGAGTCAATTTTTAGGTTCAACTCTATGCCTCAAGGAGCTCTCTGCCCGAGGACGTAAACATGGACTCTAGACGATAGCATGATGCACTAGCATCTTGAAAGTGCACTATAGTCCTTACAGTTAGACAACAACAGAGACAAGGTTGAACTCACCAAAAAAACTAATGGCTTAGCTACTCAACTAAAGGGCTAGAATGAAACAAGCAAATAAAAAATATATTCTCTAATATTGTAAAGTAGAAATGTAAGGTGACAAGGATAAGGAGGATCTCACCGATAAGTTTGTTCACCAGTTGATCCTTTGAAAAGAATGTACTCTGGCACACAAAAAGAGGGAAAATGTTGGTTGGCTGTATAGGGGCCTACCTCAGTCAGAACCCTGCTTAGGTGTTTCCACCTCCATGGACAACCAAGGAAACAAGATAAGGAAGTAATAAAGTAACAAGAATACAAGCACTACAAAATAGTACTATGCTACTAAACCAAGTGATAGAGGAGGGGAGAGGGAAGCTTACCACCTCC
This sequence comes from Sequoia sempervirens, assembly GCA_007258455.2. Taxonomy (NCBI): domain Eukaryota; kingdom Viridiplantae; phylum Streptophyta; class Pinopsida; order Cupressales; family Cupressaceae; genus Sequoia; species Sequoia sempervirens. Next base: position 728,755,526 of record VDFB02193867.1, on the reverse strand, counting down.
ACCAAGAGCACTCAAGGCTGCTTGGGGGAGAAATGAGGGGAAATCGAGCCTCTATTGCAATGGTGTGGTCCCAAATGTGCTCTACCAAAGTGACGGAGTGGAGCTTTTGCTGCAATGGAATGCTTTGATGCTTGGAGTGAGTGAAAATGAGCTTAAGAGTGAATGTGAGAGTGCAAGAATGGCAGCTTGATATGTTGAAGAAGTTCTTAGAGGATCAATTGCTTGTTGAAGGAATGAATATGAAGAATGAGGGAAGAAAATGACCATATTCTAGTCAGTCAATAGAAGGAGGCGTTACAACTTCACTGCCAATGAGAAGAGTAATATCACCGATGGCTCAGCTGTAAGAATCTACCAGGGATGTAAGCGTGTCACGTGGATGTTTGTGTGTCACGCAGGAATCCTCGATAGAAATGCCCCAACCGATGCACAAAATAGGAGCCAAGTGGACTGCCATCAGTGGGCTTAAGTGGAATTAAGTGTCCAAACTTGGTTTTCTAAGGTGGACAAAGGAAAAAAGGGGAATTGCACATAGGGTGAAAATTCACTCTTATACATTTTTCCCCCTTGATAAAGTAGATCAAGAAGAGAGAAGGGTTAGAAAAGTATACCTGAACCGTTGAGGAAGTAGTACTCAGTCTGGTGTACCTGAAGGTGCAGGAAAATCAAAGGACTCCATAGCTGCTCGAAACTATGAAGTTGGAACAAAAAAGTGTCTTAGAAGCCTGTGGAACTGTAAGGAGGCAATCCCCAAGATCTCTCACATGAAGGAAGCCCCAAGGAAGTTCCCTATAGGTACTTGGTCTTGTAGGGAAGGTATTCTCCACAACTCAAGCATGAAGAATATTGAAAGAAGTGCCCTATAGGTACTCAGTCCTGCAGGGAAGGTAATCTCCATGAAATCAAGCATGAAGAATACTGAAAGAAGTTCCCTACAGGTATTTGGTCCTACAAGGGAGGTATTCCACTCGAACTCAAGCATGAAGAATACCAAAAGAAAATCCCTACAGGTACACAGTCCTATAGGGGAGCCACTCCCAAGATCTATCACATGGAGGAAGCTTAAAGGAAAGCACCCTACAAGTTCTCAGTCTTGTAGGGAGGTATCCCTCAAGATCTCTCTCATGGAGGAACCTGAGAAAGCAGACTCCATAGAGTCAAGAAGTAGAGACACCTCTACCTATAGATAGAACATGTCAAAAGTAGTGACACGTCTACCCGTAGATAGAACATGTCAAAAGTGGCTAGTCATGCAGACCATCAATAAGTAAAAATTTCAAAGGGGTACCTTGGGAACCCTTTAAAAGGAGAGGGGTCTAGTCAAGGGATGCGCTATTTGAAAGGTAAGGTCTAGTCAAGCGGCCCCCAAGCTAGACATGAAAGGGTGAATGGAATGAGCCTAGTCGGGTTGCCCCATGTTAGATGTGAAAGAATCCATTCATCATAAAGGCTTCAAAAGAAGGGTCCCTTAGGAATCCGTCGTGAAGAAGAAAGGGGGGTCCACTCAAGGGACACACAACCAAAAGAAAATGTTCTTAGAGCAATTTGTCATCAAGGAATCCTTTCGAAAGATGTTCACTTCATCAAGGAATTCGAAAGGAAGGACATGCCCCCATGTGAGGGGTTGTAAAAGCAGTTCCCACTTTGGAGGAAGATCTTCAAGTCCTTTCTTTACAAACCCGTGATGAAGGAAACACATTCTATTAGGGTTCCAAGTTGAGAATGCGGTTCTAAGGAAAAGTTTTGTGAAGAATTTCAAGAAAATATTTGTTGGCAATGAATGCATTTTCTCGAAGTTGAAGTGTTAAAGGAATTGTCATACATGAAAGGGACAACTCAAAAAAAGAAGAGAGAAAGAGAAAGGAAGCAGAAAGAAAGAAAACACAAACATAGGACACAGGGGTAGCCTAATATTTTAGGGTCAGAACTGCTCATAAATATATATAAGTACGTATAATAATAGTACATAAATGAACTATCATCAACCCCCTACTATATTAGACCACGTGAGGAATGCACAAGAAAACAAAGTAGAAATAAAAAATTGGGTCAACATGGAAGGGGAGCCTTAAGCCCCCAATGCTTTGCATCATCCCCAATTTATCAAAAATCAATCATGAACATGGAAGAATGATGATACAAATAGAAGAAGGTTTACGAAACAAAAAGCACACCTGTATCCAAGCACCAATGGGGGTGACAAGGGTCATCTAGGCACATAGATCATGAGTATGGGGGAACACATCACAATACACACGCACAAGATCAAGAAAAAGGGACCTACTCCTAACACTGACCAGTCAAGAGGTCATCCGCTTCCCACTCTAAATCCTCGTAAGGGGAAGGAGGACGAGCCTTCAAGGGTGGAATGTTAAGAGGAGGAGCATCTGACCCTCCTACAACAAGGGCCAAGGAAGAGGGCCCCTCAAGGTCCTCTCCGCCGAGCTCTTGTGGAGTCAAAGTTAGTGATTTCATGAAGATCACTGACAGGGCCGAGACTTTGTCCATGGAATTAAACATGCACCCCATAGGAGCACCATGTCTATTCTCAGTAGATGAGGTAGGTTGTATCTGAGTTTCACTACTAAGCTCGCCGAATGAATCAAGAGTGGTGACAAACTCAAGAGAAGCTAGAAACTAGTTCTGTCACAAGGACAAAATAAGTCATCACAAGACCACCTTGCGAAGAAGGTGGACTCCTCTTACATCCTTCGTCACTAGAAGGACCAACCTCCACCTCTTTCTTTGTTGGAGGAGATGAACTCCCCACAGACAAAGCTAGGGGTGCAGAGGAAAATGAAGAAAGAACCACGATAGATACGACCAAAGTGTTAAGCATATCCATGGGCTTTGGGAAGGGATGGATGTTTGGGATGGACATCAGCAAAGGCGGCTTCACCGAAGGAGCGATAAACACCTATACCCATTTAGGGTTAGGTGCATTTGAGCTCGCAATGGAAGTTGGGAGTGGAGAAGACTGGAGAGAAACAAAAGGAAGGGAGGAAGGAGACACTACAGGAGGTCCTAATATAGGAGCAATCATGCCTTCCTCCTTCTGTTGTGAGGTGGTTTGCTTGGCCAGGAGAGCCTTTCATCGACGCTTGTGCTCATGTGCAAGGCAGTTTCTATGGCTCTTAGAGTTAGAAGTTGGAGCTTGCAAAGGGATAAGAGGTTCTTGCTAAACCATAGGAACGTCCACTAAGGCCATTTTAGGCAGACAAACAGGTTCTTGTAAGGGAGTAGGGGGAGCAGGCTAAGGAGCAACATGAGGAGTTGACTTGAGAGCCTCGATAGCGGGGCTTTTTCTGCTCAGTACCTTAGAAATAGGAGTGGTAGGAGGCCGTGGAGGTCGAGACAAGGAGAACTCTCCTAGGGAGACCTTATCATACCGAGCGGGTCTAGGTTCCATCAGCAGAACAGGAAGCTCAAATGTGGGACGTTTAGGCTTCCATCAAGCGGGCATTGAAGGGTTCTCCTACAAATGAGGAGAGGAACCTGATGGTACCACAACTAAGTGAGAAGAAGTGTCAGACTGGGCAGTGGAAGAGGAAGAAAAGGGATCACCAAATTGCTTCTCTTCTTTCCTCTTTCAGGCCTTAGTGACATCGCTATCAACCTTCAAGCAAGCCCTATGTGAGATAGCATAAGGCGAGGGAGGATACCTTACTTTCAACCTCATACATCCTTTCTTGTAGTTCTGATATGTCTTATGGAAAAGGTCCATCCTAGGTGGAAGGGGACCGATAGACGCAGGCCATGGGTGATCCAAGGAGTAGCTACCATGTGCAACCTGTAGACACCGAAATCTGGTTTAGGCCTGCGACTTCAATATTCTTCATAATTCGTATTCTTCATGGTCATGATTAAATAATGTCAATTATTTAATTATTCTCTATAGTCTTCATTTCTTCTATTAATTAAATAATCTTAATTATTTAATTAATTCACATTTTCTTTATTCTATTTGATTAATTAAATAAACGCTTTTTATTTAATTATGTTACTAATTGACCTTATCTTTCTTGTCAAATTAAATAAAATTTAATTTACTCTTTATCATATTTCAACTATAATTAAATAAATTCTTTATTTATTTAATTATTCATTTAAAAATCCTTCATCACTTAATTAAATAAATATTATTTATTTAATTATTCTTCAAATATCGAGTCTTGAATTAAATGAATTATTTAATTCATTAATTCTATTTTAACGCATTCCTCTATATTTTAGATAATTATGTGAGTTATCTAAATATTCACTTTTACTCGACTCGACATCTATCTTAATCGCTTAGTTAACTCTTGATTTGATGTCTGAGTGGTGTTCTTGAGTAATCTCTTCGTCAAATCATTCAATCGTCCAATTCTAACTCATTTGCGTGTACATGTAGATTAATTAAATATTCTTATTTAATTAATTAAATCTTGTGCGTGCATTCAGACATGAGTTGCTTTAATCAATCTTTATCTTTGTCATGCAAATATATTTCTTCTGTTTTCAAATACCAAACTGAAGATTAAATCATTTATTTAATCTTTAATTCTATTTCTAATTTGTATCACTCATGTCACTACTGACAGTTATCAGAATGCATGTCCAATTAGTCAATCTCAACTGTTCGTTGATCTTTTGATCTTGGCCTATCGTTCGAATAATCAATTTTCTATAAATTGATCTATCATTCTTCATTCCAATCTCTCTCAAAATTGAAATCTCTTTTCAAATCTTGTGAGCACTTAATCTTGAATCTTTGATATTTTGCTAATCACTATCTTAGGCTATACTTGCATGAACTTACGAGAAATCTGAGGGCAATTATACTACACAAGCAAAATGGAGAAAGGCAATCGAGATGAATCATGGAAATACGTTTGAAATTGGTGAGATTGTTTCAGTTTGTTTACTTTTTACTTTCCTTTGTTCTTTGTTGCTTAACATTAGATTTGCATTTTAGATATAGTATTGCATGTTTGCTTCTAATCTGTTTCTTGTGCACTTTCTTGGTGTTACATTTGGTGAACCCGATGTGAAGACACCATCTTCGTGAATCCGTAGACTTTTATTTTTGATTTTTGCAGGTTTTTCATACGAAACGATGCATCAGTTTGATGAAAGTGATGCAATTGACTTCCTGAACCGCATCTGACAAAAGAAACGACACATCTGAAAAGCTACGATGCATCTAAAAATTCTTGAACCGCAATTGACCGGTGAATACCGAGCTGGAATTGAAGAAAATATCGACGTATCTGACTAGTAACACAGCGACACAATTGACTAGTAAACCTTTATTTCTATTTTCAAAAATCTGAAATTTTCAATTGATTTGTGTGTTACTAATATCTGATTTTCAGCAAGTGGCCTTTTGGAGTTAACAAGCTTTTGCATGACAATTGATGAAGACGATATTGAAAACTACTAACAAGTTTTTCTACAGGACGCTTGTCGAAGACCCTAGTTAAATTTTGAAACAAATTGTTTGGTAGCGTAGCAAATATTTTGTTTGGTTTAAAATTAACAAGTGTCTACTATGTTTGCTGCGAAAGCACAAGTTTGGTTACCCTCATGACTTGGTACATTGACGTATCCTCTCCCCTTGCACATCTGTGCAATCCTGGGTGTAAGAGAAATGGTTACCAACTCTAGAACTTGGGCTTGTTCTGGTGGGAAAAAGTACTCACCACAGGATGACTCAAACCAGTAGCACCCTGAACCCAAGGGACTTCCAGTCGGTATATAAAAGTGGGTTCTTGGGGAAAACCCAAGAATCACGAGTATGGTTCTGATGAGATGGATTCGAAAGGGGAATCTCGCCATATGGATCATGCCCCACAAACGGAATTCCCGTACTAAATACCTTTTGTTTTAGAGACCAACCTATTTGTGGCCGTTGCTTGGTATAGTGTAGGGTATAGTATCATGCTCGAAGATACTCACTATTGATCCCCTTGAGTAGAGATAGTGGTTCTTGGGAGGTCATTGCCCAAAGAATTTGAAATTGGTGTGCTCGAAAGATGTTAATGAGCCGTGGAGGGGAGCCAATGCCACCAAATTTCTAAGCTATCCGCTCTTGAGAAGGAAAGGTGTTTATCACCAATTCAGGGTATTTGGGTGGGCTATACCAAGTATACAAACCCTAGGCCTTTGGCCTATTAGGATGTGCTTGTCTGTTATCAACTTAAATGTTCTTTGAGTCCAAAATCAAAACTGAAAACACTTTGTCTTATGATTGTCTTTAATTGTCAGAATTTGATCACAGAAAATGGAGTCAGTTTAAATCTCATCACTGAAAATACACAGTCACAACTATTCACCAGAAGCTCACAATTGATTTTTAGAGTCGCATCTGTTTAATTTTGAGTCACATTTTTTATTAAGAGTCACATTTGTTGAACTTTGAGTCGCATCTGTTATCACAGGTCGCATTTGTTTAGCTTTGAGTCGCATCTGTCAATATCGGTCGCATCTGTCTAGCATAAAGTCGCATTTTCCAGTTTAGCTCGCAATTGCTTTGCAAAAAACTACATGCGTTATATTCTGAGTCACAATTGTCATTACGAGTCGCATCTGTTAGAAGGTTAATCGCATCTGTCAGAGTCACACATTGAAATTACCAGAGAAACACAATTGATCACTAGAAAACCACAACTGTTAACTTGAACTGCATTTGTGAAATCTCGAGACGCATTTGTCTGATTATTAGAAAACTAGAATTCACAGTCACTGTCCAGTCAACATGATTATACCAGTTTCAGTTGTCTTTACACAAACAGTCCTTGAACAGAAACATGCAATGATTTTCTCAATTTTGCATCCTTTAGGTTCATTTAGTCATTACCATAGTTGTCTTAATTCAGAGTTTAGTTTCATCTTAGAATACATATTACCTTGCATTAAACTTCTAGAAAGGTCACTTTTACAAACTTTAGGACTAGTTCACCATCTACACTCTAGAAAGGTCATAGTGTTAATGAAATTTGTCATTGAACCTAGTTTTATTAGTATATCCTTTGTCCTACATAGAGTCCTCCTAGCTCATCAGTCTAGTTAGGAAACTCAACTTGTCTTTGATCCTCATCCTACATTGGTTCCTTGAATTAAACTAAATTGACGCCTTGGTTAGACTTTAGGTAGTTGGTCCCTTTGTCTCAGGTTCACAAAATTGACTACCTTAGAAGCTTGCTTCGAATTTACATACTTAGACACTGTCATCCTAGGATAGCATCATTTTAGACATACCTTATTTGCACAGAAAATACCAAAAAAAAAAAGTTGCATTCATTCCTTATTTTGCATACGAAAATCCCAAAAACATAGACTAGAGTCATATTGTTCATAGATATAGTTTTGCATTTCCCGCATATTGAGCTTGTCTTACATGGTTGAAACTAGGTCTAAGAGAAGAGAGAGAGAAAACATGTCGAACCCAAATGAATTCATCAATCCATTTTCTTCAAGACCTCATAAGACTCTATTAGAAAAATTCACCACTAGAAACACTCAAGGACATATTACAGTAGAAGACATAAAGGCTGCCACACAAGACCCTGAGTTTTCCTCTTTCGTAGATGAGTACCTAGCAAATGATTGACAATGATACTTAGCCAAATTTCTAGTTGAAGGCGCTACCTTACCTCCAGGATTTGATATCAGCACCTTACAAACTCAACCTACACAAGGGACAAATACCACGACTGCTAGTACTACTATACCTCAGGTCAGCGCAACTATGCCATCTAGCACACCTACATAGAGTATGACAGTCCATACGTCCCCTTTTGGTACATCTAGCATGACATCAAGATTTAATCTCACTATAGGGGCTTCATCATCCACTCCCTTCGGTCCTCTTATTGGGAGTAAAAGACCTAAAAAATCAGCCTCTACACCTTATGTCAGTGTCACAAGTTCACAGTCAACGACCATACCTAACACTAGTATCACGAGCACCATACCATAGTCGACGGCCATACCTAGTGCTCCTCTCACTAGTACTATACCACATATCACACAAACAGGGGGCATTCCCTCCTTCCAATATGGAAATCAGAATCCATTCACGTAGTTCTTGAGTCAGAATCTACTTTCCCAAACTGGTGCTCAGAATCCATTCACACATATTCTGAATCAGAATCCATTCTCTCAAATCGGTGGACACTAATCATTTACACAGATTCCTAATTAGAACCCCTTTTCCCAAAGTGGTACTCAGAATCCGTTTACATAGATCCCAGGTCAACACCAATTTATGCAGATTCTAGACCAAAACACATTTACCAACATTCTGAATCCAAATCCACCTTAGATGCCAACGTTCAATCGAAACCCATCACGAGACTTTGGATTTCAGAACACATACACGGATCCACATAATCCCCCTAGCACATCTTTAACCCAAGTTGACGTCTTACAAACACAAATACATGCATTACAAACACAAATGGATAACATGTCCGTATCAACCAAGAAATCATTTTCAACAAAGGACATATGCCCATTCCTCTTTGATAGATCATTGTACATGACCCCTTTCCCTCACGGATATGTCATACCGGATCTCCCTAAGTACAATGGAAAACAAAATCCAATAGAACATATAAGGGAATTTTCTACCATATGCATAAATGTCGCTTATGACCCCACCTATCTTATGAGACTATTTCCAAGAAGTCTTGTAGGAATTGCACTAGAGTGGTTTTTGGGTCTAGATTCTGGCATTAGATCTTGGGGTGAACTAGTTGAGAAATTTGTGGAGCAATTCTCCTTCAACATAGACCACGAGATAAATATAACAACCTTGTGTCACACAACGCAAGATGAAGGGGAAACATTCATTTCTTTCTTCTAGAGATGGAGAACTATAGCTAGTAGGTGTCCTGTCGAGATACCCGAAAAACAAAAAGTTACAATGTTTCAAGAAAACCTTCATGCAAAACTCAGGAGTAACTTAAGGGTACATTGTTGTACATCTTTTTTGAAACTAGTGGAAAAAGGGGTTATAATAGAGAAGGATCTCATTGAAAAGGGTGAACTCAAGACATCAACATCCAATAGAAACCTGATCGTACAAAACACCCCCACTGACAGAAACAGATTCTGGTCTCGCAACAAAAATGTCACCAATGATGGGGTGGTTGACACTAAAACGCTACAAGCAGGACCCCTCCTCACCTTACAAGGACCTCATACTTTTACCAACACACTTAATGCTGTCAATAAACCTCCTAATGTGGTCCAAAATACTCAATGTCCACAACCAAGAAGATTTCAAAAATGTGAGTTCACTCCCTTAGGGGAACCCATTGAGTCAGTGTTCAAACAACTGTTACAACATAATCTCATACAGCTGTAGGAACCAAGACAATATGATCCAGGACAATTTAAACCAACTTGGTGGGATGACAATTCCTTTTGTGATTATCATATAACTAAGGGACATAACCTACAAAATTGTCGACAACTAAAGAATATCATACAGGATCTTGTCGAAAGGAGAATTATTGAAGTTAGTGGACAAAAACAGAAGTCATCCAACACTAATCATCAAGTATTTTCTGACCCACTCCATGACCATGGGAAAGGAACTGTCCCCAGTTCTAGTACTAAGACCAATATGTCAGCCAACTATGCTAGTGTCAAGAACTATTATGATAGTGGAAAAATCATTCACTGCCTTTGTGCCATTGATGAGAATATCAATACCATTATTATCAATACTAATCCTGAGTGTGCCATCAATACTCGTCATACTAAGTTCACTATCCAAGGACCTCCATCGCAGCAACCACCCCAACCTTCCAAGTTACAATATAACCTTCTTGACCAGTTGGGGAAGACCCCTGCCCAAATCTCAATCTTGGAATTGTTGTGTATTTCCCCTGAGCATCGATCTATCCTTGATAAGGCTTTACAGAACACCACTATCCCTAATGATCTTGATGTCAATCGTTTCTAGGAAATGGTAGGCTACTTGACCAATAATCGCCATGCCACATTTTTTGAACAAGACTATGCAACTAAAAAGATGAACCACAATGACTGTTTACATCTAGAAGTCCTTGTTGATGACACCAAAGTTAGACAAGTTTTGGTAGATGGAGAAGCAGGGTTAAATCTGTGCACTTAAAAACTAATTAAGGCTTTAGGTATCTCAGAAGCATGTGTGGACATGACCAAGAGTATTATCATTAAATCTTATGATGATGAGGAAAGAAAATCAAAGGGAGTCGTAACACTTCCTATCAGAATTGGTCCTGCGGTAATGGAGACAAAGTTCCAGGTCTTGGATCTCACCCTTCCTTATAACCTTCTGCTAGGTAGACCATGGATTCATGCCATGAAGGCAGTCCCTTCCACGTATCATCAGTGTCTTAAATTCCCTTACAATGGCACATAAATAACTATAGATGGTGATCCCGATCGTTTCCATTATTGCACCAATCTAAAGGAGATCCCCCAATGCCAAGTGCCAGTAAACCAAGAGGCCTCATCATCTAATTCATCCTCCTATGTTGATCCAGCCACACTCACTCGAACATCTATTTTACCATCAGTTCCTACCACTCCTAGGGTTGAGATCCAAGACAAGGGTTATGGAGAGTATTACATGAAAACTTCTTATTGTGTTAGCCATTTTATTCCTCCTAAGTCATACGGTTTACCTACATCAGATAGGAGACAATCTATGGTCACTATACACATTTCCCCCCACAACAAATTTTACTAAATGGGGTGAATTAGGCAAAGAGGCCGTAAATACAGAAGATGTCACTTCCTGGCTGTATAGGGAAGATGATGAGGAACCCCTCTTACTTGCTCATATTCCTACAAATATATATGGAAAGGGTTTTAAAATCATGCAAAGCAAATGATATGATGGATAGAGTGGTTTAGGCTTAAACCAAGATGGCAGGATTGAACCAATATTTGTTTCTAAATGGCCAAAAGGAGTAGGGCTAGGGTTTCAACCAATTCAAATTGGCGTTCCTAGTACCCCATTACCCTTACTTGAGGAAGTAAGTGCTTCAAAAGATATTAAGACATCTCACGAACCAGTGGACCAATATCATTGTGACTCCTCCGACTCTAACGATTATGAGTGGGATTCCCTATCCTCTACTTCTTCCATGGACCTCGACAAGTTATTCAGAGAACTTGACTTGATGTTAAGTTCCTCATAAAATCCCTTAAATTCCTATCCACCAAAGAAAATGACAAAGGAGGAGTGGTTTAAACACTACTATTGGGAATCACTTGATCCTATCTCTTGGCAACCTAAGCCACCTGTTTTCGATAGTCAAACCTTGGCATTAGGCCCACCTATCCATCCACCTAGACCCAAACCTAAGAGAAAAAAGGACCTAGTACAAGAATTTTGTAACCACATGAATAATTCAATCTTTACCTTGACTCCATTAAAATTTGATAACTCCGACGATGACATGCCCTTAGTCTATCCCCAACTCATTGATTGGGACCAACAAGACACACCCATCTTAGACATTTTTGAGAATGACGAAGCAATTGCCGAGTTCCTGGGATTATGAGAAGGCATACCAAACGGTGATCATAAGGCTAGTTTTACTATTGACTTGGACAACAAAGCATATTTTGGGGAATCTGTTCAACCCTCCAGTCACTAAAATGAGAAAAAGAATAAACAAGATAAAAATGATGAGTCTCTAGGTGAAAACTGAAAGGCACCTTTAGACAATGAAAAAGTAAAAAGAAAGGACGCATCCAAAGGTGAAAACCTCTCTGAGGCACCTAAGGATGGAGGTTTGAACATTCTCCCCATTGCATAGGAAAGGTCACCCATGCTCATTGAAGAATTAGTAGAAGTCAACATAGGTACCAAAGAGAATCCTCAACTGGTTTATTTTGTAGCGTCATTGACAACAGAAGAGTAGCCAAAGTTCCATAACTTCTTTGCACAAAGATAGATAAATTTTTCTTGGTCATATGCGGATATGCCAGGGTTGGATCCTAAACTTGTTCTGCATCATTTTCCCTTACGACCAAGTGTCAAACTAGTGAAACAAAATTTGAGAAAAATGCACCCACAGATTGCTTTATTAGTCAAGGCAGAATTCAAGAAACTCTTAGACGTTGGTTTCATTAGATCTATCAACTATGTAGATTGGATTTCCAATCTTGTACCAGTCACTAAACCAACTGGGGGCATCCGCATCTACACTGATTTTAGAGACATCAACAAAGCTTGTCCTAAGGATGACTTCCCTTTGCCTAACATAGACATGATAGTTGACATGACATCAAGATGTGAGATGTTGTCCCTTATGCATGGATTTTCAGGATATAACCAGATCAAAATTGCAACTGAAGACCAACCTAAGACAACTTTCACTTGTCCTTAGGGAACGTATTGCTGGAATGTTATGCCCTTTGGACTCAAAAATGCTGGAGCAACCTATCAACGTGCCATGACTACTATCTTTCATGATCTAGTACACACTCTTATGGAGGATTATGTCGATGACCTTATTGTAAAATCCAAAACAAGGGAATAACATTTACAAGTTTTAGAAAAAATCTTTCAAAGGCTGGAGAAGTATAAAGTGAGACTCAATCCAAAGAAATATGTGTTTGGAGTCAAGTCAGGAAAGCTGTTAGGTTATATCATTTCTAGACGAGGCATTGAAGTGGATCCGGCTAATGTAAAAGCAATCATGGACATGCCTCCATCCACTAATCTTAGTCAACTAAGGACATTATAGGGAAGGTTGCAATCTATCAGAAGATTTATTGTGCAGTTAGCAGATAAGACACATCCTTTTCAACATCTAGTTAAGAAAGGAGTACCCTTTGCATGGACAGCTAGGTGTGAAGAGGCTTTTTAATTGATTAAAGAATATTTACTCACACCACTTGTATTAATGCCACCTGTTGAAGGAAGACCATTGATTCTTTATATTACGACAACCCATTCATCACTCGGAGCATTGCTTGCACAGAATGACAATGAAGGTCATGAAAGGGCAGTCTATTATATTAGTCTGACTTTGGTAGGTTATGAGCTCAACTATAGTACCATTGAACGTGCCTATCTTGTAGTAGTATTTGCTACTCAAAAATTGAGGCACTATATGCTAAACCATCAAACAATGTTGATTGCTAAAATAGACCCTCTGAAATATCTCCTTAGCAAGGCAACATTAACAGGATGACTGGCCAAATGGGTTATGATACTTAGTGAGTATGATATCCAGTATGTAGAAAGAAAGGCTATTAAAGGATAGGTCATTGCTGATCAATTAGTTGATGCACCCATACAGGCAGATCACCCATTAGTTGTAGACTTTCCTGATGAGTTCATGTTCACAATTGACACAAACATAACATGGAAACTATACTTTGATGGCTCACATACAAATCATGGTTTAGGGGCTGGTATACTGTTTATTACACCATAGGGTGATTCCATTCTTAAATCATTCAGGATTGCATTTCCATGCACTAACAATATAGCAGAGTATGAAGCTCTAGTGATAGGGTTTCGTATGGCAGTCAAATGGAAAATTAAGATTTTACAAGTATATGGGGATTCTCAACTAGTAATCAGACAGGTAAATGATGATTATGAGACTAAGGACGAGAAGCTTGCTCCATCCAAGTGCATGGCTGATAGCTTTAAAGAGTACTTTGACAAAGTCAAATTTCACCAAATACCTCATATTTTAAATAGGGCAGCAGACGCTATGGCTACAATTGCATCACTTCTTGACATTCCTAACAACATGCCAAAGTTTGAGTTCTTGGTAGAACAACTTTTGGTCCCAGCCTACGATATCCCAGATTCTGAAATGGTATGTGACATTGTTGGTCCTGATTCCCCATGGTACAAAGAAATCCATGATTACCTTCATGCCAAAGTCATACCCACTGGCCTATCAAATAACCAACGTAGGACATTCCTTCGCAAGTCCGCCAAATACACCATCATCGGAGATACACTATATAGACGCGCCTTAGATAATACCCTACTGAGATGTCTTGATTCTAATGAAGCACAAGTAACCTTGCGTGGGGTACATGAGGGTATATGTGGCTCCCATTCTAGTGGTCCTACCTTAGCCAAAAAGATTATGAGACTGGGTTATTACTGGCCTACTATGGAAAAAGACTCATATGTCTTTGTAACGAAATTCCGCCAATGCCAAGTTCATGGAGACTTGATACATGCACTAGCACAGAAGCTCCATCCTATAATGTCACCATGGCCCTTTGCCCAATGGGGACTCGACCTCATAGGTAAGATCCACCCCACATCATCTAATGGACACAAATTCATTATCACTGCCACCGAGTATTTTACTAAGTGGATTGAAGCCATTCCTATGACATACATTACCGGCACACAGATTTCTAGGTTTATCCTGAACTATATCATCTGTCGGTATGGTGTCCCTCAGTCCATAATAACTGATAATGGGCACCCATTTAAGAACCAAGAAGTCCGCCACCTATGTGATGAATTTCATATCCAACATCACTTTTCCACTCCATACTACCCACAAGGTAATGGCCAAGCAGAGGCATCTAACAAGACTATCATTAGAATCCTCAAGAAGACTATCAATGATGCTGGTCCTGACTGACATTTATAGCTTAACCCTGCCTTATGGGCTTATCACAAAAGTATCCGTACTCCCACTGGTGCTACTCCATATTCTCTTGTATTTGGTTTTGAAGCTATTCTATCTATTGAGGTCAAGATTCCTTCCCTAAGGGTATCCCTGAAAGGCCACATTGATGATGAAGAGTACCGAGTATCGAGACTCCATGAGCTAGAATTCCTGGATGAGCGAAGACCGAAGGCACTAGACCATCTTCAAGCATATCAGAATCGCCTTCGTCGTAGCTATAACAGGAAGGTATTGAACAAAAACTTTAACATTGGTGACTTGGTTTTAATGGAGAACCCAAAGAATCAAGCAGAAAGATAAAAACTAGGAAAGTTTGAACCAAATTGGTTAGGACCTTATGTTGTTATGGAAGCTTTTGGATCAGAAGCGTACAAACTCTCTACTCCTAAAGGGGAACCATTGTCCTCACCAATCAATAGTCTGCATTTGAAGAAGTTCTACGCATAGCTTCTGGGAGCCTTTGTCTTAATTGGTAAAAATACAAAAAAAAAAGAAAATCACAAAAAATCATTATCAAGGTGAAAACCTGGAAAACAAGCATCTTGGTAACACCAAAAAAATTAGATAATCTAGAAAATAGTAAATACAAATCATTCATCCAATAGTGAAAACCACTTCGGTGGCGCTTTGGATAGGTACCATGGTGAAAACCTGGCAAACAAGTGCCATGTGTAGTTAATTCTGCTCCTTTGTCTACTATTATTTGAATCATAGTCCTTATTAGTGTACATAGTCCTTATCATTGTACATAGTCCTTATCATTGTATATAGTCCACAACCCTGTATATAGTCCACTTCCCTATACATATCCCTTATCCTTGTACGTACTAACTATCCCTGTACATATCCCTTATATTTCATAACCCATCGCTTGTATATACCATTTCATAATAAGTGGTAGTCTTTCCCATAACTTGGAACGATTGACATCGATTGCATTTCATATCCCCCATTTTACCCTATTCATAGTCAATTGGTCTTATACTTGATTGGGGACAAACACTTGACATGTGTCATATTGGTTCTTACATTGGTTGTGTTGAAGACGTAAAACCATGGAAAATCCAAGAACATCGCAAAATGACCTGAGAAAACACAAAAACATTGGAAAACTTCAAAAAAGACAAAAAACATCAAAACATTTCAAAAATCCAAAAACAGAGTCAAAGTTAGTCTCACTTGTTAGTCTTTGTCATTTGTCAAACTATGTTGCCTCTGCGACTAGACGTAGGCAAGGCCATATGCCGATGTGCCCCTGAGGCATTAGGTTAGTCCATTTAGGTTAGTCTGTATAAATTTATGATTTAATCCATATGTCTATATGACAAGGTCGTTGGTCGTGTCGAACTATGAGGTCTCTGTGTGTATAACGTAGGCAAGGCCATCAATCGATGAGCCCCCAAGGCCGCACTAGGTCAGTCCATTAGGGTTCGTCACATTCACTTTCACACACATCTTCTATTTGTAGTTAGTCTGGTCAGTCAAGTCAAGTTGAACTACGAGGTCTCTGCGTGTATAACGTAGGCAAGGCCATCAATCGATGAGCCCCCGAGGCCGCATTAGGTCAGTCCTTTAGGGTTTTGTCGTCACACACAGTCAATTGTCAACGCATCATCTCAAGTCATGCATCAATCTGGTGAACAAGTTAGCAATGTCTCTAAGTCAAATCAAACAACTTGCCAAACAAAACAATCAAAACAGATCAACAAATGTCTGCTATAGGATGTGTCCTTCCTGGAAACAAACATCATCATCATGGAAATCAACCTGTATCTTGTTCAGGATGGGTCCTTCCTAAATACTGATATCAACAAAACAATTTGTCTTATACAAGATGAGTCCTTCCTGCATAATCGACATTGTCAAAAAATCAAACATAGTCTTACACAGGTTATCACATCAATGGTATCTAACTCAACGTCTTATACGATACATGTCTTTCTGAAACCAGGCTTCATCATGCCTTATACAGATTGTCATAACATCAAAACCAGACTCACAATCTTATTCGGTATGTGTATCTCCTGATATCAGTCTCTAACAATCAATCTTTTTCTCAATCAAAACAAATCAAACAAACAAATCAAGTTTTGGGAAAATATTTTATTGGCTTATTGACTTTATGGCTTATTTATCTTATCATTTATCTTGAATTGATGACTAGGAATAATGTTACTAGCTTTCTCAATGATGTCCCATGAAGGATTTAGAGAAGCAACGATGTATTAGAATTCTATTTTCTTTGACTGCTACCTGTCGACTGTCTTTTACATTTTATTTTGAATCATGTTACTAGTTTCCTCAAGGATGTACCATGAGGGATTTAGAGGAGCAATGATATCTCATGACCCGTCTTTTACTTTGTTTGTTGTCTGCAGTTTGTCCTGACAAAAAAATTGGGGCAACTTGTGCCCTTAGTATGAGTTAACGACAATCCTTGTCTACGACTATCTATTATTAGCAAGTGGATGACCTTGCATACCTTGATTTATGTCATATCATGGTGTTTTTATCCATTTGTATTAGTCCCGCCCAATGATGATAAAGTGCAATACCTTTTGTGATATAGCAAAATATTGAAGATTGCTAATACTAACATCTATCTCCTATCTTTCGTTCTATCTCAATCTTTCTTTCTGCACTAACAGTTCTTCTTTCTTGCATTATGACGAAGTCCTGTGACACAAAACATTATACATCATCCTGCATCAACGTACATGTTAGAAAAATACATACATATAGGCATATTTCATATCTAGATCATCATGGCATAACAGACTTTCATCATCA
The DNA here is from genome assembly GCA_007258455.2 of Sequoia sempervirens. Classification (NCBI taxonomy): domain Eukaryota; kingdom Viridiplantae; phylum Streptophyta; class Pinopsida; order Cupressales; family Cupressaceae; genus Sequoia; species Sequoia sempervirens. Next base: position 728,738,067 of record VDFB02193867.1, on the reverse strand, counting down.
AACAATACATATCATAAGCATTTCATGTACAAAACAACTGTAAATACATGCATCACATTACATTGGTATAAGCATCACATGTAGCTGGCATTATACATATTAACATCATATTGCATCTCATAAATTATAAATCGCATACATCATATAGAATTAACATTATATTATTAAGCTACATAAACATCATAAAATACATATACTCATCCATCACATAGGCATATCATATAAACATCACATGTATAAATAAAGACTGCATAATCAATACATAGAAATGCATATCATGAGAATCACCGCCAAAATCATATATATATATCTTGCTCAACTATGTCACATCACAATGTCATAATGTATCAATAATACATGGAAGCCCATAGGCTATAAGATCATAATACAATGTCTCGATGCATCTCAAAAAGTATCCCTATCCTAAATTGCCACTGCTATCATGCTTGGAGTGTGTGGAGGAATGATGATGGGAACCCGATGACCTGTGAGCTAAGGGAGGTCTATCATATGGACCTGCTTTGCATGGCTACTCCACCCCCTTTGTGCTAACTGTCCTACTGTGGGTCCTGGTCTGGGATCTGCTACTGTGTGCCTCTAAAAAATTGGGAGCCCGTCTCTTTGGTGGAACCTCTGCCTCATACAGATCCCGATAATATCTCTCTCTTTGCCCAGCTCTGACTAGCTCTCTGGCAAAGGCAGCTGATGGCCTCGTACATAAGGCTCTGAGCTTTGAGAATCTCTACTCTGTCTCCTATCGCCGAGCTATGGCCTGATCTCTCTCCATCACTGCTCTGTCCCTCTCCATCTTATATGCATCCCTCTCGGACATCAGAACTCTCATCTGCTCCTCCAAGGATGCAACCTAAGCATGCAATGTATTTGTATCCGGATCCACTGCCCCTATCTCCTCCTATCTGTCCCTCACTCTCCCATCCTCATCCTCATCTATCTCTCTAGGATCTGATCCTGAATCTCTCTCTCGTGATCATCATCTCCCTCGTCATCCTCCTGGTAGGCACCCAACAAACCCATGGCATCAATCTCTGCCTCCTCTCTGCCTGCCTCCTTGGTACCTATCTCCTCCTCTGCTGGGATTTCTAGAATAGCTGCCTCTGTAGGCTGCACCTCCTCTCCACCTATCGCAGTATCCACCTCTTGCCCTCCTCTCCTTGTCCCTCCTCATTGATTGGTGACAATGGTGGCCCTCATCCCCTTTGACCACGTTTCCCTCTCCTACCTCTGCGCCATCCACCTCGGCCATCATCTCCTCCATCACCACGGCCTCCTCTGCCTCCCTAACCTCTATCTCTGTCGCGCCTGCCTCGTGGACCTATCCCTCGCCGCTCTACCAATACTGGCTGCTCTGGATCTATCAAGGGGATCGGCCTGTGAACTGCCCACCATTGGTCGTACTTCACTGTGGTCCCTGGGTCTGCTAGACCATCTCTCCATCCCCATGGAACTGCTTGTAATGCATCAATGTCTGCCTCTGCTATGGCCACTAAAATCTTTGGATCCCATAGCGGGACCTCTCACGAGGAACTCGCAAACTCTGCCCGTCCTCTAGGCACATCTTGCACCTCTCCAAACTGCCTTAGGACATGATCTAGCAACTAACGCTCTATAATGTGGACATGTGACACTGTTCATCCAACCAAGAACTGTGCCTATCTACAAAATGGAAAATGCTCATCCTCATCTGACCACTCGTCACACCCCAGGTATGGTCTCCATGTAAAATGCTCCATAGTGTCTATAGCATGTCTGAAGTAACCAGTATCTCCTATGTGGTGCTGAGTATTCACCCCCGCATAACAGAAGGCGTAAGGAGCTCCATGTGGAAGATCAACTGTTGCAGGTGGCCAAAAAATGGCAATGTTCTCCCATGCCCATACCATCAGGAGCGTGGTACCACAACTCATCGACTATGCCTCTTGGTAGGAAATATCATGCAAGTGAAAATATAACATCCTGAGCACACATGAACCCCAAGCATATACCACTCGATGCTCGATCATGCCTACTAGCATCTCCCCCCACCCCACGGGAAAACCATGACCTCGGTGGTCAGGAAGTACTATCCCGCCTATCAATGTACATAATAGAAAGTCTAGTTGTCTATACCTCTGGGCCAACACATGCCACCTAATCTCATAGTCATCAAATCCTAACTGCCTAATGTTAGCATGTGGGTAGTATCTACACATCTTAGCTGCACCCCTCTGGGTATCATATGTCACCCGTGTGCCTCTAATAGGTAGTCTGAGGATCCTATAGACATCCTCTAAGGTAACCGTGGCCTCTCCCATTAGTAGGTGGAAAGACGATGTCTCTGAGTGCCACTTCTCACACAAAGCTATCAACAATCCCCGATTTGCCCGAATCTGGGGCATGTCTATCACGTGCAGTAAACCCAGGTGCCATATAATCCGTCGCTCTGCTAGCTGCAAGCTATCTCTGAATCAAAACGTCATCAGTCTCGACTCCCATGTATATATCATGTCTAGCACAACCTGCAATGGCATTATACATGCCTCATGTCAGCCTCAATCATTTATTCTAGTGCAAACTGACTATACTAAATAAAATTCAAATGCGTCATTATTTTGCACATGCGTCATTTTTTAACATATGCGGTGCATAAAATTCAAATGCGTCATTATTAAACAAATGTGGCTAATTACATCACATGTGTTACACTAAATTCATATGCGTTGAAAAATAAATGTTGCATTGCAAATTATTTAAATGCATTTTAAAATAAACACATGCAGCTATTCTAAATGGAAATGTGATGCAAAATGTCAAATGCGTTTCATAAATATACAAATGCGTTGAACCACAGACTAGCTATGCAAAATGGCTAACTTGAAATTACAAATGCGGCTTTCCACAGAAAGATGTGTTGTTCGCGCACACAAATGCAGTGATTTATTAAAATGACACATAACTAAAACATACATTAAATGCATAAAAACACACGCAAATGAAAATTTTCAAAAGCCAAGTTTGAGGTACATACCGGGGGGTCCGCGTCAGTTGGGCTTTGCAAGGTCCGGATCCTGTAGGCGCGATGATGAGTGTGCGGAACACGCGACATCCTTGCTGTGGGTGCAGAGCAAATTCTCAATTCTAGGGCTAGGTGGGTGAAAATGAATTGGTTTTTACCCCTATTCCTATATATACCTAGGGCTTAGGTGGCATTTCTGTCCTACTGGCCGTGTTAACTTCCCATTTTGACCAGCCCGTACCCGTTCCTGACATTTCCAACCTCAATTCTGCAAACTCCACTGCATTTCTGGCTATCCAATGGACTAATCGGGAGCATTTCCAAAATTTTCTAAACTTTTTCAAAAATTTCTCAATTTTCCCGAGGGGGCATACCTTCACTTGTTCTAATTTGGAGCATTACTAGGGCATATTTCTTATCGATTTTCTTTGACACAACGCGGAAATGACATTGTATCAAAGAGGGGCAAATGTAGACACCAAAATCTAGTTTAGGCCTGCGACTTCAATATTCTTCATAATTTGTATTCTTCATGGTCATGATTAAATAATGTCAATTATTTAATTATTCTCTATAGTCTTCATTTCTTCTATTAATTAAATAATCTTAATTATTTAATTAATTCACATTTTCTTTATTCTATTTGATTAATTAAATAAACGCTTTTATTTAATTATGTTACTAATTGACCTTATTCTTCTTGTCAAATTAAACAAATTCTTATTTAATTTACTCTTTATCATATTTTCAACTAAAATTAAATAAATTCTTTATTTATTTAATTATTCATTTAAAATCCCTTCATCACTTAATTAAATAAATATTATTTATTTAATTATTCTTCAAATATCAAGTCTTGAATTAAATGAATTATTTAATTCATTAATTCTATTTTAACGCATTCCTCTATATTTTAGATAATTATGTGAGTTATCTAAGTATTCACTTTTACTTGACTGCATCTATCTTAATGCTCGTTAACTCTTGATTTGATGTCGAGTGGTGTTCTCAGTAATCTCTTCATCAAATCATTCAATCGTCCAGTTCTAACTCATTTGCGTGTACATGCGGATTAATTAAATATTCTTATTTAATTAATTAAATCTTGTGCGTGCATTCAAACATGAGTTGCTTTAATCAATCTTTATCTTTGTCATGCAAATATATTTCTTTTATTTTTGAATACCAAACTGAAGATTAAATCATTTATTTAATCTTTAATTCTATTTCTAATTTGTATCACTCATGTCACTACTGACAGTTATTAGAATGCATGTCCAATTAGTCAATCTCAACCGTCCGTTGATCTTTCAATCTTGGCCTGTCGTTCGAATAATCAATTTTCTATAAATTGATCTATCATTCTTCATTCCAATCTCTCTCGAAATTGAAATCTCTTTTCGAATCTTGCGAGCACTTAATCTTGAATCTTCGATATTTTGCTAATCACTATCTTAGGCTATACTTGCACGAACTTACGAGAAATATGGGGGCAATTATACTACACAAGCAAAATGGAGAAGGGAAATCGAGATGAATCATGGAAATATGTTTGAAATTGGTGAGATTGTTTCAGTTTGTTTACATTTTACTTTCCTTTGTTCTTTGTTGCTTAACATTAGATTTGCATTTTAGATATAGTATTGCATGTTTGCTTCTAATTTGTTTCTTATGCACTTTCTTGGCGTTACACAACCAACACTCTATAATTGGTGTCATGGATCACATGCATGTAATCTCCGTGGATAAATTTTAAACATTTATGCACGACGAAGGGTACCACATTCATCACCACTAGCCAAGGGATACCCAATTTTACCCTAAAGAGTTCAGATCTAGGAATGATATCAAATAAGAGATTCATGAACTTTGGTCCAACTAAGATCAATAGGACAATACTACCCAAAGGGGGTAAAAAAATCCCATCATGCGTGCAGATGAAACTCACAAGAGCATCGTATCCATCCTTATGTAAAAATTTTATAAGCATAATCTCCTCCATTATTATGTTCACCTGTGACGTTGGATCAACAAGAACACTAGCTATAATGTTTCCGTTGATCCACTCAAGAATGTAAAGGGGAGATGGTTCCTTATTAAATCCTATCGACAAGTCCTGTGAAGTAAAGGTTATGCCAACACTACTATCCATAGGTTGTGTAGAGGGGATGGGTTGATGCAGGAAGGAGGCCATTACACACACTAGACAACACTTTCACAGAGTTCCTAAAGGTTAATGGATAAGACAGTGACCCAATTAAGGTTTTGTCATGCAATACCTTTGGAACCTTCCAACTACATCAACTAGGGGTTGTGGATTGGGTTGCAAGGTGACAGCCTTACAACACTCACACCTACAACACTCCTAGAGTACAAGGAAAATAACTACCAGTATCGCAAGAACGAAACCAAAATGGTTCACGTCGGGTTGACCTAAATTGTAAGAGAGGGTGACCACCATGTGCAAGACCCCAGGTCATGGAGGGTCAAGATGTGAGAGGCTTCCCTAACTTACCTTAGCTAAGTGCGATGTTTAGGGCATGAGAATGAGGACTATGATGCCCTACAATCACTCAGCAATCCTAATTTTTAAGATTGGGGCTAGGCAAGTCAATTTTTAGGTTCAACTTTGCACCTTAGGGAGCTCTCTGCCCAAGGATGTCAATGCAGACTCTGGACGATAGCGTGGCACGCTGGCATCTCGAGAGTGCATTGTAGTTTGTACGGTCAGACAATAGTAGAGACAAGGTTGAACTCACTAAAATGACTAACAACCTAGCTACTCAACTAAAGGGAAAAAATGAAACAAGCAAATAAACAATATATTCTCTAATATTGTAAAGTAGAAATGTAAGGATGACAAGGGTAAGGAGGATCTCATCAAGAAATTCGTTCACCAACTGATCCTTTGAAAAGCACGTACTCCTGCACATAGAAAGAGGGAAAATGTTGGGTGGTTGTATAGGGGCTTGTGTTAGTCAAACCCTTGTTTAGGTGTTTCCACCTCCATGGATAGCCAAGGAAACAAGATAAGGAAGTAATAAAGTAACAAGAATAAAAGCACTATAAAATAGTACTATGCTACTCAACCAAGTGAGAGAAGAGAGAAGAGGGAAGCTTACCACTTCCACCAAGAGCACTCAAGGCTACTTGGGGGAGAAATGAGAGGAACTCAAGCCTCTGCTACAATGGTGTGGTCCCAAATGTGCTCTACCGAAGTGACGGAGTGTAGCTTTTGCTGTAATGGAATGCTTTGATGCTTGGAGTGAGTGAAAATGAGCTTAAGAGTGAATGTGAGAGTGAAATAATTGCAGCTTGATGTGTCAAAGAAGTTCTTAGAGGACCAATTCCTTGTTGAAGGATTGAATATGAAGAATGAGAGAAGAAAACGTCCATATTCGGGTCGGTTGGCTGAAGGAGGCATTACAAATTCACTGCCAATGAGAAGAGTAATGCCTTTGCTGACTTATCAACAAGAATTTGTGAGGGAAGTATGTTCACCGCATGGACATCTACGCGTCGCACAGGCATCCCCAATAGAAACGCCCCCATCGATGGACAAAATAGGCACCAAGTGGACTTCCATCAATGAGCTTAAGTGGAATTAAGTCTATGAACTTGGTTTTCTAAGGTGGACAAAGGAAAAAAGGGGAATTGCACATAGGGTGCAAATTATCTCTTATACAGAAGGCTCATAAATGTCCAAGAGGATGAACGAAAAACTCACCTATGAAGGTGCATAAATGTCCAAGAGGATGAATGACAAACTCACCTAAGGTGCATAAACGCCCAAGAGACGAAAAAGACAAAAATAAAGGGGTATTGTAAACAACACTATTGTGCCCAGTAAAAAAAAATTGCTTCATTAAGGCATTTTGATATGGGTGGTCAATGTCTTGTAAATTTTTTGTCAAAAGTCAAAATCTCTAAAAAGAGAAAGTTTCTATTTTTAGAAAGTTTCTAAAAATAAAAAGTTTCTATTTTTAGAAGTATCTAAAAACAAAAAGTTTCTATTTTTATAAACTTTCTACTTTTAGAGACTTTCTAAAAATAAAAACTTTCTATTTTTAGAAAGTCTCTAAAAATAAAAACTTTCTATTTTTAGAAAGTCTCTAAAAATAGAAAGTTTTTAAAAATAGAAACTTTCTATTTTAGAGACTTTCTAATAATAGAAACTTTATCTTTTTAGAAATTTTCTAAAAATAGACTTGAGTTAGGGTTTTTTGGGTTTGTTGTCAAATGGATATTGACAAAACTTTCTAAAAATAGAATCTTTGCTTGGAGGGCTCTACTTGATTATGATTGGTTGAAAATGTTAGAATTAGCTATGGTTGCCAAATCTTGAGACCAAATGGAAAGCACAAAGAGAGAGAATAGAATGTGACAAGAATAAACTTTATTCTTATCAATATGATTCAATGATATGATTGTGATGTATAATGTAGTAGAGACCCCTTGGTTATATACCCAAGGTGAGATACAAGATGTCATAGGAGTATGAAAAGTGTCTTAATCATATGACATGAGACAACTAATCACAACTACCCAATTTCACATGTGTTACAAGTCAAAAAGATAAGATAACAACTAATGACAACTAACACCTAGAAATATTTCTTCCTAGGACCTAAGTAAACTTACCATGTGTAAATAAGTCCCCTAGTAATGAATTAACTAGGTACAAGATTTTATTTACACCAACACCCCCCTTAAGTGCAACTTAGGGAGTAGAAGATTATTATGCAAATGATGCAAAGATGCAAGAATGGGTCCCGGCTACTAGGCCATGTTAGGTACCCATGTACATATGCAAATGAAATCAATGCAATCTCTCACAAATAAAGAAAAGGAGAAAACCTAGTGGGACAAACTCCTCCCCAAAAGAGAGATGAAATACAAAAAAGAAATTCTCTCAAAGATGCATGAGAAGGCAAAAAATCCATGTGAGGAAAAAGACCCCCCCAAAAGAGAGAAGTAGAAGAGAGACAAGGCAACCCCCCCTTAATGTTGAGTCTCCTATAATGATGGTAGAAGATCGACATTGAATGATGAAGATGATCCAATCTCGCCAAACAATGTTCCTCCCCTTAGGAAGAAATAAAACCATGTATGTATGCAAGATGTCAAGAATATGAATGATGGATGATATCTCTGAAGCATGCTCAAGTGTCTCCTTGTTGATGCCGAAAGCTAACACACTCCAAATAGGTGTTCTAGGCCACACTGTTGAAGAGGACAATCTAGAATCTAGTAGAGATGAATGTAGAGCACAATCCAAAGAAAAAAATATCCCCTCTAAAGACAAATAAGCATCCTCCAAATGTTGTCCAAAAGTATCCACACTCACACCAAATTGCAAAGAACGATCATGTAGAGATTGAAAAACAGGGTCAGAGTGTTCCCTCGCAACAATTAAAGAAGGATATTCTCCATCAAAGAGAAGATGAATTCCATCAATGATGTCTCCCAAATTTTCAAGATGAGTCTCCAAAAACAAGTCCAAAATACCTGCCAAGAAGTCATCACAAGTTGCCAAATCTGAAAGACAATGAGGATCCTGCTACACTAAATCACAAGGAGCCAAAATCGTAGCAACACAATCATCATCAACTACAACAGTAGATGGATGAGATAGAATGAATGACACAAGAACTAGATTTGATGTGAGAAATCCCAAGTTCAAGAAGCCAAATATCTCCTTTGAATCATGGTTCATATGATCGATAGCTAAAGGAACAATGTCACCATCAAAAGAAGAATATGCAAAGGTATACAACCAAGATGAATGATCAACCACCCTGAGTAGCAATGATATCTCTACTCCCCAAGTCTAGAATGATGACTGAATTAGGTGTGAACTCCATAGTCCTCCCATCTCCACCATGTGTAATCTGATATATGGAAAGAAGATTGTTCATCAAATGAGGAACACACAAGACATCCTAGAAAGTGTTGTCCCCAAAAATAATAGATCCCTTCCCAATTACACTCATGTATGTATTATTTCCCATCAAGATAGGAGACATAGTACAAGGATAAAATGAAGAGAATATAGACTGCAAAGATGCCATATGATGAGATGCTCCTGAATCTAGAAGCCATCTCCCTGGTCCATGACCTGAAAGAGAACAAAGAGCTTGTCCTTTAGATCCTGATGTAGATGCTTGATATTTGTCCTTTTTAGACTGTTTTGAAGAAGAAGGAGGTGATTCAGACATTCTAGAAGGTAAATCAATATGATTTATTTTGAGAAGATTTTTCAACTCATCAATATACTTCTTATAAAAATAGTGTTCTTCATGTCCATCCTTCTTTCAATATGCACAAAAGGCCTCTCCTTCTTAGATGATTCTGATTCTCTATGTGGCTTATTCTTTTTCTTCTTTTGCTTCTTATCAAGATTCCCTGATTATTTTTGTAGCTTAGACTCACTTGCCACCAATTCTTGTGACTTGGAAGACTTGATTAGACCCATGTTCATTAACTTAGCTTCCTCTTAGATAGGGAGATTTGCAAAGTCATCAAACATAGGATCAACATATGATGCTCCCATAGAAATTTGATGGGTATGAAAGCCAAAAATAAATACTGAATACTTAGCGCCAAGCTTGGATAACACATTTAGAATCAACTGTAAATCCTCTTTATCAATGGTGTACTCTTTCAACTGTGTTCTTAGTTGCCTAACTTTGGAGATGTATGTTGATGGTGTTTTGTGCACAATAACAACTCAAACAAGATACAAGTATCCTATCTCTCTTGAAAGGTAAATCTCTATCAGCAAGCCTCAAGAGATAACCCCAAGGTCTCTAGTGTTAGGTCTTGATAATGCAAAAACAACTCAGTGATAAATGTGAAAATGTTGGTAATCACAAAGGGACCTTACAAAAAAATGCTGGATCTTCAAACTTATCACATTTTGCAATATTTTTATATTTGAAATTCTAAATTTAACCCAAATGATAAAAGAAATAGCAAAAGATGAGGGTTTAAGAGATATTTCTAAGATTAAAACTACTTCTAAGACCAACAATGTGAATGATAAAATGCTTGAAATGGACCAATCCCTTAAAACCAATTCTTGATCAACCCTATTTTGCAATTGAAATGAATAAAAAATCCATAATTGAAATAAGCACAACAAATATAAGGTTTAGGTTAACTTTACACAACTTACAATCAGCTAATTGCTAAAAGTATGGACTAGGGATTGCTACAAACACTTCAAGCACCAAACCATAAACACCATTGAATCATATCTAACTCGAAATAGAATGTATAACTAATATTTTCCAAGCAATCTCAAAAGATAGAATAACAAGAACCATGCAAGATAAATCAACACAAGAAAGATCACCAAGGCACAATGTCTTCACTTGTATTGAATCACCAAATAGTAGCAACAATTCCAGTATTCTGTATTTCAACACTTGCTTCAAAATAGACTAACTCATAACTCTAGCTCCTGCTCTATCACTAACTTGCTCCAAAGTTCAACTATCTAGCCCTTAAAAATGAGGCGAAATGCCCTATTTATAGAAATTCTATGCTATTGAGGCCCAAATAGGGTTATACAGATGGTCAACCAAAAACAAGTCGGCCAAGAAAGTTCTAGAATAAAAAAATATTTTTGCATTAACTGCTTGAAACTTTTCTAGGTTGGCCTGCATTCTCCATTGTATCTCGGTCCAATGCATGTAGGAAATGAAAGGAGAGATAATGGGAAGCACAAATTTTGATGCAATCATTCATTAGCTGGCCCCTTGTCCTTATCTCAATCCAATTTATCTTGCACCTTAAGAAAAACCTTCTCTAAGTCAGCCAATGGTGGAGTAATTAACACTTTAAATCTTCTCTCAATGGATTTATTCTCCTCCCTTGATTATTTGATGACCTTATCCCATTCCACATTGAGATATTGATATTTCTCCATGACAGTAATATAGATGGATGCATTAACTAAATGGTGGATTGTGATTGGACCATCATCAATTGGGGCATAAACCTCATGCCACCATTTCCTCAATTGTTCCAAGCTCAGATGTTTCGGTGCAAACCTCTTCCTTCTAGTCATTATCTCAAAGAATGAAATACATTTATTGTAAATTTCATTCAAAGTATTTCCTACCTGCTGACCTTGCTTATGAATTTTCTTCATAACCCTGTGTTTGATCTACAAGGCCCCATACCACTCCCAAGGTTCTAAAACCTCTGAGGAAGGCAGGATTCCATCACTCACCAATCTTTCTTCAGTATAATCCATGATGGTCTTTATTTTATGCAGGAGAAGGTCTACATCAGTTTTTTCCTGCCCCAACAAATTCTGTAGCCACTCAAATGACCTATGTGCATCTCCACAAGTTGAAAAAATATCCTTGATCATGCCATCCCCTCAGTGTCCTACTCCTTGCAACCATTCATGGGTAGCCTGTGTGGAAGCCTTCATCTTCACAAGCTCACTAAATGCCTCTTTAGGAAACAATCCCTTAGGAGCTATCCCTTCACTTCCCATAGCCCACAAAGGCTTCATCAGATGCTGCACATATCTCTACATATCACTCAATTGCTTTTGCAACCTCTCCTTTGCCTCTATTTCTTTATCTAGTCTCCTTAGAATGGCTTGAGAGGATTCTTGGAATTCTTCTTTTTCTTGATCCTTGCTTGTAGGCCCCAAGTTTATTGGTTGAATGATGTAATCTTGAGGAACTATCTCATCCTTGTTTTTGTCTACTGTAGGAGTAGCAATATGAATTACCCTGTTATCTGCCTCATCCCTGGTGATCTTAGAAATCACCCTAGTCTTCTTCTTTGCTTTTCCCTTTCCAATATTGTCTAGTAGTTCATCATAGTTGGGAGGGGTATCATCCACAACTATCTTCTTGCTCTTTAATCTCTCACCGAGCCAACCAGGAGTAGAGGCATCTAGCTGTTGCTCATCTTGGTTTTCCTTTTCTAGTTGATCCATGGAGGAGTCAACATTCAAATCTTGCGCTGTAGAGACTTTTTCAATTTCTTCTTCCCTCTCATCTTCCTCCTTGTCTTCCTCTGGATTATGATTCTCTTCTTGATCAAGTGTCTCTATTACCACTTGGATTGGAGAGGGAGTTCTCTCATGTGCTTCTTCCTTTTCCATGGTTTTCTCTTCTTCATCACCAATAGGTGAGTCTTCATATGACACCAAGGATGATTGCAAGATCCTATCAATTTCCACCTTTGCACTGTGAAGATCCCCAACCTTGAATTCTTCTGCGTCCTCACCTTGAGGGATATCCTCAATGTCTACCTCTATGGACTGCTTTTCCTCATTATGAAATTCTTGAGTTGAAGGAGGGGTAGAAGCATCCCCTTGTTGTTGCATAGCAGAAGGAATTGTAGGGGCACCTTCTTTCACCAGACTTTCTTTAGGAGATGGAGTTCTGAATTTCCTTGTATAGACTTGTGTCTTCTCCCCAACACACTCACATCTATCAACTGTGGTCTTGTACCATCTTTTCCCTTAGGATTCTCACTCTTCTTCCTTGATTTTCTTGCTAATCTTCTCCTTTTGGGCACAGGGACACTATCATTCCTCACTTCTTCTTCATGCTCCTCCTCCTGAATAGATTTGTCCTCTTTAGAAGTAGTCTTTCTTTTCTTAGCAATGGGATTCCTTTTCTTTTCTTCCTTTTCCTCTACTTGAACACCCTTGATTTTTATCTTGAAGGGAGAACCCACCTTTTCTTTTCCCTTCGAGTCCTACTCATCTTCCTCAGAAGTGGATTGGGACTCCAAGTTTCCCATCACGTCATAGGTGTATTGCTTCCCTTCACTGTCCAGTTCCAAAATCTTGTGTTTAATCCATAGCTTGGTGTATTTGATCATAGGAGCATTGATTTTCTCCAACTCTTTCTTTTCCTCTTCCAACCAGTCAATTTCACCTATTGGCTTGTCTTTAATTGGCTCATAGTCATGGATTTGTATCACCTCCCCATAATCATCAATCTGATTAGGGATGGCCTTGATGGTATAAAATCTGATCAAGTGAGTAGAAAACCTTGAGAACTTCTTCCTTCACACCTCAAATTCATCTTTACAGTTAGCCCAATAGTCCTCAATATCATCTTTATGTCTGAAATCTCTATTGTATTTATTTTTAGCCCCACCTGTTCTATCAAATCTAGACCTCTTGGAGTGAAATGACAAGCCTAAAGTACCCATTTCTACCTCAGAGGAGTGCACTATGATTAGGGAAGGACAAGCCTCATTGCCTCCTATTCTCAAAGGGAAGTCATTTCCAAAAGCATCTTATGCATGTCCTTCAAAATGGCATCAAAGGTAGAAATTTTCCTTGTGACTTCCAAAAGTATGATGTGATCAATTGTGTATCTAGGAAATCTATATGGAGCTCTCTGATAACCATCAATCCTTATGTAGGAGAAGGTGGGAAATTATATGAACCATGCCCCAAAATTCTGGATTAGCTCCTTGGCAACATAAAAAATCCTCACATGCTCTACACCTTAGAGCAACCTTGTAATATGCATGGTGAATGCATTGTTCACCCTTCTATAACTAGAAGTACCCAAATGTAGCTGGGGATAGACCTCATAGATCACATCTTGGCCAAAAACCCCTTGAGTGATCAATCCCTTATATGGATGGAATCTTGCCAAGGCATAGACCAAGTAGGATGTCATGGTGAAGCTCTTGGTTTGTAGTACATTGCAAGATTATTCATGAATAATGGTACTGATTATACTTTCCCAATGATAGTCTATGTCCTGCTCCATTCACACTATTATGTAAAACATCCAACTCTCCAATACTCCTGCACTCTTCAAGCTCATCACTCTACTAAGAAGAGTGATTGCATCATAGTATTCTAACTTGAATTTTTCCCTGAATAATTGCTTTAGCAGCTTTGAAGTATGTGCCTTAGGTTTCTCCAACCAAGAGTAAATAACTTGTAAAGACTTGTTTCTATCCTCTGCATAGTACTTCTTGGCTACATCAATATCAAACTAGACCACATGGGAATTTTTTGGCATATTAGTTGTTTGGGCCACTAAAACAAGAGAGAAATTTGCAAGCACTTTTCCTTGTGGGCTAATCACTCTGTGTGTGCATGGATCATAGTGTCTGGCGCATTCCAAAACTAACTCATAGCATTGCACTATAGAAGGAAAGCCAGCCACATGAGCCAACCCAAAGATTTACAATCTTCTTGCCAATAGAGAAGGGTTCTTCACTACCATTCTTTCCTTGAACTCCCATAATCCCATTTTCCCACATTAGTGTTAGTCACTTTTGACCAAATGGAAGCTAGCTTGCTCTCAAGAATCCTGCTATTTGTATCCAATTTGATCCTTTCAACTTCTGAGATGGAGGATCCCTCAACATAAGGATCCATTTTTTTTCCCTTGGCCTTCCTTGATTCTGCCTGCACTCAACAAAAGATCACTCGCATGAGCAAAATAAACATTCAAGCACATTTCAAAGCAACAAAATTTCATAATCAGAGGATGAAAATCACTAAATACCAAAGCAAGAGAGGGTCCTTTCTTTTAGTGGGGCCTGTGTGCGAAAACTGCACAACAAATGGTGACTCCTTTTGGGGAAATGCTCCAAAGAATTTCTATGACAAACTGGAATCAAGAACCTAGAGTCTCTGGTTCTAGTCCTTACATCAGGTCACCCATTTAACAGAGCTTCAGAATTCACAAGCAAGCAAACCTTTCCTATACCAGGTTCAAAGTGTGTGCACATGCATTCATTTCCCTTTCCTTAGTTGCAATAGGGAACAAACTTGTTCTAACCAGGCTATGCAAAGATTCTAACTACAAAAGCATCCTGGATAGAGCCTCACTTCTAGTTAGGCATCCATAGCCCTGATGAGGTTATCGTTGTCGTCCTCCCAAGCATAGCTCAACTTCCAGCCAGGTGTCTATAGCCCCGATAGAGATATAGGTTCCAAACCATACACAAGGTGGTAAAGAGAGGTCCCTAAGGAGGTCTTATGTCTTGTACGGTCTACCCAAAGTGAAAATCTAAGTTGACTATGCCAATCCTTGGGATTCTTCTCTAATAGCTTACAAATGACTGTTAAAAGGTTCTTATTGGAAAACTCAGCCAAACCATTGCCTTGTGGGTAATAATTAGATGCAAAATTTATAATGATTCCATGATCAAAGGCCCAGTTAGAAAATTTTAGTGATGCAAATGCAAGACCATTATCACAAACTAAAACCAATGGACACCCAAAGTGATTAATAAGACCCGATTCAATGAAATTGATTACCACTTCAGAAGTACATTGTTTTCATACAAGAGCCTCAGTCCACCTAGTGAAATAGTTAGTGACAGTAAGAATATACCTGTGGCCTATAGAAGAAGGTGGATTGAGTGGACTTATGAAGTCTAATCCCCACTATGCAAACAACTTTACCTCTACAACTGGTTAAAGTGGAAGAGTTGCATACTTCTATCTGCTTGTTGTAGTCTGACACACATGACAAGTTCTGACATGGTTGTGTGTGTCTTTGAACAATGTGGGCCAGTAATAACCAACCCTCAAAAATTGATTTGCAGTGGAAGGTGAAAATCCAAGGCCTGTACCATATCTATCATGAAAATCTGCCATTACTCTTTCAACTTCTTCTTTTCCTAAGCACCTCAAGTAGATACCCTCATGATTTTTCTTGTATAGAATAGCTCCTTCCATTGTAAAAATTTCACTTTACAAATGCAAAGCTCTCCTTTGTACTGAATTAAGATGTTTATGACATTACTAGTTTGAGAGATAATGTATAATATCATCATACCAATCTCCTGGGGACACATCTTGGAGGTGGTAGTGTTGAGCTGTGAGGTTAGGATCCATCTCTGCCATCGTCTTGGTTAGCCCTTGTCCTCTCACCGGCTTCATGGGATAAATCTCAATATCATATTCCTGCAACATAGTTACCCACTTAGCTCTACGTTCTCCCAGTTCATTTTGCATCAACAACAACTTGACTGTAGGATCAGGAACTATTGCCAAGACCTTATTCCTTAGAATATAGTGTCTGAACTTCTTTATAGCTTTGACTAAGGCATAGGCCTTCTTTTCCACACTTGGGTACCTTAACTCTACATCCTTTAAAGGAGCACTCATAAATGCTATGGGGTGCTCATTCCCTTGATCAAACTTTTGAGTCAACATGCTAGCATAGGAATGGTCGGAAGCAAAAGAATTTATGTAAAAGGGCTTGGCATAATCAGGACTTACCAGTACTAGAGCTTCAACAATGGCTCTCTTAATTTCTTTAAATGCTTCTTTTGCTTCTGCATTCCATTCAACTTTGGCTTCTTGCTTCAACATTGCATTCAATGGCTTGACTATTTCTACAAATCTAGTGATGAACTTTCTCACGAAGTTAATTTTTCCAAAGAATGATTTCATTTCCTTCTTACTAGCAGGTGGCTGAATCTTCAGGATAACTTCCACTTGTTCAAGGTCAATAGCAATTCCTTTCTCTAAGATAACGTGTCCCAACATTTTTCCTTCAGTAACTCCAAAGATGCACTTCTTTGGATTAAGGGAGATGCCAAATTCTCTACACCTCTGAAACACTTTGCATAGATCTTCTATATGATCACCTCTCTTCTTGGAAAAGACTGTCAAATCATCCATATAAATAATTATGCACTTACCAATGATGTCCTTAAAGGCAATATCCATAGCTCTCTAGAAGGTGGCTCCAACATTGATCAGCCCAAAGGGAATTATCTTGTAAGAAAAAGTTCCCCACTTTGTAATAAAGGCAATTTTATGCCTATCCTCATACTATACCATAAACTAGTTATATCCAAAGTACCCATCTAGAAAATACATCATTTTAGATCCATTGACAATTTGAAGCACTTCATCCAGCGAAGGGACTGGATAGTTATCTTTTTCTGATGCCCTATTAAGGTTCCTAAAATCAACACATAGTCTGATCTCTCCATTTTTCTTTCTCACTAGAACCAAATTTGCAACCTAGGTTGAATGTCTTACTAGAAATATAATATGAGCTGAAAGTAGTTTCTGCACCTCCTTTTGAATGACTAGCTCCAACAAGGCATTAATTGGTTTTTTCCTTTTCCTGAAAGGTCTTGCTCCTAGATTTAGAGGAATGGTGTGTGTAATAATTGAGGTGTCATATGTCTTCAAGTCCTCATAACTCCATGCTATCACATTATGATATGCATGCAAGGCATCAATGATTCCTTTCCTCTCCTGTGGAGTACACACCTTACCAATAAAGACATTCTTGATATCATCTTGAGTCCCCATGTTGTATGTTTCACATTGACTACTGATGGACTCCTTAGCATCTTGCTCTTGATCTCTGACCCTATCAAGATAAAAAATCATCTCTAACTGCACCATTCCCCTCAGAATAATATTAGTCTTCAAATTGATGACCCCTTCTAAATCCATCTCTACTTCCTGGGGTTCAGCTTCATCAATGATCTGTGTAGTAAAGACATCAAAACTTTTGATAAAATCCAAGATATGCTTGTCATCTTCAAATACCTAGAATTTGGTCACATTGTCAGGTACTGAAGGTATTGGAGTTAGCTCCACAGTGAACTTCTTCAAGCCATAGAGGGATAATGGCTTTAAAGTACTAGAAAATCATCCATATAAATAATTATGCACTTACCAATGATGTCCTTAAAGGCAATATCCATAGCTCTCTGGAAGGTGGCTCCAACATTGATCAGCCCAAAGGGCATTCTCCTGTAAGAAAAAGTTCCCCACTTTGTAGTAAAGGTAGTTTTATGCCTATCCTCATATTGTACCATAACCTGGTTATATCTAGAGTACCCATCTAGAAAAGACATCATTTGAGATCCATTAACAATATGAAGCACTTCATCCAGTGAAGGGACTAGATAGTTATCTTTTTTTGATGCCCTGTTAAGGTTCCTAAAATCAACACACTGTCTGATCTCTCCATTTTTCTTTCTCACTGGAACCAAATTTGCAACCTAGGTTGAATGTATTATTGGAAATATAATACAAGCTAAAAGCAGTTTCTACACCTCCTTTTGAATGACTGGCTCCAACAAGGCATTAATTGGTCTTTGCCTTTGCCTGAAAGGTCTTGCTCCTAGCTTTAGAGGAATGGTGTGTGTAATAATTTAGGTGTCATATTTCTTCAAGTCACTCCATGCTATCACATCGTGATATGTATGCAAGGTGTCAATGATTCCTTTCCTCTCCTATGGAGTACACACCTTATCGATAAAGACATTCTTGATATCATCTTGAGTCCCCATGTTGTATGTTTCACATTGAATACTGATGGACTCCTTAGCATCTTTCTCTTGATCTTTGACCTTGTCAAGATAAAAAATCCTCTCTAACTACACCATTCCCCTCAAAATAGTATTAGTCTTCAAATTGATGACCCCTTCTAAATCCATCTCTGCTTCTTGGGGTTTAGCTTCATCAATGATTTGTGTAGTAAAGACATCAGAACTTGTGATAAAATCCAAGATATGCTTGTCATCTTCAAATACCTGGAAGTTGGTCACATTGTCAAGTATTGAAGGTACTGGAGTTAGCTCCACAGTGAACTTCTTCAAGCCAGAGAGAGATAATGGTTGTAAAGTACTAGCTTCCTAAGCCAGAGAGTCTGTAGTTTGATTCTTATTGCGAGGTATCAACTGGATGTTAAAAGCATCAAATCCCTCAATAAGGTCCCATGCCTATAATTGGTCATATGTCTATCATGGCAAGAATATTTCTTTCTAACTTGTTTGACCACTAACTTAGAGCCCAAATACTTGTAGAATCTTAACCTTCTTTCTTAGTGCCATGAGCAAGCCATGAATCAAAGCCTCATATTTAGCTACATTATTGGTACAATGAAACTGGAGTCTCTGAGCAGAAAATAAAGTTTTACCTTTAGGGATAATCAATTCAAATCCTGCTCCAGCACCTTGCTTTGATTTGGATCCATCAAATCTTAGTGTCCAACAACCAACAACTCCAAATTTCTTCATCTTGTCTTTTGTGTTATTACTGCTAGAAGGTTCTTCAGAGTGTATCGCACTCTTTCCTTTGGGATCATCTTGAGTATTCTATATATTAATTCTAACTGCTAGAGTGGGGTTAATGCACTTTTGTACCTATTCTACTACTATTTGGCACAAGCAACACTCCAACTCTAAATGAGCGGCGTTGTGAACTCTACACCAATTGGGTAAGAGTAATTCTTCAAAATTCATTCTTCTACCTAGGTGAATTTGATCTTGTTGTGCAGTTTTTGCACACACGCCCCACTTGGAGTGGGGACCCTCTTTTTTTGGTGTCTTGACCTTTGGTTCTATTGGATTTATCATTCTAGGGTCTTGACATGTTGGTCTTGCTGGCTTTGGCCCTGCCTTGAGGTTTGAATTGATTGAGAATGAGTTTTTGGCCAAGTCCGGGTTTTCACCTGGATCCAGGATTTTCCAACTCTGGCGGATTTTTCCAGGCCCTGGTTCCTTGTCTGTTTCTTGCAGGATTCTCCGATTCCAGGTTTCTGCCTTACTTCGGGATTTTTCGGTCTGGGCGGATTTTCCCGGATTCTGCCAAAATCCCGACCTTCCTCATTTCCCCGGTTTTTGCATTTCCGCAAAATCTATGTTTCCGCGCATTCTGGGATTTTCCAAAATTCCGCTTGGGGCTCGGGTTTCCGGACTTGTCAGAAATGTCTTTTCGCGCATTAATGGTTGAGGTACCTTTGCTCAGGTGGGTATAAAGTCGGATTTAGGGCATTTTCAGTGCCATTCTAACTTCATTGCTCCCTTGTTTTGCTCTGGCGATTTTGAATTTCCATCTGAGTTTTGCGGATTGATTTTTATTTGTTTGCGTGAGGATTGCTTGAGTGCCGGTGTTGGTGTTTTCACTGCTTGGACGTGTTTGCTGTGAAGGTCACCTTTTCAAGCTCGAGTTTCTTCTACTTTTATCCATGGTATGTAGTCGTCACCCTTCCATTTTGGCTTATATGGTGATTGAGGGTTTTGCATTGGGTATTATTTGATTTGGGTCAGATCCTGCTTGATTACGATTTCATATTTATAGAGTCGGGGTTTGACCCGTTTGTATGATGGAACCCTATTCCCGTGTCCTATGATCTTTATTTCTCCATAAGATTGCGTATGTATCCTTTAGACGGGATTCTGGGTCGGATTGCTTGCTTGTTTTGGGTGCGAAATGTGTTATTATGCAAAATTAGGGTTTCCCTTAGTGTTCGGCTCAGAACGGGGGTTTTACTGTGTTTTGAGTGATTTTGTCCCTATATCATGTTGGCTTCCCCGTCCTGTGAGGATTCGAGTGCTTTAGGTAAATCCTTAGCTAATATTTTAAGACCCTAAAGCTTGCTCTAATTTTAATGGCAAAAATTTGATTATTCAATTAGGGCATCATTATTTTGATATGGGGGTTCATCCTTTGCATGCTTTTGAGAAGTCTAAATCCTTTGCGTCTTGAGTTTTGTCACTTATCGTCAGTTTTGAGATCATTCGAACTTAGGTGGAGTTGATCCCGTGATCGTTGGAGTTTTGGTACACATTCGTCATTTTTCGGGTTTTCGGGGTCGTCGCGGAATTTCCTCGCTCTCGGATTTTCCCGGTTTGGGCTTTTTCCGTGGGCTTGGATTATTTCCGGCGCATTTTGGGTCGTCCGCAAAAATCCGTTCCATCTAGATTTTTCCGGATTTCCTGTCTGATTGTGTCCTTTCAAATGTTTCGATGATAGGATTAATGGAACGGTTCTTTGATGCTTATTTCTTGTTGCCAATGAGTGAATTCAATGATTATCCTTTGATTTTTTTTCATCTGCACTAATGATTTATTTGACTAATGATGCTTTGGCAGCAGGAATCCATCTGGGTCGGATTTTTCTGAAATTCTGCCCAGACGGTATTTTCCCGGTTTGCGTGATTTTCCCAGATTATCTGATTTCTCTGGACCTAGATGGATTAGTAGTTAGCAATGGATCTTGATGGATTTACATGATTTGTACTAAACTTTTGGATTGAAATAAGCTTCATAATTGAATTCTAATGACAATTTTTGGATATGCAGGCTAAATCAAGCAAACCTGCTGCTGGAAAGTCTAAGGGTGGTGCAGGGGCATCATCCATTTCTGAGATAGAACGATTGAGACTGGATATGAGGAACCAGCTTCCAGAAAGTAAAATATCTTCTGTGTGGGCTGATGTATCTGACACTAACGTTGGTGCATGGCGGTATGAGGAATTCAAACAGAGAACTGCTGAGAAGGATCTATCAGCTTTGAGACGAGGAATGATGAACTCTGGATTGGTGCATGTGGCGGATTTCCCTCCAGCGGTTCAGTGTTATGAGCTGATCTTAGAATGTGCTAGACAGTATGACTTTGATACACAGATAGTGGTCAGCACCGAGGGGAGGGTCTTGGCAAACTTCAGTCCGGCCTCCATTGCACGAGCCTTCAACATGCCGGATCTTCCTTTGGTCTGTGCATTGAACATTGACACTGCCAGGACTTATTATGAGAATGAGCCAACCAAGGCTCAGCAGATGATCAACTCATGGCATGAGAAGCCAAAATCTCACTATTCGAAGTTGCCCAAACAACTGCACAGGGTAAAATTCAGGTCAGATGTCTACGATGCCATTACATTGCTGAGCAGGGTGGCAGGATTGAGAAGTGCAGGAGTGTTAGAGAGTTGGATGGTCAATGTGATCACCAAGATGAGTCAAGGCACGGACTATCACTAGGCAGGGCTCATAAGCGCTGAGATTGACAAACAACTGAGAAATGTTTTAGAGGCGAAGAAATTCACTATGTCTTCTTACATTATGTATGTGCTGGCCATTTCCTA
Source organism: Sequoia sempervirens (assembly GCA_007258455.2). NCBI lineage: Eukaryota > Viridiplantae > Streptophyta > Pinopsida > Cupressales > Cupressaceae > Sequoia > Sequoia sempervirens. Next base: position 728,716,188 of record VDFB02193867.1, on the reverse strand, counting down.
TCCCTACAAAGGTTTGACTTCGAGGGGAAGCATTGGGCAGGACATAATCTATGAGGTTTATCCGGAGCTACATTTGGGGCATAAGGATTACAGGAGGACCAATGATGCATTCACAATGCATATTACCCGGATGCTTCAGAATGCAGAGCATATTAGATTATCCGATGGAGCAAAAGGACTAATCAAGAACTACGGAGCATGGTTTATCCAGTTCCCTACATTTACTTACCTCTGGATTGATGGATGCCTAGTTGCCCCTTACAGGTTGCCCTGGTATCCCACTGACCATATTGTGCTGCTGGAATTTGTACGACAAATCTGTGAGTTTGACGCAGTGGTGAAGGATAAGCATAAGACTGGTTTTGGAGACTTCCCTCTTGGGATTGGCGTGGGAGAGATTTGCCCATCCATCTAATCGGCTCACACCGTAGGTGAGGAGCTGGCAGCCTATGGATTCTCTTTCCATTCTAAGAGAATGAAATTTGATGTAACTGGAGAGGCTTAGAAGAAGGTTACCCAGGAATATAGACACAAGGAGGACTTAGAAGACTACTGGGTCAATATCAAGGATGACCTCGATGCAAGGAAGAAAAGGTATTCCAAGCTGCCTGTGGAGGCAATTAGACAATATAATGTTAAGCTGATTCTGGATCAACTTGATGATGACGGGAAATTGGTTCAGGACCATGTTTATGAGGCTATAAAGGACAGGTCAGTCAGTGATATTGATTGGAATGAGGCCGAGGTGATAGAGTTAGAAGATCTGATGGCTTCTATGATGAAATTCACCCTTTCTTGGGTGAAGCACAAAATCTGGGAGTTGGAGAATGCGAAAGTAACTTGCACTTTTGACTTGATGGGAAATCTCAATCCCATGTCGACTTCTAAAGAATCCGGGGAAGAAGACCCCAAAGGGAAATCAGCAAAAATGTCACCCTTCAAGATTAAGGTCAGAGGTCCTAAGGGAGCTGAACCTGTAACGAAGAGGAAACCAATAGGCAAGCGCAGGTGGAAGACCCTGACAATCAGCAGGTCCTCTGAGGAGGAGGAAACAGAGAAGGCTGAAGAGGAGGATGCTCCTCCACCACCTAAGAAGACAAGAACTACAAGGATGGCGAAGAAGAAAGACCAGACTGCTTCGGAAGATGAACCTCCAATTGTGGATGTAGAGAGTTCGGGCGGTGAGAAAACAAAGGTCTATACCAGGAAATCAAGAACTCCTTCTCCTAAGGATGCTGCACAACTGAAAGATTCCTCCCCAACATTACCAGTTGAAGAGCAGGATAAGCATGTTTCTCCTCCGCTGGGTGCACTTGAACTGGAGAATCCGGATGAGCAAGAAATTAGCGGGGAGGCAGAACCGTTCAAGGAAGGAACACTGTTCAGTGAAGCGGCTGGGCTTGAGGTAGAAGCAGAAGAGAGACACACTTCTCCGCTGGTGCAATACGAGGATTCCCCGGAGAGTGATAAAGGCCACGGATCACCTGGGCCGGAGGAAAGCATCCCTGCTAGGACTCCATCACCGGTGCTTCCAGATTTAGGACTTGAGGAGGTTGACCAAGCCAAGCGAATTTCAGAGAAAGAAGATGACAAAGTAACAACTGAGGAGGAGGTCAAGGTGATGGCCACTGAGGAAGAGAAAGTGACAGAAGATCCGAAAGAGACAAGAACAGAAGGAATCCAGACTAACCCTGTAGCTCCAGACTGGTTGGAGAAGGAGCTTGCCAGGAAGAAACAGGTGATTGTTGAGGACACTCCATTAGACTGGGATGAAATGCTGTCTCAGATTGGCAAAGGGAAGAAGAAGAAAGCCGCTAAGGTGATTTCCCGGGTGGAAAGGGATGAAACGAATAACAGGGTAGTTCACATTGCTACCCCTGCCGCGGATAAAACAAGAGATGATGTTACAGGCTAGGACTATAATGTCCAAACTATTAACCTTGGGTCAGCCTCCCTGGAGCAGGATATTGAGGAGTTTGAGGGGTCTAGTGCTGTCATTGTTGATAGATTAAAAAAGGAGACTCAGTCCAAACGAGAGTTGAAAAGGGAGAATGAAAGATTGAGGAAGAGTTTGGAAGAGGTGATGAAGCCTCTGCAGTTTCTCCACCCCTCTTCCTCCACTACTCCGGGTTTTCTGCCTAAGGAGACAATCTCCGGGATTGAAAAGATGAAGGCCTCCGCTCAAGCTGCTACTGATTGGCTGATGGATATCCAGACGAAAGGGGATGATGCTATCAAGACAGTTTTATCTGTAGGAAAGGATGTAGTCCGAGCAAAGGAGCTGTTGGAGTATATTCTGTCCCAGGATAAGAATGATATGGATCTCCTGCTGCAGAAATTGAGGAATATTTTGGGACACGACAAGGATCAATTGTCCAAAGATGGAATCCTTCCTTCCTCCAGGCTGGATGAACTGTGGGAGTGGTTTGAGGCATTGCAGATCAGACAGAAGGCTTTGAAGAAAATTTTGAAGAGAAAGAAGCAAATTGATGGTGAGCTTACTGCGGTTTATGACGGATGCATTGCCTTTTTTGAGGTGATGACAGGCAGAAGGAAGATAGCCCCCAAATATTTGAGCCTCGAGCAATTGAAGGAGTGGTGGCATGAGGTTTATGCCCCGGATTCTGATGAAGCTATCACTGGCCACCTACTTGATGATGCAGCTACATACTTGGCGGTGATAGATAGATACATGGCCAATAGGGAGGACTAGAATGGAATTGTTGAGCGGTCCAAGGAAGAGACAGACTCTATTAAATGCCGACTCAGGGTTTTGCCATTGCCACCTATTGCTGAGTTGGATAGAATATTCTCGAAGGTCCAAGGGACGTCAGTGCAGGAGAAGGACAAAGGGAGTGGCAGTTAATGCTCTTTCAAGATTTGTGCTTCCCTATTATCATAGAGCATGCATTGGACCGGACTTCCTTGGGGACTGTTCCTTGGCCGACTTGGATGATGGCATTTAATGTGTGCCTTAGTTCATTTCTTTGGCCGACCTGTTTTGGTGGTTTTTTTATTTTGTAAAATGTTTGGCTGGGCTGACATGTCTTGGGGGGAATTTGTTATTAATTGGCATTCTTGCGTCATTGTAAGGGGTTAGACATTGGTTAGCTAAGCAGTAATAGATATAAGCAAGAGCAATAGTTAGAATTTCTTAGTCTTTTCTTGAAGCAAATACTATATCAGAACAGTTGAATTGTTGCAGATTTTGGTGATTAATACAATTGGAGACATTGTGGTTTTCCTGGTGGAATCCTTTGTGTTATTTCATCTTGCATGGTTCTTGTTGTTCCATCTTTTAAATTGCTTGAAGATTTGGGGTTTAATATTCAGAAATAGATTAGTTTTAGTTGGATAAATAATGTTGATGATTTCATATTTGGAATGTCTGTAGCTATCTCTGGTCTATACTCCCAGTAACTATCTGATTGTAGTAGGCTGGTGAAGTCAACCTGGACTATATATATTTGATGTGCTTAAGTTCAATTGTAGATGCAAGTCTATGATTTGAAAATTTAAATACCTCAGAAGATTGCACCGTTCTTGTAAGATTGCATTGTGGATCGATCAGGAACTGGTTATTTGAGATAGGTCCATTCCAAATATCTATTGTTTGCATTATTCATTCTAGGAGTAGTTTAGATTCGATTATATCCTCGCATCCTTATCTTTTTTTATTTCTTTATTATTTGGTTAAATTTAGGATTAAAGATAATCATATTGTCAAATCTGATAAATTGGAAGATACAGTTTTCTTGTAGTAAGGTCCGATTGTGATTACCAGCATTTCACATTTTATCTGAGTTGTTTTATGCATTGTTATGACCTAACACCAGAGAGACCTTGGGGTGATTTTCAGTAATTTATTGTTGAAGATTACTTTTCAAGAGAGATAGAATACTGCATTCTGTCTAAGTTGTTGCTGTGCAGAAAACACTATCAACAGATTGGCGCTAGAAGGAGGGCCTGAATGAGCAGACTAGATCGCTTTTTGAACGCCATTTTTCCAGAGAGATATAGGAGAAATACCAGATCTACTACAAGAGGGGAAGATTTAGAGGAGTTACAGTTCCACACTAGGTCAAGGACTCGAGAAGGGGAAGAACCATCGTCACCTGTCCCTTCACCAGTATCATCCACATCTTCACATCCTGAGGTTAAGGCTATACCCATTCCTGAGGCCATTCCTGTTCAACAACCTCAGCCTGTCAATAATCAACCACAACCGCCACCCCCACTTTTACCGATGGCTTTCCTTGTCAATAACCCGTCGCCCCTATTCTTCCAAGCCTATAATGTTATGCCCAAAAACCCTAAGCACTTCTGTTCAAAATTTCATGCTAATGACCCAAACAGGACTGCTGAAGAACACCTACAGATTTTTCATACCCGTCTCAAAGACAGGGGGATAGTTCATGAGGACGTTGCCTGTAGGTTATTCCCTTATTCACTAGGAGAAGAATTCTTTTACTGGTACAACCATCTCCCTGCCGGTTCAATCCTTAATTGGAATGATCTTGAAAAGGCCTTTTTATAGAAATTCAGAATTCCCATCAGTGCTAATGAGCTATACCTACAGTTCATCAAGGTTAAGAGAGAGGTTAATGAACCAATAGCCAATTTCAATAATAGGTTCCACCAGGCATTCACCAGATTGCAAGACCCATATGTTTTGGATGATGATACGGCCCTAGGAGTCTATTATGAAGCTCTGGATAGCTTGACAACAACCTTCTTGAAGTGGAGACCCAATCCTCCAGACACACTAACTAATGCTTATACAGAGGCTGTCAAGCTCAGTACAGATCTGAGGCAACACTTGACTGGGCCATTACCTTCTCTGGGACCAGTTGCACATCCTAACCAGATTCAGGCAGTAAATTAGGCCCTCACCAATCACACCTCAATTATGAACCCAGTTCCCCAATTACCTATGGTACCACACCCTGGTCATCCCATGAACCAGATCTCCCCTATGACAAACTTCCCTCAACAACAAGTCAACCAACCCATGTATCAGCCACAGCAAAATAGCTTCCCTGCTTATCTGTAGAATTCTGAGGTGTTGCATCAGTCCTTGAGATCCACCACAATGCCTGTCCCTCCTCAGAATAACCCAAACCAGATCCCTTACCGAGATCCCAATAGGGAGAGGATTGATGAAATGGCTGAGCAAATAAAGAAGTTAAATCTAGAGGTGACTTACTTGAGAAATCAGAACAGTCAACTGCAAGCTGCCCAGAAGAGAATGCAATCTAATCAGAACAGAGAGTTTTCACAAGGATAAAATTTTGACAGGGGACAGCATAATGACAGAGGGTTCTACAATGACAAGGGATATAACCAGGATAGGGGTTACAAAAATGACAGAGGTTTCAATAATGAAAGGAGGCAGAATTTTGATAGAAGCCAAGGAAGTGGATCGAGATTTGATAAAAGGCCACCATAAGGATAGAATAGAACTTGGAACATAAGGCCCAATAATGGAGGAGTCCCTACCCCATTGGATCAGCCTGCTAATCAAATTGTTAATCAATCTACAAACCAACCAGCCAGTCAAGATAAGCCTCCTATCGGAGTATATCTGGCAGAAGCAGCCTTGTTAGGGTGGTGCAGACTCTATAAGACAAGCCAGCATTCAGAATTGGAATGTCCAGAGTTCCAAACTGCTACTTCTATTTTTTAGTATGAGGTAGAGAACAATGTGAATGCACAGGAGATTGTTCCCTCTAACTCCTATGATTTTCCTGTGCTGGTATTGAATCATGCTCCTTTTCCAGCCAGCCAGGAAAATGTACCAGAAGAACCCGATTCATAGGAAGATGAAATAGACCAGATTTGTAATGGAGATGAGGTTGCTCGGCTATTCAACGAAGAAATGAATGACAATGGCCCCCTCAATCAGGAGGAAGCTCATGTTGAAGAAGTACAGATGTTTCAGAGACAGGGATTGAGGGATATGCCTCATAGACACCCACAGTCTGAAGGACCGTTCACCACCTCCATTCCTCCCAACAACTTCAGTACCCCTTTGGATCCTAATGCTAGCAACAATCCGTCTTATCCACATGTTTCCAGGCAGTATCTTTTGAAGGACAAACAGTCTCAAACTGAACCAGAAAAGGAAAAGATCGTTCAAGCTGGCAAGGATAAGGTGGAGGAATCATCTAAGAAAGTCTCCACCGATATGAGTGAGGAGCAGATGGCTTCATATGTTGCAGAGGAATTCAAGAAACTAAAGGTAAACCTTTCTGCATTTGAGTTATTAAGATTTCCTGCAATTAGGAAGGCTGTCTTAGGTACTTATGATGCAAATTCAAAGTTATTGGATAAGTCTTCTAGTGAATATGTTGGCCAGACTTCCAGTTTTGAGTCTGTGAATGCACAAAATCAGACCCAAAATTAGACTAACCCGCCCCCTGGGGATAAGGGAAAAGAAAAGGATAGAACTCAAGTGGCCCAGGTGGACACTCAGCCCACCTTGTTTCAAGGAAAAACATAAACTCCACCATTTTTGATCTCAGTCCGAATCTTTGGTAAAAACCTTCACAATTGCTTGTTAAATTCTGGTGCTTCCACCAACGTGATGCCTTTTGGAGTTTGTAGGGCCCTAGGGATTACACCTGTTGATTCCCAGAAGAAGGTCACTCAGTTGGATAGAACTGAAGTGAGTGTGGTAGGATAACTTAACATGATTCAAATGTAGATAGCCTCTGATCCAAGGATTTAGTAGGTTATCAATATCCAGGTAGCCAATATTCCTGATGCATATGGTTTGATTCTAGGAAGAGAGTTCACCAAGGCTTTGAATGGATATGTGTCAATTGATCACTCTCACATGTGGCTTCCATGGAAGGGGGTACCTAATCAAATCAGGATTGAGAGAGAACCCCGAATGAAGTACATGATTACTGAATACCAAAAGACTTCAACAAAAGTACTGATATCAGAGGTTGGAATGGGAAATTACCTGCTATTGGTTCAATACGAAGAATCAGATGTAGAAGAGGTGTTGATGCTACACACGATGCCAGCTGATGTTGGGACAGGGTCTAGCCATGTTGAAGTTCTGACAGAATTAGTCGAAGAAGAGGAAGAACCTGAAGACAAACAGATCAGCTTATTGGACGATTTCCAAGAATTCATTAGGCAACGTATGGAGAACCGGACTCACCTAGGAAAGAGGACAAGCTTTAAGGAGTTACTCTTACCAAATTGGTGTAGAGTCCACAATGCTTCTCATTCAGAGTTGGAATGTTCTCTGTGTCAGACAGCAGTAAAACAAGTACAAAAATGCATAAATCCAGTTCAGGCGGTTAAGGCAGATGAGCAGAATGTCCAAGAAGAGTGCGAAAGCTAGAAACCTATGGTGACTGAGGCAACCTCTGACACTGATAAACCAAAAGATAGAATGAAGAAAAATACCACTGCAGAATGCTGGACTCTCAAATTCGATGGATCCAAATCCAAGCATGGAGCTGGGGCAGGGTTTGAGCTGATCAGTCCAAAAGGTAAAAATTTCTTTGCAGCTCATAGGCTCCAATTTCATTGCACCAATAATGTAACAGAGTATGAAGCTTTAATTCATGGGCTCCTTATGGCACTCAAGAAAAATGTCAAGATTCTGCAAGTTTTTGGAGATTCAGAATTAGTAGTCAAGCAAGTAAGAAAGCAGTATGCATGTCACGATAGGAGAATGACCAACTATAGGCATAGAGTGTGGGACCTCATTGAGGGATTTGATACTTTTAATATCCAACTGATCCCACGGAAAAAGAATCTAACTGTCGATTCTCTGGCTCAAGCAGCCAGTACTCTCCAGCCTCTGTCTCTATCAGGACTAAAGAAGTTTACAGTTGAATTAACTCCTATGCCATCAGTCTCGGATAATGTGACTAATTTTTAGGTGTTTGAGGATGATAAACACATTCTTGACTTTATCACAAATCCTGATGTCTTCGCTTCTCAGATCATTGATGAAACAGAACCTCAGGAAGCAGAATTGGATCTAGAAGGTGTGTTGAATATGAAGTCTAATACTATTCCCAAGGGAATGGTGCAGTTGGAGCGAATTTTCGATATGGATAAAATCAGAAATCACGAACAAGAGGGAAAGAAAAAATCCATCAGTGGACAGTGTGACCCTTACAATGTGGGTACTGAGGATAATATCAAGAATATTTTCATTGGCAAGGTCTGCACTCCTGAAGAAAGACAGGGTATAATCAGAGCCCTATACGATTTTCCAGATATAGTAGCCTGGGGTTATGAAGACTTGAAGACTTATGATACATCCATCATAACTCATACTATACCTCTGAAGCCTGATGCCAAGCCTTTTAGACAGAGGCAGAGACCTATTAATGCACTGTTGAAACCACTAATACAGAAAGAAGTCCAGAAATTGTTGTCTGTCAGAATCATATTTCCCGTTAGGCATTCAATGTGGGTGGCTAATCTGGTTCTAGTAAGAAAGAAGAATGGTGAAATAAGACTCTGTGTTGACTTCAGAAATCTGAACAGATCATCAAAAAAAGATAACTACCCAGTTCCCTCTTTGGATGAAGTGCTACAAGTGGTCAATGGATCGTAGATGATGTCCTTTTTGGACGGTTATTTAGGGTATAATCAAGTGATGGTCCAGTATGAGGACATACACAAGACTGCTTTTAGGACTAAGTGGGGTACCTTTGCCTACAGGAGAATGCCATTTGGGCTTATCAATGCAGGGGCTACATTCCAGCGAGCTATGGATATTGCCTTCAAAGACATCATAGGGAAATGCATCATCATTTACATGGATGATCTGACTGTTTTCTCCAAAAATAGAGGGGATCATATCTCGGATCTGTACAAAGTGTTTCAGAAGTGCAGAGAATTTGGCATCTCCTTGAATCCCAAGAAGTGTATCTTCGGAGTTACAGAAGGAAAGCTGTTGGGGCATGTAATATCAGAGAAAGGAATTGCTATAGATCTAGAGAGGGTGGAAGCCATCTTGAAAATTCAACCACCTGCCAGCAAAAAAGAGATGAAGTCCTTCTTTGGTAAGATTAACTTTGTCAGAAAATTCATTACGGGATTCGCTGAAATTGTGAAGCCATTAAATGTCAAGTTGAAACAAGATGCCAAGGTCGAATGGACTACAGAAGCAAAGGAGGCTTTTGTAGAGATTAAGAGAGCCATTGCTGACGCTCCAGTCTTGGTAAGTCCTAAATACAATAAGCCTTTTTATATCTATTCCTTTGCTTCCGACCATTCATGTGCTGGAATGCTGACACAAAAGTCTGATGAGGGGAATGAGCATCCCATTGCTTTCATGAGTGCACCATTAAAGGATGCTGAGTTGAAATACCCAAGTGTGGAGAAGCAAGCATATGCCCTTGTTCGAGCAGTGAAGAAATTTAGGCATTATATCCTCAGAAATAAGGTGTTTGCAATTGTTCCCGATTCTATAGTTAAGTTGCTGCTGATGCAGAATGGGTTAGGGGAGTGCAGAGCTAAATGGGTGACCATGCTTCAGGAGTATGACATTGAGATCCAGCTGATGAAGTTGGTAAGAGGACAAGGACTTACCCAGACCATGGCAGAGATAGGCCCTGAATTGTCTGTTCATAACTATAATGTTGAAGAAGTTTCCCCAAAGGGCTGGAATGATGATATAGTCTATTATCTGCTGAATCAACGACCTCCAGCTCACCTTAATGCAGTACAGAGGCGAGCCTTAAGGCTGAAAAGTGATGGCTTCATGCTGAAAGGAGCTGTCCTATACAAGAAGAATCATGAAGGTATTTATTTAAGGTGCCTTGGAAGACAGGAAGCTGAAAGGGTAATGAGTGAATTTCATGAGAAATATGGTACTGGTCATGGTTCTGCGATTGCTACTGCGAATCAGATTTTGAGGGTAGGGTACTACTGGACTACATTGTTCAAGGATGTTCATCAACATGTACGGACCTGCCACACTTGCCAGATTGCAGCAACAAGAGAAAGGTGTGCAACACTCCCGCTCCAACCGATCACTGAGGTAAAACCTTTTGCTCAATAGGGTATGGACTTCATAGGCCCCATCAATCCACCATCCTCTGCAGGACACAGGTACATTCTCACCATAACTAATTACTTTACAAGATGGACTGAAGCTTTTGCTTGTAGGCAGTGTACATCAGAGGTAGTAATTGATTTTCTTGAATCTGTCATTCTCAATCGGTTTGGATGTCCTATTGCTGTTGTATGTGATAATGGTCCTACCTTTGCATCTTTGAAAATCTCAAACTGGGCCTTTGATCATGGCATTGTTGTTAAGTTTGCATCTAATTATTATCCTCAGGGGAATGGTCTAGCTGAATCCTCTAACAAGAACCTATTGATTGTCATCCAAAAATTGTTAGAGAGGAATCCAAAAGACTGGCACACCCAGCTTCAGTTTGCTCTTTAGGCAGATCGTACCAGAGTTAAGTCCTCCATTGGTACCTCTCCTTATCATTTAGTGTATGGTCTGGAACCAGTTTTCCCTATTCAACTCAAGATCCCAACCCTACAGTTTATAAACCAGTTTTATGATGAAGGGGATAGAAAGGAGGCCAGGTTGACAGAATTATTGAACCGTGAGGAAAAACGAGACAATTCCCTTGAAAAGTTTGCCAAACACCAGGGGGTAGTTAAGAGATGGTTTGACAGGAGAGCAAAAGTTAAGGCTTTTAGGATTTCTGACCTGGTCTTGTACTGGGATAAGCCTCATGATCAAAAAGAGAGTCATGGAAAATTTGATAAATTGTGGCTTGGCCCGTATCAGATTACCGAAATACTGGGAGATAATGCCTTCCGCCTGAGGACTCTCACGGGAGAGGACATACCACTGCCTGTCAATGGGTAGTATCTGAAACATTATTTCCAGTCTTGAGTTGTTTTCATCTCTTTGCTTTGTAAATAATTAGTTTAGGTTGCTTTGTTGTTTGTTTGCTTGCTTTGGTTAGAATAGGTTTCCCTTTTTTCTTTGCTTGTTTTGTTTGGTTATAGTAGGTTTGCTTTGGTTTGTTTGTTTTATTTTGCGTTGCTCTTGCTTTTGGTACTTTTTTCTTTTGAGAAATGTGGGTGCATCTGTATGATAACAGTGACAAAGCAAGTCTAATGTTCTTGGTATTTCCCTTACAAGCTTTGATCATTTTTTTCAGAATACCATGGTATGAATTCTTTAACCTATGTCATTTGTCCTTAGGTTGAGACAAAGGGTTTCTAGTTAGTTTGAACAGGAATATATTGGGGTTTTATACCTTTAATCCTTAATATACCTGAAGTTGCAAAAGGTCCTTATAAGGTCTAGACAGGTGAAAAATCCTTTTCTGCTCTAGTGCCACTGTGGTTCTCAGCCCTGAGTGTGGAATTTACTATTTACAGGTTGAATGAAGTGAGTAAAAGAAAAGAAATATCAGCAAAAAAAAAGAGAATATATATGACAGACAAGAAATTTGAATTCAACTTATCAGGGGGATCTGAATATCTCTACCGGGGCTATAGATGCCTGACTGGCAGTAGAGCTATGTTTAGGAGGACCATAGTGATAACCTCGTTGGGGCTATGGACGCCTGACTTGCAGCGAGGCTCTATCCAGGTTACTTTTAGAGTGAGAATCTTTACGTAGCATGTCCATACTATGTCTAGTTCTTCTTGCAACTGAGGGTAGGTAATAAACGCATGTGCACACACTTAGACCCTAGTATAGGAATGTCTGAATGACTGGGAGCTTCTTTGTTTTACTCTAGGGTGGTGGCTGGGTATTTGAGTTGAAATCCTGAGTTCTGGGTTCTTGATTCCAGTTTGTCATTGAAATGCTCAGGAGCATTTCCCCAGCAGAGTCGCCATTTGTTGTGTAGTTTTTGCACACATGCCCCACTTGGAGTGGGGACCCTCTTTTTTTGGTGTCTTGACCTTTGGTTCTATTAGATTTATCATTCTAGGGTCTTGACATGTTAGTCTTGCTGGCTTTGGCCCTGCCTTGAGGTTTGAATTGATTGAGAATGAGTTTTTGGCCAAGTCCGGGTTTTCCCCTGGATCCAGAATTTTCCAGCTCTGGCAGATTTTCCCAGGCCCTGGTTCCTTGTCCGTTTCTCGCAGGATTCTCTGATTCCAGGTTTCTGCCTTACTTTGGGATTTTCCGGTCTAGGCGGATTTTCTCGGATTCTGCCAAAATCCTGGCCTTCCTCATTTCCCCAGTTTCTGCATTTCTGCGAAATCTGTGTTTCCGCGCATTCTGGGATTTTCTAAAATTCTGCTTGGGGCTCGGGTTTCCGGACTTGTCAGAAATGTCTTGTCGCGCATTAATGGTTGAGGTACCTTTGCTCAGGCAGGTATAAGGTCAGATTTAGGGCATTTTCAGTGCCATTCTAACTTCATTGCTCCCTTGTTTTGCTCTGGCAATTTCGAATTTCCATCTGAGTTTTGCGGATTGATTTTCATTTGTTTGCGTGAGGATTGCTTGAGTGCCGGTGTTGGTGTTTTCACTGCTTGGACATGTTTGCTATGAAGGTCACCTTTTCAAGCTCGAGTTTCTTCCACTTTTATCCATGGTATGTAGTCGTCACCCTTCCGTTTTGGCTTATATGGTGATTGAGGGTTTTGCATTGGGTATTATTTGATTTGGGTCGGCTCCTGCTTGATTATGATTTCATATTTATAGAGTCAGGGTTTGACCTGTTTGTATGATGGAACCCTATTCCCATGTCCTATGAGCTTTATTTCTCCATAAGATTGCGTATGTATCCTTTAGACGGGATTCTGGGTCGGATTGCTTGCTTGTTTTGGGTGCGAAATGTGTTATTATGCAAAATTAGGGTTTCCCTTGGTGTTCAGCTCAGAACGGGGGTTTTACTATGTTTTGAGCGATTTTGTCCCTATATCATGTTGGCTTCCCCGTCCTGTGAGGATTCGAGTGCTTTAGGTAAATCCTTAGCTATTATTTTAAGACCCTAAAGCTTGCTCTGGTTTTAATGGCAGAAATTTGATTATTCAATTAGGGCATCATTATTTTGATATGGGGGTTCATCCTTTGCGTGCTTTTGAGAAGTCTAAATCCTTTGCGTCCTGAGTTGTCACTTATCGTCGGTTTTGAGATCATTCGAGCTCAGGTGGAGTTGATCCCGTGATCGTTGGAGTTTTGGTTCGCATTCATCATTTTTCTTGTTTCTGGGGTCATCACAGAATTTTCTCGCTCCCGGATTTTCCCGATTTGGGCTTTTTCCGCGGGCTTGGGTTATTTCCGGCGCATTTTGGGTCGTCTGCGAAAATCCGTTTCATTTGGATTTTTCTGGATTTCTTGTCTGATTGTGTCCTTTCAAATGTTTCAATGATAGGATTAATGGAACGGTTGTTTGATGCTTATTTCTTATTGCTAATGAGTGAATTCAATGATTATCCTTTGATTTTTTTTCATCTGCACTAATGATTTATTTGACTAATGATGCTTTGGCAGCAGGAATCCGTCTGGGTCGGATTTTTCTAAAATTCTGCCCCGACGGTATTTTTCCGGTTTGCGTGATTTTCTCGGATTATCTAATTTCTCTGGATCTCGATGGATTAGTAGTTAGCAATGGATCTTGATGGATTTACATGATTTGTACTAACCTTTTGGATTGAAATAAGCTTCATAATTGAATTCTAATGACGATTTTTGGATATGCAGGCTGAATCAAGCAAACCTGCTGCTGGAAAGTCTAAGGGTGGTGCAGGGGCATCATCCATTTCTGAGACAGAATGATTGAGACTGGATATGAGGAACCAGCTTCTAAAAAGTAAAATATCTTCCGTGTGGGCTGATATATCTGACACTAACATTGGTGCATGGCGGTATGAGGAATTCAAACAAAGAACTGCTGAGAAGGATCTGTCAGCTTTGAGACGAGGAATGATGAACTCTGGATTGGTGCATGTGGCGGGTTTCCCTCCAGCGGTTCAGTGTTATGAGTTGATCTTAGAATGTGCTAGACAGTATGACTTTGATACACAGATGGTGGTCAGCACTGAGGGGAGGGTCTTGGTGAACTTCAGTCTGGCCTCCATTGCACGAGCCTTCAACATGCCGGATCTTCCTTCGGTCTGTGCATTGAACATTGACACTGCCAGGACTTATTATGAGAATGAGCCAACCAAGGCTCAGCAGATGATCAACTCATGGCTGGAGAAACCAAAATCTCACTATTCGAAGTTGCCCAAACAACTGCACAGGGTAAAATTCAGGTCAGATGTCTACGATGCCATTACATTGCTGAGCAGGGTGGTAAGATTGAGAAGTGCAGGAGTGTTAGAGAGTTGGATGGTCCATGTGATCACCAAGATGAGTCAAGGCACGAACTATCACTAGGCAAGGCTCATAAGCACTGAGATTTACAAACAACTGAGAAATGTTTTGGAGGTGAAGAAATTCACTATGTCTTCTTACATTATGTATGTGCTGGCCATTTCCTATCCCTACAAAGGTTTGACTTCGAGGGGAAGCATTGGGCAGGACATAATCTATGAGGTTTATCCAGAGCTACATTTGGGGCATAAGGATTACAGGAGGACCAATGATGCATTCACAATGAATATTACCCAGACGCTTCAGAATGCAGAGCATATTAGATTATCCGATGGAGCAAAAGGACTAATCAAGAACTACGGAGCATGGTTTATCCAGTTCCCTACATTTACTTACCTCCGGATTGATGGATGCCCAGTTGCCCCTTACAGGTTGCCCTGGTATCCCACTGACCATATTTTGCTACTGGAAGTTGTACGACAAATCTGTGAGTTTGACGCAGTGGTGAAGAAGGAAAAGCATAAGACTGGTTTTGGAGGAGACTTCCCTCTTGGGATTGGCGTGGGAGAGATTTTCCCGTCCATCCAATCGGCTCACACCGCAGGTGAGGAGCTGGCAGCCTATGGATTCTCTTTCCATTCTAAGAGAATGAACTTTGATGTAACTGGAGAGGCTTAGAAGAAGGCTACCCAGGAATATAGACACAAGGAGGACTTAGAAGACTACTGGGTCAATATCAAGGATGACCTCGATGCAAGGAAGAAAAGGTATTCCAGGCTGCCTGTGGAGGCAATTAGACAATATAATGTTAAGCTGATTCTGGATCAGCTTGATGATGATGGGAAATTAGTTCAGGACCATGTTTATGAGGCTATAAAGGATAGGTCAGTCAGTGATATTGATTGGAATGAGGCCGAGGTGACAGAGTTAGAAGATCTGATGGCTTCTGTGATGAAATTCACCCTTTCTTGGGTGAAGCACAAAATCTGGGAGTTGGAGAATGCGAAAGTAACTTGCACTTTTGACTTGATGGGAAATCTAAATCCCATGTCGACTTCTGAAGAATCCGGGGAAGAAGACCCTAAAGGGAAATCAGCAAAAATGTCACCCTTCAAGATTAAGGTCAGAGGTCCTAAGGGAGCTGAACCTGTAACGAAGAGGAAACCAATAGGCAAGCGCAGGTGGAAGACCCTGACAATCAGCAGGTCCTCTGATGAGGAGGAAATAGAGAAGGCTGAAGAGGAGGATGCTCCTCCACCACCTAAGAAGACAAGAACTACAAGGATGGCGAAGAAGAAAGATCAGACTGCTTCGGAAGATGAACCTCCAATTGTGGATGTAGAGAGTTCGGGCGGTGAGAAAACAAAGGTCTATACCAGGAAATCAAGAACTCCTCCTAAGGATGCTGCACAATCGAAAGATTCCTCCCCAACATTACCAGTTGAAGAGCAGGATAAGCCTGTTTCTCCTCCGCTGGGTGCACTTGAACTGGAGAATCCGGATGAGCAAGAAATTAGCGGGGAGGCAGAACCGTTCAAGGAAGGAACACTATTCAGTGAAGCAGCTGGGCTTGAGGTAGAAACAGAAGAGAGACACACTTCTCTGCTGGTGCAATACGAGGATTCCCCGGAGAGTGATAAAGGCCGCGGATCACCTAGGCCGGAGGAAAGCATCCCTACTAGGACTCCATCACCGGTGCTTCCAGATTTAGGACTTGAGGAGGTTGACCAAGCCAAGCGGATTTCGGAGAAAGAAGATGACAAAGTAACAACTGAGGAGGAGGTCAAGGTGATGGCCGTAGAGGAAGAGAAAGTGACAGAAGATCCTGAAGAGACAAGAATAGAAGGAATCCGGACTGACCCTGTAGCTCCGGACTGGTTGGAGAAGGAGCTTGCCAGGAAGAAACAGGTGATTGTTGAGGACACTCCATTAGACTGGGATGAAATGTTGTCTCAGATTGGCAAAGGGAAGAAGAAGAAAGCCGCTAAGGTGATTTCCCGGGTGGAAAGGGATGAAACGAATAACAGGGTAGTTCACATTGCTACCCCTGCCGCAGATAAAACAAGAGATGATGTTACAGGCCAGGACTATAATGTCCAAACTATTAACCTTGGGCCAGCCTCCCTGGAGCAGGATATTGAGGAGTTTGAGGGGTCTAGTGCTGTCATTGTTGATAGATTAAAAAAGGAGACTCAGTCCAAACAAGAGTTGAAAAGGGAGAATGGAAGATTGAGGAAGAGTTTGGAAGAGGTGATGAAGCCTCTGCAATTTCTCCACCCCTCTTCCTCCACTACTTCGGGTTTTCTGCCTAAGGAGACAATCTCCGGGATTGAAAAGATGAAGGCCTCCGCTCAAGCTACTACTGATTGGCTGATGGATGTCCAGAAGAAAGGGGATGATGCTATCAAGACAGTTTTATCTATAGGAAAGGATGTAGTCCGAGCAAAGGAGCTATTGGAGTATATTCTATCCCAGGATAAGAATGATATGGATCTCCTGCTACAGAAATCGAGGACTATTTTGGGACACGGCAAGGATCAATTGGCCAAAGATGGAATCCTTCCTTCCTCCAGGCTGGATGAACCATGGGAGTGGTTTGAGGCATTGCAGATCAGGAAGAAGGCTTTGGAGAAAATTTTGAAGAGAAAGAAGCAAATTGATGGTGAGCCTACTGCGGTTTATGACGGATGCATTACCTTTTTTGAGGTGATGACAGGCAGAAGGAAGATAGCCCCCAAATATTTGAGCCTCGAGCAATTGAAGGAGTGGTGGCGTGAGGTTTATGCCCCAGATTTTGATGAAGCTATCACTGTCCACCTACTTGATGATGTAGCTACATACTTGGCGGTGATAGATAGATACATGGCCAACAGGGAGGACTGGAACAGAATTGTTGAGCGGTCCAAGGAAGAGACAGACTCTATTAAATGCCGACTCAGGGTTTTTCCATTGCCACCTATTGTTGAGTTGGATAGAATATTCTCAAAGGTCCAAGGGACGTCAGTGCAGGAGAAGGACAAAGGGAGTGGCAGTTAATGCTCTTTCGAGATTTGTGCTTCCCTATTATCATAGGGCATGCATTGGACCGGACTTCCTTGGGGACTGTGCCTTGGCCGACTTGGATGATGGCATTTAATGTGTGCCTTAGTTCGTTTCTTTGGCCGACCTGTTTTGGTGGTTTTTTTATATTTTGTAAAATGTTTGGTTGGGCCGACATGTCTTGGGGGGAATTTGTTATTAATTGGCATTCTTGCCTCATTGTAAGGGGTTAGACATTGGTTAGCTAAGCAGTAATAGAGATAAGCAAGAGCAATAGTTAGAATTTCTTAGTCTTTTCTTGAAGCAAATACTGTATCAGAACAGTTGAATTGTTGCAGATTTTGGTGATTAATACAATTGGAGACATTGTGGTTTTCCTGGTGGAATCCTTTGTGTTATTTCATCTTGCATGGTTCTTGTTGTTCCATCTTTTAAATTGCTTGAAGATTTGGGGTTTAATATTTAGAAATAGATTAGTTTTAGTTGGATAAATGATGTTGATGATTTCATATTTGGAATGTTTGTAGCTATCTCTGGTCTATACTCCCAGTAACTATCTGATTGTAGTAGGCTAGTGAAGTCAACTTGGACTATATATATTTGATGTGCTTAAGTTCGATTGTAGATGCAAGTCTATGATTTGAAAATTTAAATACCTCAGAAGATTGCACCGTTCTTGTAAGATTGCATTGTGGATCGATCGGGAACTGGTTATTTGAGATAGGTCCATTCCAAATATCTATTGTTTGCATTATTCATTCTAGGAGTAGTTTAGATTCGATTATATCCTCGCATCCTTATCTTTTGTTATTTCTTTATCATTTGGTTAAATTTAGGATTAAAGATCATCATATTGTCAAATCTGATAAATTGAAAGATACAGTTTGCTTGTAGTAAGGTCCGATTGTGATTACCAGCATTTCACATTTTATCTGAGTTGTTTTATGCATTGTTATGACCTAACACCAGAGAGACCTTGGGGTGATTTTCAGTAATTTATTGTTGAAGATTACCTTTCAAGAGAGATAGAAGACTGCATTCTGTCTGAGTTGTTGCTGTGCAAAAAACACCATCAACAGATCTTATATACACTTATGAATGAATTCTTGAAAATTTTCCAGCAAACTAAGTTGGTTATCTTAAGGATCATCATCTTTAATTGGTTCCACTAGGGCTCTAGTACTATTGGATTCTGCTTTACAGTCAATAGGTGTGGTATGCAACATAAATATTTCTTCTACATCAGACTCTTCAATAAGGGTTTCTAGCACATAATTTCCCATGCTCACTTTTGATATCAGTATTTCATTTGAAGTATTATGATATTCTATGATCACATACTTCATTCTTGGTTCCCTTTCAAATCTAATTTGATTTGGCATCCCCTTCCAAGGAAGCCACGTATGAGACTGATTAGTTGATACATATCCATTCAAGGCCTTAGTAAAGTCTCTTCCCAAAATCAGACCATAAATGTCAGGTATGTTTATTACCTATATATTAATGACTTGTTGAATTTTGGGGTTTGAGGAAATTTGCATAGGGATCATGTTTAATTCCCCTACCACATTAACTTCTTTTCTATCTAATTGACTGAATTTATTTTGGGAGACAAAAAGGGAAATGCCTAAGGCTCTACAGACAACAAAGGGCATCACATTGGTAGAAGCACCTGAATCTAGCAAGCAATTGTGCAATTTCTTTCCAAATAGATGAACAAAAATAAAAAAGGAAGGGTTTCTATTCTACCTTGGAACAAAGTTAGGGGAGTATCAACCTGAGCAACTTGACTTTTATATTTTTCTTTCCCTTTGTCTCTAGGTTGTGTGTGAACCTGAATATGATCTTTTAATACTTGAGAACTAGATGCTTTAATAGCAGTCCCACCAACTAATCTATCTTGTGACACTGAGTTAATACTGTAAGCTCCTAGGACTACATTTCTAATAGTAGGGACTCTCAATAATTCAAATTTAGAGACTTACCTTTAGCTTCTTGAGTTCTTCTACAACATATACAACCAGCTGCTATGTATTCATGTCAGTAGGAGCCTCTTTGAGACATTCCACCACCTTGCCTTTACTTGCTTTAGTACCCTTTCCTTTTGATGGATCCACTTGTCCTTGATCTTTGGATAAGTATTTCCTGGGCACATGAGGGTATGTTGGATTATTGCTGGAATTGGGATCTATAGGTATGGTGAAATTGTTTGGAGGGATGGAAGTGGTGAAAGGTCCTCCAACTTGCGGACCTCTATTGGGCCTATCTCTTAAATCATATTTCTTGATTGGTCATTGGAATGTCTGCACCTCTTCAACATAAGTTTTTTCATCCAAGGGGCCATTATCATTCACATGATTTTCATTAGAAAAATATGTAATATCATCTCCATTGCACACTTGATCTACCTCCTCCTTAGACTAGCTCGATTCTTCTTTAGGTCCATTCTCCTCACTTTGTGGGAAAAGAGCATGATTTAGCACTAACAAAGGTGAGTCATAAGGAGTAGATGGTACCAATTCCTAGTTACTTGCATTATTCTCCACCTCATACTAAAAGACAAAGGTAGCCATCTAGAACTCAAGGTAGTCTAACTCAGAATGTTGACTTGTTTTATGGAGCCTACACCAACCTAATAAATCAAATTCAGCCAGATACACCCCACTCGGAGGCTTTTCTAGATTAGCTGGCTAATCCAATGGGGTGGGGACACCTCCATTGTTTGGCCTCATATTCTAGGTCCTGTTCTATC
This sequence comes from Sequoia sempervirens, assembly GCA_007258455.2. Classification (NCBI taxonomy): domain Eukaryota; kingdom Viridiplantae; phylum Streptophyta; class Pinopsida; order Cupressales; family Cupressaceae; genus Sequoia; species Sequoia sempervirens. Next base: position 728,696,107 of record VDFB02193867.1, on the reverse strand, counting down.
TAGGTGGTTGTCTTCTATCAAATCCTTGTCCACCAACCTACCCTCTATCAAAATTCTGGTCAGAGGGTTGTCCTCTTTCAAAAAAAATTCCTTTGTCAAAATGTTGTTCTCTATCAAAGTGTTGTCCTTGTTGGGGCTCCTGATTTTCACTATTATGGTTAGGTTGCATACTCCTTTAAGCAGCTTGGAGTTGACTATTTTAATTTCTTAGATAAGTGACCTCCATGTTCAACTTCTTCACTTGTTCAGTTAGTTCATCCAACCTCTCCTTGTCAAGATTACTATATGGAGTCTAGTTCACACTATTTTGAGGATATCCTATTGCCACACCAGAGCTCAGTGACTGTTTCAATACCTCAAAATTTTGAAAATATGTGGGGAAACTAGCCTACGGTTGCAGATGGATGGGTTTATTAACACTTTGTTGAGGATAGTTGATCACAAGTGGGACTTGATTCATAAGGGGTCCTAGATGAGGGACTAGAGGAAACTGAGGTATCATATTCATAATAGGAGTATGATTGGTAAGAGCCTGATTGAGAGCTTGAACCTTCCTAGGGTGAGTAGTGGGTCCTAATGATGGTAAAGGCCTAGATAAGTGTGGCATCAAATCAGTACTAACCTTAATAGCTTTTGTGTATGAATCAAGTAGGGTAGCTAGAGGGTTAGTTCTCCATTTCCAAAAAGTAGCTGTCAAGCTATCAAGACCCTCATAATAAACTTCTAAAGCAGTAGCATCATCTACAACATAGGGGCTTTGCAACCTAGTATAGAATCAATGGAATATGTTATTAAAAGACCCTATATTATCATTGAATTCCCTCTTGACTTTAGTAAACATCAAATAGAGATCTTTAGCACTAATAGGAATTTTTAACTTTTACATAAATGCACCCTCAAGTTCAGTCCAATTATGAATAGATCCAACAGGTAAATGATTATACTAGTAGAATGCATCTTCTCCTAGGGAATAAGGAAAGAGTATGCATGCAACATCCTCATGGTTGATTCCCCTATCCCTAAGATAGGTATGAAAAATCCTAATGTGTTCCTCTATAGTTTTATTAGGATCATTAACATGGAACTTTGAAGAGAATTGTTCAGGATTCTTGGGCATTATATTATAATTTTTGAAGGATAATGGTGATGGATTATTAGCTAGGAAAGCCATTGGTGGAGGTGGGGGTGCTAAAGGATAATTTATGACTAGTTGAGGTTGTTGATTGGGAATGGCTTCAGAATTAGATGAAAAATGGACTTGATGAAGATGAAGATGAAGGAGATGATGGAAGTGGCTGGGTGGATGATGATTCTCCCCTTCTTCTAGTCCTTCTTGACCTTGTAGGATCTTGCAACTCTTGAAACTCTTCTTCTCCTATAGTATATCTAGTTCTTCTTTGAAATATTTTAGGAGAAATGGTAGACAAAAATTGATCTAGCTTGCTTATTGAACCCTCCTTCTAGCGCCAATCTATTGATGGTGTTTTCTGCACAGCAAGAAATCAGACAAGATACAAGTTTCCTATCTCTCTTGAAAGGTAAATCTCTATTAGCAAGCCTCAAGAGATAACCCCAAGGTCTCTAGTGTCAGGTCTTGACAATGCCGAAACAACTTAGTGATAAATGTGAAAATTTTGGTAATCACAAAGGGACCTTACAAACAAATGTTGGATCTTCAAACTTATCATATTTTTCAATATTTTGATACTTGAAATCCTAAATTTAACCCAAATGATAAAATAAATAGCAAAAGATGAGGGTTTAAGAGATATTTCTAAGATTAAAACTACTTCTAAGACCAACAATGCGAATGATAAAATACGTAAAATGGACCAATCCCTTAAAATTGATTCCTACTCAACCCAGATTTCATCTGCAATTTTACAGAAGCAATGCAATCTTCTAAGGCATTAAATATTTTTAAATCATGAGACATTCATCCATACCAACCCTATTTTGCAAGTGAAATGAATAAAACATCCACAATTGAACTAAGCACAACAAATATAAGGTCCAGGCTAACTTTACACAACTCACAATCAACTAGTTGCTAAAAGTATGGACCAGGGATTGCTACAAACACTTCAAGCACCAAACCATAAAAACCATTGAATCACATCAAACTCCAAATCTAATGTATACCTAATATTTTCCAAGCAATCTCAAAGATATAATAACAAGAACCATGCAAGATAAATCAACACAAGAAAGATCACCAAGGCACAATGTCTTCACTTGTATTGAATCACCCAATAGTAGCAACAATTCCAGTATTTTATATTTCAACACTTGCTTCAAAATAGACTAACTACTAACTCTAGCTCTTACTCTATCACTTAAATTGCTCCAAAGTTTAGCTATCTAGCCCTTACAAATGAGGCAAAATTCCCTATTTATAGAAATTCTATGCTATGTCGGCCCAAATAGGGTTACAAAGATGGTCACCCACAAACAAGTCAGCCAAGAAAGTTCTAGAATAAAAAAATATTTTCACATTAAATGCTTGAGACTTTTCCAAGTCGGCCTGGGTTCTCCAATGTAGCTCAGTCCAATGCATGTAGGAAACAAAAGGAGAGATAATGGGAAGCACAAATTTTGATGCAATCATTCATTAGCTAGCCCCTTGTCCTTATCTTGATCCAATTTAGCTTGCACCTTAAGAAAAACCTTCTCTAAGTTGGCGATTGGAAAAGTAATTAACACTTTAAATATTCTCTCAATGGATTTAATATCCTCCCTTGATTTTTTGACGACCTTATCCCATTCCACATTGAGATATTGATATTCCTCCATGACAGTAATATAGGTGGATGCATCATCTAAATGGTGGGTTGTGATTGGACCGTCATCATTTGGGGCATAAACCTCATGCTACCATTTTCTTAATTGTTCCAAGCTCAGATGTTTTGGTGCAAACCTCTTCCTTCAAGTCATTATCTCAAAGAATGAAATACATTTATTGTAAATGTCATTCAAAGTATTTCCTACTTGCTGACCTTGCTTATGAATTTTCTTCAAAACCCTCTATTTGATCTACAAGGCCTCATACCACTCCCAAAACCTTTGAGGAAGGAAAGATTCCATCACTCACCAATATTTCTTCAGTATAATCCATGATGGTCTTTATCTTATGTAGGAGAAGGTCTACATCAGTTTTGTCCTACCCCAACAAATTCTATAGCCACTCAAATGACCTATGTGCATCTCCACAAGTGGAAAAAATATCCTTGATCATGCAATATCCTCGGTGTTATACTCCTTGCAACCATTCATGGGTAGCCTGTGTGGAAGCCTTCATCTTCTCAAGCTCACTAAATACCTCTTTAGGCAACAATCCTTTAGGAGCTATCCCTTCACTTCCCATAGTCTGCAGAGGCTTCATCAGATGCTGCACATGTTTGTACACATCACTCAATTGCTTTTGTAGCCTCTCCTTTTCCTCTATTTCTTTATTTAGTCTCCTCAAAATGGCCTGTGAGGATTCTTGGAATTCTTTTTTTGTTTGATCCTTGCTTGTAGGCCCCAAGTTTTTTGTCTGAATGATGTAATCTTGAGGAACTATCTCATCCTTTTTTTGTTTGCTGCAGGAGTAGCAATATGAATTAGCCTGTTATCTGCCTCATCCTTGGTGATCTTAGAAATCACCCTAGCCTTCTTCTTTGCTTTTCCCTTTCCAATATTGTCTAGTAGTTCATCACAGTTGGGAGGGGTATCATCCACAACTATTTACTTGCTCTTTAATCTCTGACTGAGCCAACCGGGAGTAGAGGCATTTGATTGTTGCTCATCTTGCTTTTCCTTTTCTAGTTGATCCATGGAGGAGTCAACATTCAAATCTTGCACTATAGGGAATTTTTCACTTTTGTTTTCCCTCTCATCTTCCTCCTTGTCCTCCTCTGTGTTGATTGTGTTTTCTGCACAATAATAGCCAGATAGAATATGATATCCTATCTCTCTTGAAAGGTAAGTCTCTATCGACAAGCCTCAAGAGATAACCCCAAGGTCTCTAATGTCAGGTATTGATAGTGCATAAAACAACTCAGTAACGAAATGTGAAAATGCTAGTAATCACAATGGGACCTTACTACGAGAAAAATGTTGAATCAATTTGATCAGATTTAATAAACTGGTGAAACTTCAATCCAAGATTTAACCCAATGATTAAAGAAATAGAAAAGGATAAGGGTTTTAAAGAGAGTTCTAAATCTAATACTACTTCTAAAATTAACAATGTAAGTAACCAATACTCAAAATGGACCAATCCCTCAAAAATGATTTCAACTTGACCAAGATAAATCTACAATCTCACAGAAAATAGTGCAATCTTCTGAGGTGTTAAGATTTTCCAATCATGAACACTCACTCAAACAACCCTTTTGCAGTTGAAGTGAATGAACCTTCACAATCGAACTTAAGAACAAGGAATATGAAAAGTCTAGGCTAACTTTGCAAAGCAACTAACAATTAGTTGGTTGTGAAAAGTATGGACTAAGAGATTGCTGCAACATTTAAGTATCAGATCACAAACATTATCAAATCGAATCTAATCTAGGTATTTACCAACTCAAAGAAATTTTAAAGATGGAATGGAAAAAACCATGCAAAGCAAGAGAGCACAAATATGGCACCAAATCACAATGTCACTATTTGCATTTGAATTGTTCACTGCAGCAACAATTTTAGCTTTCTGTTACAGTATTTTCTTGAGGGCAACTACCTGCTAACTTACTCTACTTCTATATTCTGATTACAAGTTCTAACCTCCTAACTATTTCCAACTATCTAATTCTTCTAACCCTTTACAAATGAGGCGACATGCCCAATATATAGAAATCCCCAGAAGTCTGTCGACCAAGCAAGGGTTTCACAACAATAACTCAACACAATGACCCAGCTAGGAGAGTCTTCAAAATGGGTCAAACAGGAATTAAATGAGCGTCCCGTTGAGGTTAGCTAGGGATCCACGATGCAGCTCAGATGATGTGCAAGAAGATAATAGGGAAGCAAAAATCTCACCATAGCCTATCATTAGCTCCCTTCCCTATTATCTCCATGCCGATCTACTCTTCATGTAGCTTTAAGAATGCTCGATCCAAGTCAGCCATAGGTGGTACTGGTAGAACCCTAATTCGCCTCTCTATGGATGCAATCTTGTCTCTTGAGTGTTTGACCGAACTATCCCAATCTACCTTGTATGTCACATGTTTATCAATAACTACGAGGTAGGTGGACGCATCATCCAGTTGGTGCTTGGAAACAAAACCACCATCAAGTGGTGCATACACATCATGCCACCATTCTCTCAACTGTTCCAAGATCAAGTACTTGGGCGTGATCTTTCTTCTTCCTGTCATGATTTCGAAGAAGGCAATGGAACCGTTGTAAACCTCAGTCAAGGTGTCATCAATCTAATTCTTCTGCTTGTAAATATTTTTCAACACTTTCTGCCTGATTTGCAACACTTCAAACCATTCCCATGGCTCGGCAGCTCTAGAAGAAGGAAGGATCCCGTTGTTTACCAACCTGTCACAGGTGTATTCCATTAGGGTTCTAGTTTTCTATAGAAGGAGGTCTGTATCCTCCTTATCTTGGGCCAACACTTGTTTCAACCACTTAGTTTCCATAATAGCATCTTTCCCCATTGATAGGATCTTATTAATAGCTTCATCACCCTTCTCTTGCACTCCTTTCAACCAATTCACAGTGGCAAGGGTGGAAGCTTTCATCTTTTCAAGCTCAGTTATGGTCTCCCGAGGTAGAGGATTGGTAGTAGAGGAGGAGGGATTAATGGAATGCAGAGGCTTTATTAATTCCTCCAAGCACTTCCTGAGATTTTCATTTTCTCTCTTCAGCTCCTGCTTGGCCTTCATTTCCTTCCTCAATCGATCCACCATAACTACACTGGAGACCTCATAGTCCTCAATATCCTACTCAACTGATGTAGGCCCAAGATTAAAAGTCTGTATATCATAATCACTTCTAGCCATATCATCTCTATTTTTATCTGGAACAGGGGTAGCAATATGAACCACCTTGTGATGTGCCTCATCCCTCTCGACTCGTGAGATCACCCTAGCCTTCTTTTTTTCCTTTATCTTTTCCAATCTTGGCCAATAGTATGTCCCAGTTTGGTGGACTATCCTCCATTACCACTTGCTTTCTCTTTATTTCTTTCTCTAGCCAATTAGGGACAGTGGACTCCAATTGCACTCTTCTCTACCCAATTTCTTCTTCATGCTGTTCTCTAGGTGCCTTGTCGCTCAAATTCTATTTCTCAAGGGTCTCATCCATTTTACTTTCTTCCTCTACAACATGCTCCTCCTCATATGTAGGTGATGGATCCTTTACTGCCTCCACCTCCCTTGGAGGAGATTCAATTGCTTCAGTTCTAATCAGAGAGTCTGCATGTGCAACCATAGGGTACTGCATTATCTTTTCAATTTCTTCCTCTGCACTGTGGAGTTCCCCTTCATGAAATTCTTCCTCTCCTGTATCTAGATCCTCATCAATCTCCTTTGTCTCACCTAGTTCACTTTGGGTTTCACGAGTGGGATGGAGGTCATCATGCTGCTTCTCATGATAAGCCATCAGAGGTAGGTTAGCCCTAGGCATACTGTCCCTGGGAGAGGGAGTCCTAGACTTCCTTGCATATACTTTGGAATTTTCCCCTGAACTTTCAACATCCACCACTAGTGGAGTAGGTTTTTTCTTCCCAACCTCAGAGCTAGCCTTTTCTGATAATTTGACAATTCTTCTTCTTTTGGGCATAGGATTACCAGCCTCAAGGCTCTGCTCAAACTTCTTAGTCCTTGTCCTCTTCTTAGCCTTTGGATTTCTTTGTTTTTCTACTCCATGGACTTCCTCTTCCTAAACACCTTTAGATTTAATTTTGACAAGAGAGTCCAGTTTACCTTTACCTCTGGGATCCTGCTCGGTGGATTCTTTAGTAGTAGAATGGGAATCTAAGTCCCCCATCAGGGCATAGGTGCATTGTACTCCTTTGTTTTCCAACCCCCATACCGTGTGTTTGAGCCACATCTTGGTAACTAGATCCATTAGTTGCTTCAACTCTATCTTTTCCTCCTCTATCCAATCTACATCACCAATAGGCTTATCCTTTACTGCCTCATAGGCATGGTCCTGAATTATGTTCCCATCATCTTACAATTGATCAGGCACTGCTCTTACATTATATAATCAGATTGCATCCACTGGAAGCCAAGAGAATTTCTTCCTTCTGACCTCGTATTCATCACTACAGTTGGCCCAATAGTCCTCTAAATTAACCTTATGGCTGTACTCTCTACTGGCCTTCTCTTGAGCCTCACCTATGATGTCAAATCTAGATCTCTTGGAGTGGAGAGACAAGCCAAGAGCACACAATTCTTCTTTTGAAGCTTGGATAGAACCAATGGAAGGACATACCTCACTAGTGCCAATCCTTAAGGGAAAATCCCCACCAAATCCTGTCTTATGTTTGTCCTTCTTGACAATGGCATCAAAGTCACAAATCTGCCTGGTGACTTCCAACAATATGATGTGGTCAGTGGGATACCTTGGAAGTCTATATGGGGCCCTTTGACAACCATCAAATTGAATGTAGGAGAAAGTAGGGAGCTGGATGAACCATGCCCCATATTTCTTGATGAGCTCCTTAGCTAGATTTGAAATCTTGACATGCTTTGCATCCTGAAGCATTCTAGTGATATGCATGGTGAATGCATAATTTTCCCTTCTAAAGTCAGAGCCTCCTAAATACAACTGAGGGAAAACTTCATAGATGATGTCCTTTCTGAAAATTCCCTTTGTATCCAATCCTCTATAGGGATGGAACCTAGCAAGTGCATAGACCATATATGAGGTCATTGTGAAGGTCTTTGTCTGCAACACATTGGACAATTTCTTATGAATGACTTGGCTGATGACCCTTGCCCAATGGTATTCAATTTTCTCTTGTTCCATCCTTACAATGGCATGGCACATCCAATTCTTGAATGTACCAACACTCTTCAATCTGACCACCCTGCTCAGAAAGGTGATGGCATCGTAGTACTCCTTCAATTTTTCTCTAAACAGCTGCTTAGGCAATTTGGAGTAGTGGGACTTGGGCTTCTCTAGCTAGGAATTGATTAGCTGCTGTGACTTCATAGTTTGGTCATCATAGAATTCCTGGGCTACCTCAATGGTGAATCCCACCACATGAGATCTATCTGGCATGTCGAAGGTTTGGGCAATGGAGACTGGGTTGAGATTAGCAACAACTCTCCCCTGAGGCCCAATAATCCTCTGTGTATCCTGATCATAGTGCCTGGCGCACTCAAGGACCAACTCATAACATTGTACTATAGAAGGGAAACCGGCTACATGGGATAGGATTGATTCCATCATCCTTCTAGTCACTAAAGAGGGATCCTCAGCCACCATTCTTTCTTTAAATTCCTTGTAGTCCCAGATGCCAACATTTGTATCAGTCACTTCTGACCAGACAAAAGTGATCTTACTCTCAGGGACCTTACTCTTAATGTCAAGCTTGATCCTCTCTGCATTAGATACTGAGGAACCAACTGTTGCTTTACTTGATTCAGCCTGCACTCAACATGAAAACATAGTAAGAACCACAGGAAAGCAAGGTTAATCTATCAAAACGCTGTTAGAATGCATCTCATATAGTCAGGGTACTCTTAAAATTCACATAAAATGAACACAATAGATTTCAGGTTTCAAGGCCATTCATGGAATTTGAGCCAGAGAGGAATTTTGGGAAATTCCAGACTGATTGGATTCCAGCGGAGTAACCAAGAAACACCTACTTAATCTTTAAACTTGATCATTTTTTTATCAATAAATCACACGAAAGACCCAATTATGACATGAAATAATCATCAAGTGCATCACAAATTATAATCGAATCCAATTATCTCATGTTCCCTTATATTTCATCAATTTTTGGGGAAATCCATGAGGGACAGATTTCCATGAAGAACGGGCCAAAGAAGAAGCTTTGGAAGATCTGGGAAACAACGAATTTCAGAGAAATCCAAACTCGACAGACATCTATGGTTTAGGCATAATTCCAGACGACTAGGAGGTTCGCAGAATGCAAGTTTTTAACATGAGTTAAGATCTCGTGGAGAAGTCTCGGTGACATTCGGGAGTCTCGCCGAAGGAAATCACTAGGATAGGCTTCGCTAAGACCTAGGGGGTTTGGTGAAACATCCTGGCAAATGGTGATATAGAAAACATCATCAATATGATCAAAAGTTAGTCACGGTAAGGTCTTGGTGAATGTATCTTGTCTCACCGACCATTAGGGTTTAAATAATCATTCCGTCGAGACTAAAGTTTATCTATATGATGTCCCAGCGAAGTCACAGAGTCCTGCTGAAACAGGTGTATCAAACATCTCGATGTGACTAGTGGGTAGTCGGGGTAAGGTCTCAGTGACAAAGGTGAGTCACAGCGAATCCGGTGAATGTATCTGTATAAGTTCTAAGTTTGGCTGGAGGCCCCAACGACTACACAAAGCTTCACCGACAAAGGAATCCCATTGGTAAAGCGTCTGGCTGACAAACTACGGTCTTAGCGAAGGAAGATCTGAGCTCGCTGAGAAAGGGAGGAGTCACCATAAGGTCTTGGCGATGACCAAGAGTCCCACTGAAAGAAAGGTTTCAGCCAGTACAGAGATCTCATGGAGAAGTCTTAGCAAAAGATGAATGTCCTCCCTACAGAAAGAAACAAAGCTTAGCGAAAGCGAAAGATGCTCGGCGAGAGGTCTCACCAAAAAAGAAAGTCATAGTGATAGATGGAAGATCGGCAAGGCTACTGTATTCCGCTGTGACATCCTGGCGACTGGGGCCTATCTTGCCGATAGTAAAGGGGGTTTTGTCGGTGTGAGGGATAATACCGTCACAGCAATGAGTCATGAACTTAAGAAGGCCCCCTCGGTGGAACACAAGGCGATCGATATGAGGTCTCACCGAGGAATGGATGTCTTGGTGAAAGCAAAGATTTCGCCAACCAATATGCACAAGGAATTTCGTCGGTGTGAGAAGGATAGTGTCACGGTGAATAAAATTTGAAAGGGATAGATAATCCCAGACTGTTACACCAAATCAAGATTTCACCCAGATACCGAACCAATGGGATTTTGATAAGTTTAACCTAAGGCAAGTCAGGGATGGGCCTTTCACAAACATTTCTTGCATTCTAGGTCAATCTTAAGATGAAATAACTAGACATGGCCCAACCCTAGGTTTCAAACCTCACCATCCACCATTAATGCATAGGCTAGCTCCAAATTTAGCTGTTCCTACCGTTGAGTCACTACTAGGGTTTACTAATCGCTCGTAGGCGAGATTCATTAAAACGTAGATGGGTACATGAACTCAAAACTAGCCTGGGAGAGGGTAAAGGATGCAATATGGAACAACCCTAGCATGGAATAAACACATAAATAGGAACTCAAATCCTACAAGCCCTCAAAAAACCAATGTGCCATTCATAATTCAATTCAAAGTAGAGCAATTAGACACATACCATTTAAAAAGTGGGAATTGATCTTAGAAGCAGCAAACGCGAAGCTCAATGGTGTCTGCAACAAACATAGGCAATAATGCACAAGAGATAGCCACCAAATCAATAAATTCAAGCCCAAACGCCTCCAAATGAAGTCAATAAATTGTAGGAAATAACTTCTTAGCTCAAATGATGGCAAATAGTGAACATAATGGTGCAAAAGATCTCAAAAATCAAGTAGGATCTAGCCTTCAAAGTGCATACGAAGCCATTAATGCACTTGATAAGACAGTCATGAAACCCGGGGAGCCGATGATAGGGAGAAATCAGGGAAAATCTAGACCATGCGAAAATCCATGAAGACCCAAAAGTCCCGAGCAACAAGGTTCAACCAGAATCCAAGTAGAATCTAGGAAAATCCGAATAGGACAGAAAATCCTGAATCAGGGTAAAAGCCTGAAATTCAATTAGAACTTAAGATTTTCAATAAACAACCTAGGGGAACACTTGGGCATTCAAAATAAACATTTGAAAACATACCCAAGTAAGACAAAAACCCTCAAAAAAAAGGGCCAAAACACCAAAATCGAAGCGAAAGAGGGTCCCTGCTCACAGCGGGGTGTGTGTGCGAAAAATTGCACAACACTCTAGATTATGATTCTCTTCTTGATCAAGTGTCTCTATTACCACTTGGATTGGAGATTGAGTTCTCTCATGTTCTTCTTCCTTTTCCATGGTTTTCTCTTCTTCATCACCAACATGTGAGTCTTCATATGACACCAAGGAGGATTGCAAGATCCTATCAATTTCCACCTCAACACTGTGAAGATCCCCAACCTTGAATTCCTCTACATCCTCACCTTGAGGGATATCCTCAATGGCTACCTTTGTGGACTCCTTTTCCTCATTATGCAATTCTTGAGTTGAAGGAGGGGTAGAAGTGTCCTCTTGTTGTATAGCAGAAGGAATTGTAGGGGCACCTTCTTTCACCAGAATTTCTTTAAGAGATGGAGTTCTAGCTTTCCTTGTATAGACTTGTGTTTTCTCCCAGCACTCTCAACATCTATCAATTGTGGTCCTGTACCATCTTTTCCCTTAGGATTCTCACTCTGCTTCCTTGATGTTCTTGCCACTCTTGTCCTTTTGGGCATTGGGACACTATCTTTCTTCCCTTCTTCTTCATGCTTCTCCTTCTAAATAGATTTATCCTCTTTGGAAGCAGTCTTTCTTTTCTTAGAAATGGGATTCCTTTTCTTTTCTTCCTTTGCCTCTACTTGAACACCCTTTATTTTGATCTTGAAGGGAGAACCCACCTTTTCTTTTCCCTTCGAGTCCTGCTCATCTTCCTCAGAAGTGGATTGGGACTCCAAGTTTCCCATCAATTCATAGGTATATTGCTTCCCTTCACTGTCCAATTCCCAAATCTTGTGTTTAATCCATAGCTTGGTTTATTTGATCATAGGAGCATTGATTTTATCCAACTCTATCTTTTCCTCTTCCAACTAGTCAATTTCACCTATTGGCTTGTCTTTTATTGGCTCATAGTCATTGCTTTGTATCACCTCCCCATCATCATCAATCTGATAAAGTGAGCAGGCAACCTTGAGAACTTCTTCCTTTGGACATCAAATTTACCTTTATAGTTAGCCCAATAGTGATATCATCTTTATGTCTAAATGTCTAAAGTCTATATTGGCTCTCTTTTGAGCCACACCTGTTCTATCAAATCTAGACCTCTTGGAGTGGAATGACAAGCCTAAAGTACCAATTTCTACCTCAGAGGAGTGTGTTGTGATTAGGGAAGGACAAGCCTCATAGCCTCCTATTCTCAAAGGGAAGTCATTGCCAAAACCGGTCTTATGCATGTCTGTCTTCAAAATGGCATCAAAGGCAAAAAAAATCCTTGTGACTTCCAAAAGTATGATGTGATCAGTTGGGTATCTAGGCAGTCTATAGGGATCTCTCTGACAACCATCAATCCTTATTTAGGAGAAGGTATGAAATTTTATGAACCATGCCCCAAACTTTTGGATTGGCTCCTTAGCAACATCAAAAATCCTCACATGCTTTGCACCTTGGAGCAACCTTGTAATATGCATGGTGAATGAATGATTCACCCTTCTGTAACTAGAACTACCCAAATGCAGCTGGGGATAGACCTCATAGATCACATCTTTGCCAAAAACCCCTCTAGTGCTCAATCCCTTAAATGGATGGAACCTTACCAAGGCATAAACCAAGTAGGATGTCATGGTGAAGCTCTTGGTCTGCAGTACATTGCACAACTATTCATGAATCATGGCACTGATTATACCTTCCCAATGATAGTCTACATCATGCTCCATTCTCACTATTATGTAAAACATTCATCTCTCAAATAATCACGCACTCTTAAAGCCTATCACTCTACTGAGAAGAGTGATTGCATCATAGTATTCTAACTTTAATTTTTCCTTGAACAATTGCTTTGGAAGCTTGGAAATATGTGCCTTAGTTTTCTCCAACCAAGAGTTGATAACTTGTAAAGACTTGTTTGTATCCTCTGCATAGTGCTTCTTGGCTAAATCAATATCAAATTGCACCACATGGGACCTATTTGGCATATCAAATGTTTGGGCCACTGAAATAGGAGAGAAATTTGCAAGCACTTTGCCTTATGGGCTGATCACTCTATGTGTGTCTGGATCATAGTGTTTGGCGCATTCCAAAACTAACTCATAGCACTGCACTGTAGAAGGAAATCCAACCACATGAGCCAACCCAAAGCTTACCAATCTTCTTGCCATTCTTGCCTTGAACTCCTCACAATCCCATTTTCCCACATTAGTGTCAGTCACTTCTGACCAAATGGAAGCAAGCTTGCTCTTAGGAACCTTGTGCTTTGTATACAATTTGATCCTTTCAGCTTCTGAGATGGAGGATCCCTCAACATAAGGATCCATTTGTTTGCTCTTGGCCTTGCTTGATTTAGTCTGTACTCATCAAAAGATCACAATAAATTTACATTACAACATGAGGATTAGGGTTAGCCCATCAAAAATAACATATTAATCATTCAAAGAAGTCCTAACAATGATCAAAATCCCTTAAAACATCATAAAGCACAACTCCTTAAAAGTTCAAGATTTTCACCCCTTCATGGATTTCTAGACTAGACGGAAATTAATGATGATGACACAATTATCACTCAAAAGTCACTTAATTAACATCAAAACTCAAGAAATAGAATTATTCATCCTTTAATCATTCAAACCAATCATGAAATGTGAAAATAATTCAACATTAATGTATTCATTTCTATAAATCTTCATGTTTGGTAGGATTTCGAGGATTTCCATCAGGGATGGAAATCTGTGAAACTAGCATGACTTCACACATTTTTGAGAAAATGAAGGGGCAATGAAATTTGGGGATTTCCTAGGGTAAAGGAATTCTGTGAAGCACTCGAAATTCCAAAATTTCCAACTCGTCATAGCTTAGCCAATTTGATCGAATGATCATTAATTTGGGACTTGGTTCTGACTTTGTGGTTGCCCCACATTGTTCAATCATGATTTGAACTTATGATTCACTTTAACCTAGCTTAATCGATCTATAGAAAAAAAATTAGAACAAGCAATCCTAGGGTTCCACCATGAGAAAACAGTCCTAGCCTTGATCCACCTATTCAACTAAATCACAAAAAACTCTTCCAAGGCCCTCAAAAACAAGTAATTATAGAATGCAAATGAAAATAAACAACTCAAATTCACCCAGGTCATCAATTTTGTCTAACTCAATGAACCCTAGATCGAATTAAAGAAAATCAACATCATGCACATGATCAAATTTGAGGGTCAAGTCTGGTAATGGCTAGCACTATCAAATCACCAATTTAACAAAATGATCGCAACATCAATACTTAGGGAAGGCATCGAAAAGAACCATGGGAAACCCTAGCTTTAATCACAGACTTTCAAGCATGCCCAAGACATTGCAAAACCATTCATACTTGTCAATCAAAAGATAGAGTACTATGTACATACCATCGATGAAGAACAATTCAAGAGGGTAGTGATAGGAAACAATCTCCAATCTTGAGCAGATGCAAATGACACTAGAAAGAAAATGCCACCAAAGTTAGCAATTCAAAGCTCGAACACCAAATTCACATGCAACACTCAAGGATTAAGCTCTTCCAAATTCAAAGCAAAGCAAATGACACCAATTTTTAGCATAAAATTCCCCCAAAAATTCCATTAAATACGAGCTGAAAAATTCATACAACAAATATAAATGCAGTGAAAAGACAACCCAAGACAAGTTTCGGGGATCCAAGGAGGTGAAGAAAATTTGGGGATTTTCGATGGACACAAAATTCCACAAAGAGCCAAAATCTTTGAAGCACAATGCAAAGCAGTCCTCGTCGGGTATCCAAGGTATGGATGGAAATTGGGGAATTCCACCCAAGGAGGAAATTTCCCAAACCAGTGAAAAACCCGAAAATCACCTCAAGACTCTCAATTTTCAATGAGTAACTTCAAGGGATCATTCACATGAGTAGAATAAACATTCAAGAACATTTCAAAGCAACCAAATTTCATAATTAGAGGATCAAAAGCACCAAATATCAAAGCAAGAGAGGGTCCTTTCTTTCAGTGGGGTGTGTGTACGAAAACTACACAACAATGTAGTCTTGGATGTAGTTAAAAAATTTAGGATCAAGATTCATGAAATCATTATCAATTTGATATCCCCTAATCTTATCTATTTTACCATACAATTTTTCAAAAGTATCCCATGCCTCTTTAGGTGTTTTACATGATTCAATATGAAATTGTAAATCAAATGAGACTAATGAACATATGCATCCAAGTGTTTTCTCATGATCAAGCTCCCATTTTTCCAATTCTTTAGCATCAGTAGATTGATGAATGGTTTCCTTTAGATGACATATCAGACCTTTCATCATGAGATAGTTTCATATTGATTTTCTCCATGTAACATAATTATGTGGAGTTAGGAGTTCAATTTGAGATTTCCCCATTGCAAGAACACAAACCAAGCAAAAGAATGCAACCAATCACTGCAAGATTACCCCCCAAATCACTCAATCATGAAACCCCCCCAACAATATATGAGCTTGGAACTTTATGAGTAGTGTGTTTACAGTTGCCACTTTTGAAAAAGATCGAAGTGGTCTTTGATCTTGGTACAAGAAAATGCCAAATTTGGCCACATAATCAAGTACAATTTTTGGTACAAAATGAGATCAATCTGATCATACCACTAAAAAGTACATGAAAAATTAAATACACTTTTTAAAAAAATACACCCAAAAATGTTATCATAGGAGCAAGATATGAGTTCCCAAAGTTCCCAAAATGAGGATGAAGCAGCAACACCTGTGAGAATCTACAATTTCTAGAAAAACCAGGCACCAAAAAAAAATTCTGATTGCACCACTATGAAAAGCATGAAATTCTAGCCTAAATAAAAAAATTGCATTGAAAAAGGAACTCATATGACTGAGATATTAGACTTCAAATTTTGATTGTGAAAACCAAAATGCAAATGGGAGGGGGTTGGAAAATTTCAAACCAGTGTTGATGTCATCGTTGACGCGTGATGATGTTAATAAAAGTTGCGATTAAATTTGACGGTCTCAGACCTGTCAAAAAAAATCTCTTGCTTAAAATTGATGCCTATTTGACCATCGAGGTCTGTTTGATTGACCGATGGAATATTCGCTTGGAATATTCTAATGATGGGAATACTTGATCAGAATATTCTTATTTTGTTGCTGCCTGGTTGACTTGTTGTCTATCGGGTTTATAATAGGCCGTTGGAGTTTTTGAAATGAGTATGTGGTTTTTGTGTGTGGGGGGGCCATAGGTCACATGCTCCAATGTGAGCCTATTGCATGGATGCCCACGGTACACGGTACCTTCAGGTCTATGTATTGTCTGCGCAGGTACTACCCAGGAAGTACCAAATTTTTCTTTGATTTTTTATTTAAAACTTATGAAAGATATTTCGACAATACAATTTTTTTATAAAGTTTTTTTAGAAAATATTCAAAAATAAATGAAATATTTTATTTTTTGAAATCATATCGTCTTCAATTATGATGACTTGGGGGGTCATACGACTCCTTGGGAATTTTTTTTCCTCACCGAACAATTGTTCTGATTTAGAAAATTGACAATTGATCTTAGGGTTTTTGGCCCTTCTGTATGTGATGGCAGGGTCAGACTTCACCCAAAATGCTCCAAAAATGCAGCTACCTTATGGATCTGGCAACCACTCTTCAACTTCAAACCCTCATAGATTTTACCTTGTATGTCTGATTTGGATGAAATAAAAGGAAAAATAAACTTTCTCAAACCTTTCAGATGCAATGGAAAGCTTAGATGTGCACCAATAAGCTCCAATATGAACCTACAAAAAAGAGCAAAAAATGGAACCCCCAAATCTGGTATTTCTATCAAGTTTTTTTGATTTTCTAGATCATCATAGAATGCAAGAGAAGGGCATACTCAACTTTTCAAGATTTACCACCTCTCTTTAGAAAAATACTATCCAATGGCACCCAACCTGCTTTGATACCATGTTAGAATTGGCTATGGCTACCAAGATATTGAGACCAAATGGAAAGCACAAAGAGAGAGAATAAAATGTGACAAGAATAAACTGTATTATCAATATGATTCAATGATATGATTGTGATGTATAATGTAGTAGAGACCCCTTGGTTATGTAGCCAAGGTGAGATACAAGATGTCATAGGATTATGACAAGTGTCTTAATCATATGACATGATAAAACTAATCACAACTATCGAGGTTCACATGTGTTACAAGTCAAAAGATAAGATAACAACTAATGACAACTAACACCTTCTAGAAAGATTTCGTCCTAGGACCTAGGTAAGCTTAACATGTGTAAATAAGTCCCCTAGTAATGAATTAATTCTTGTTGGTTGAAAATACTTCCTAATTAGGCTAGTCTGGTCAGAATCGTCAAAAGGTCAGGATTTATTTGGTGGGTCAATTTTTCATTTTCAAATAGAAAAGCATGGGCTCCCAAGTCATCAATGGAGGAAGTTCAACTGCTAGGTTTTAGATTCAAAATTCTCAAATGTTGCACATACAACAAAAAATGACAACAATGCACACAAAATGGTCAACAAAGAAAGCAAAGAAAAAGTTAAAATTTATAAAAAATTCTAACTCTAGGATGTCTAGGCGCCCCTGTCTAGCCAGGACACCTAACATTTGGTGCCTTAGTCATTTTTTGACTTTCATCATTCATGGTTTGAAAATGGTGAATCTTTACCATTAGTACAACCTTCAGTCACCTAGAAAACAAGATAAAAGAAACATCAGAGGTTGAGAAAAACTGGCAAACATATCACTGAAGTTCAGACAGGTTAGTATGCTCAACATCTAGATGCAAGTTTTTGTTGTCTTGCAAAAATTAGTGATCAAAAGATGTAGTTGGAAAAGGAAAAGATCATAAATCAATGAGAAGTGAAAATAATCAATTTTTGGCTAAGGCATGGAAGCCTAAATGCCCGTGTCAAGGAGAGGTTCCTATCATTTAATGCCTTAAAATATTTTTCGCTCATTCAAAAATTCATCAAGCTCCTCCATCAGCCCAGTTCTAATTCTCAAAAGATTAGTTGGATGTAGTGTTGGGGGTTGGGAAAGGATATAATTCATCTCAATTATGATTAGGCTTGCCTAATTAACTACCTTTTAGTCTTTGTTATTTACCGACTGGCTGGAAATGATGCGCAAACTAGGATCATTGGGTTTTGACGAAAACATGTGAAATGAAAAAAAGTAAAAAAATTAAAATCACTAAAAAATGGCTAAGGCATGGAAGCCTAGGTGCCCCTATCAAGGAGGGGTGCCTGGCTTTTAATGCCTTAGAATATTTTCGACCTCAACACGACTTCTTTCCATTTCACTCTTCGTTGACAGCTTTGTGAGCTCACAATCATGATTAGATGATGTTGGACGCCGGTATGGAAGCTTTAGATCACTTTAGTAGTGGTCAAACATGATATTTCCATGTTCTAATAGATTTTATCAGTTGGAAATACCAAATTTCTGGCTCACCAAAGTTGGAGGTAGGCCTCGCCAGAAGTAGAAGCAAGCAAAAGTTGAAAAATGAAGAAAAATGGCTAACACTGTTGAAGCTTTATGTGTTTGATGATGTCATCGAATGTGTATGTTTTTTCCAAAATTCATCAAATCAACATCCTCACGCGCATGCTTTTTTTCCCTACAAAGGAGGAATTCATCGTTGCACATGCAAATGGACTCAGATTTTTGCATACAAAGTTTCTATCTTCATGGATAGACTTAAAAAAATTTAGGGCTTTGCAAAGAAAGAAAATTTTCATCTTCAAAATCTATTCAAGAAGACTTTTGGAATTCATTCTTCATATTTTGCAGGTTGGCATCTAGAAGGGGAAATATAATTTTTTCTTCTCATCAAGATTTGGATGCTCAAACAGAGTGCTTTTTCAGTGTTCTTCGTGTATTCGGGATTAGGAAGCATAAAGGCATGCTTTTTAATGGTCCAATATTCTAGGGCATCACATTTCAGAAATAGGTGGTGAGATTTTTCAATTTTCCTCGATCTGGGTTCATCTACTTTTTGCTCCTCTTGAAGATTGGGAAATTTTGTATTTCCAAAAATCTACTTTTCCGAGAAACCCTCAGCTTTTTCAAAATTTGATGAACTGGGTCTCTTCAGAATGTGATTGTCTACAAAACCTAGACCTTAGCTTTTTTCAAGGAATCTACTTTTTGGAGAAAAATCAATAACTTATTTTCAGCAATTTGCGTAAAAATTTTCTGAACATAGGCGTGTTCACATTCAAAATTCAAGTTTTCAAACATGTCGTATTCTCCAATAGAAATAAACTTTTTGGTGGATATTGTTTCCTAATTCCCAAATTATCGATGAGTGAGTCATCTTTTTGGGGCAGTGAAGATTTCCAAGAATAGAACTAAAAGAAACAATTAACTCGATGCCTTTTTCGAGTTTAACTTGCTATTCTTGTTTCATGCTTATCTATTCTTCAAAAAATAGAAAAATCAAATGTATAGTTGGAACTTTCCCTACTTTTAAATCAGTTAACTGATTTTAGCAGGTGGTTAATTAGTTGTCTTGTGTTATTTTAAGAAATAAATTTTGTAAGTTGGCAAGTCTAGCCAGCTTAAAGCAAGGAGATTTTAGTGTTACCTACTCCTTGTTTGTGTAAAAATAAGGGCAACCTTGTCCATTATTTTTAGGGAATTGTTATTGTGATAAAAAATTGTTGAGCCTACTTTTTCTGCAACTTTTTTATTCAGTGTCTGTTCACTTTGTGTAAGATCAAGTTTTCAAGCCTACCTTTTCTGCAAATTATTATTCAGTTAATGTTCAATCTATGTCAAGTGTAATATGGTGTTTGATCACTAATTTGTAACCCTATCTTTTCTAAAAATTTGTTGTCCCAAAAGTGTAATTATTGTTGGAAATTTGACGAAGGAAATATGATGCCTACTTTGCTCTAATCTATTGTCTCAATCTCTTTTAGTATTTTGTCTTATGTGATTTTCTTGTGTAATCTTTATTTCAACTTACATCTTATAAGTACAATGAGTCTTTGGGTGTGATCTAGAAGAAATTTTATTTGAGCTTATGTGTTATCAAATCATTCCTTGTTTACTTCTGATTCTCAATATCTGACTTTACTTGAGTTGTCAAAAGCATCTATAGCTTAGGCCTAGTTGCAGTTAGAAGTTTTGAAAATTAGAAAACCTCTGCTATGACATGAGGAATTTTATAACCTTGTGCTCTTAGCTGAGAATAAAAGGATCAGTAGTAGTTTAGTATTATTTTTAAGCATCATTAGTGAATAGGTAGCTTCCCCCCCTAATTTGAAAAGCAATTTTATCTATGCATAGGTTTCCATTTATAATCTACATTCTAGAGGTGCGAATTGAAACATCAACATTTTTCTGGTGCCCACCATGGGGCACGAGGCACAAAAATTCAAGAAAGTTTACACTTTATGTCATAGGAATGACCATTTGGCACAAGAAGTCAAGCAAGAAGAATCTATGATCCAGCCAAAAGCAATGGGTGACAACAACAATAATAAAAATGTTGGAAATAACCGTGTTGATAGGAATCAGAGACATCCACCCCCATTATCTTGGGGTAACAACATTGGACCTTGTTAGAGTAATAAGTCATCTCACTTAATTAATTTAATCATATTGGTTAATTAATTAAGTCACTTATTACTTTAGGTTGCTTAAGCTAAACTTAGGAACATTAATAATTAATTAATTATTTATTAATTACTAAGTGTGCACAATAGGGTTTTCCTTTTAGGTTTTATTTAGGGTTTCTTGATCTCCTTCATAAGGATTGATCTCATTGTAATGATCAGATTCTCTTAATGAAAATTTGGTTGAGGCTTGCAGAACATCTTCTTTGGTTCTAAATATCTTTTGTATGTGATAGGTATTTGCATGCAAGTGATTCTTGGGGTTTGTGAGGTTGGGTTTCTCAACTTCTTTAGACATTTGGATTTGTACGAAAATCATGAGTTACCTAAAGGGTCAAGGAAGCACTTTCCTCAGTTTCATGACAACGAGAGTTAACACTCAGATGAACATATCTCTGCATTCACAATGGCTAGCGTCATGTTGCACATGGCACATGAAGACATCGTAGTGAGTCTCTTTGTGGAGACTGTTGTTGGAAATGTTGCCAACTGGTTCAATCACTTGGAGCCAAAAGTTATTACAAATTGGGAAACTATGAGCAAAATATTTTTGGTGAGATTCAAGCCCACTGAAGACAGTCATCTGTTGTTTTCCCAACTTGCAAATTCAAAAATGGAGCACAATGAGCCCATTAGAGATTTTGTAGCAATATTTAATTGTCGTATTACATGAATTTCTTCTACAATTAATCCATCACTAGAGATTCTAATGAGTTGTTTCATAAATGCTCTTCCATCAGAGATAGACTTCTTTCGGAAGATGGAAAAAGAAACAAAATTGATGGATGTGCAAGAACACACCATTGAGTTGGAGGATAATATGGTCACCTCTGGCAAGATGAAGAAGTATTTAATTAGACCTCTAGTTCATAGTTCTATAGATCCCGAGCTACAAAAGGTAGCCAATGAGATGACTATCCTCAAAAGGAAATTTCCTACTCAAGGGTAGCTTGCACCACCATCACTACAATATCAACCTCAACAACTATACCATCTGAAGACAAATAATTTTCAACCTTTCAATAATCACAGGCCATGATTTCCAACACCTCCACCAAGAAAAAAAGTTGACGCTACATAAAATGCAATATTTTGTTCTTTCGATGAGACCGACACACATATAGGTACTACATTTCCTAAGAATTTAAGAATGAATTAGATCATGGGATACATTGATGTTGCACCCAGTTCAAGTTTTGTCCTTACACGAAGTTCAAATTTTTTCTTACCACAAATAGATAACTTCGATGGCGACTCTACTACAAGATACTTTAAAGTGCACACATTATTGAAGAAGAAGAAGAAGACCTCCACCACTACTCTCTTGCAGTAAATCATGAAAGATATTTGATGCCTATGTTCTCATGTGCTCAACACTTGAAAGTGTAGAACGAAGAAGAAGAGAGGAAAAAAGCTAAAGAACAAGTTAGGTAAGTGGTTGCAATTGCCACTTTTAAAATTCACATGAGAATGTCAAGGTTTCTCAAGATTCATCTTTGGAAAATTTTGATGTACTAGATTCCATGATGAAGACCAAGGTTAAGATTTAACAGTTGGAATATCTTTGTGATCACCATAAGTAGTTGGATAGAATAATACAATACGTAAAGAAAGAGGCTTCAATTCAATCTACATTGCTCGAGTCATCTGTTCCAGTGGAAGAAAAGCCCAAACCTTTCTATATATCTCTATATATAGGTGGATTCAAATTGACCAATTGCATCATAGATTGAGGAGCCTCAGACAACGTCATGGCTCTACAAGTGATGAATGCATTGGGGCTTTAGTGCACTAAGACAGAGGATAAGTTTTATTCACTTGAGTCTAAGTCAGTACCATTGGTCGAACAATTGAAGGATGCTCAAGTAAGGTTTTCAACTTGTCCAAAGAAAAAGATAATGATGACTATCCTAGTGGCTGAAATTCCATCCAACTACGAAATGTTGCTAATCTGGAGCTTCGACATAGATCTTGGTGGTAAGATACTGTTAGATTAGTCATTCGCGATCATTCCTGTAAAGGAGGGAAAAATCAAGATAGAAACTAAGCCCAAATATCATTTTATAGTGGTGAAATCCCCAGACTCCCTAGCCAAAATTCTATATCAAGAAATGGGTCTTGGTACTTATGTGACACTATCAGAGATAGAAATTGAAGACCAAAACATCACTTTTCTTGAAAAGAGACTGACAGAGGATACAAAGTTATGGACAATGCAATTTGATGGGGCTTGTTCAATTGTAGGTTTAGGAGCAGGGAAAATAATCATCTCCCCTAAAAGATAGTTGCACCCATTTGCATATTTCTTGCAATTAGAACTCATTGAAATTGAAAAAAAGGTGCTTTTGTTAGGCCTAAAAAATGTTGAGGACATGGGAATCAAAATCCTATGTGTTAAAGGGGATGTAGAGTTGATCAATGATCCAATCAAAGGATATTTATAGGTTAGAAAGGATCACCTATGACATTATAGAAATTTTGTTTGGAACACAATCGATTGGTTTGAAGCGTTCAACATCAAAGACAACCCGAGGATGCATGATAGTGAAACTAATGCCTCAGTGGTATCTGCTTCCCTCTTTGCACCATATTCTAAATTTTGTTAGGGTGCCTTTGCTTGGGTGTATGAAGATCCGATAATCTTCATCTCATAGGTATTATCTCTTCCAATACCCATCAGAAGAGAAGTGAAGCTTTTCAGAAAGAAACAACATCATTGGAAGGCTCTTCCCGATGCCATACAATGGGTAATATCTGAAGCACTTCATTCCTTCGGGGATGGAGTAATTTCCTTTTTGTTTTCATAATGTTTTCCCCTTTCCGTAATATTTCTCTACGTTATGTCGTGATGTGTTTCCCCTTTCTGTGAAGTTTTTGTTGTGTTATAGGTGTTTTTAGATGGTCTTGTTTTAGGTGATTTTAGGGGAGTTCCAACTTATAGGTGATTATAGGAAGTCCTATCTTAGGTGATTTACAGAAAAGTATTGTGATAGGTAATTAGAAAATGGTCCCAACTCTGATGCCCTACTAATAAGGCATTGGTATATGATTAAATGTCGAGAGATTCTTGGTTCTCCTATGTTGTAAGTATCTGACATGGTCCCCAGACAGAGCCAATTGTTGTGTCTAATAAAAAAATTGTTTCATTAAGGCATTTTGATATGAGTGGTAAAAGTCTAGTAAAATTTTGTCAAAAGTCAAAATTTTATAAAAATAGAAAGTTTCTAAAAATAAAAAATTTCTAAAAATAGAAAGTGTTATTTTTAGAAAGTTTCTATTTTTAGAAATTTTCTAAAAATAGACTTGAGTCAGGGTTTTTTGGGTTTGTTGTCAAACAGATACTAACAAAACTTTCTAAAAATAAAATATTTTCTTGGAGGGCTCTAATTGATTCTAATTGGTTAAAAATACTTCTTAATCAAGCTGGTTTAATTAGAATCGTCAAAAGGTTAGGATTTCTCTAGTGGGTCAATTTTTCTTTTTCAGAGTGAAAGCATGAGTTCCAAAGTCATCAATGGAGGAAGGTCAACTTCCAGGTGTCAGATTCAATGTCTCAAACATTGCACAGACATTGACAAATGACAACAATGCACACAAAATAGTGAATAGAGAAAGCAAAGAAAATATTGAAATTTATAAAAAATTCTAACTGTGGGATGTCTAGGTGCCCCTATCTAGATAGGGTGCCTAACATTTGGTGCCTTAGTCATATTTTGGATTTCATCATTCATGGTTTGAAAATGGTAAATCTTTCCTGTCAGTAACCTTTAGTCACCCGAAAAATAGGATAAAAGCAACATCAAAGGCTGATAAAAGTTGGCAAACATATCACTGAGGTTCAGATAGGTTAGTATGCTCAACATTTGGATGTAGGTGTCTATCGTCTCGTGGAAATTGGTGATCAAAAGATGCAATTGGAAAATGTGGAGATCAAAAATAAATGAGAAGTAAAAATCATCAATTTTTGGCTAAGGCATGGAAGCCTAGGTGCCCCTATCAAGGAGAGGCACCTAGCATTTAATTCCTTAGAATATTTTTCACCCATTCAAAAATTCATCAAGCTCCTTCATCAGCCCGGTTCTAGTTCTTAGAAAATTAGTTAGATGCAGTGTCGGGGGTTGGAAAAGGGTATAATTCATCTCAATTATGATCAAACTTGCCTAATTAACTGTCTTTCAATCTCTTTTATTCACTGACTAGCGGAAAATGACACTGAAACTAGGATCACTAGATTCTGACAAAAACACATGAAATGAAATAAATAAAAATTTAAGTCATTAAAAAATGGCTAAGGAATGGAAAACTGGGTGCCCTTGTCAAGGAGGGGCATCTGACTTTGAGTTCCTTAGAATATTTTTGACCTCAACACGTCTTCTTTCCAGATCACTTTTTATCAACAATTTTGTGAGCTCGTAATCATGATTAGATGATGTTAGACACCAGTATGGAAGTTGTAGATCACTTCAACAGTGGTCAAACATGAGATTTCCATGGTTAAATATATTTTATTAGTTGGTAATTTACCAAATTTTTGGCTCATCGAAGTCGGAGGAAGACCTCGTTAGAAGCAGAAGCAAGAAAAAGTTAAAAAATGAAGAAAAATGGCTAACACTGTTGAAGCTTTACATTTTTGATGATGTCATCAAATGTGTATGTTTTTGCCATACTTCATCAAATATGCGTTCTCACGAACATGCTTTTTTTCCCTACAAAAAAGGAATTCACTGTTGCACGTGTAAATGGATGAAGATTTTTGCAAACAAAGTTTCTATCTTCATGGATAGAGTTCAAAAATTTTAGGGCTTTCCAAAGAAAGTGATATTTCATCTTCAAACTCTATTCAAGAAGAATTTTGGTATTCATTCTTCATATTTTGAAGGTTGGCTCTAGAAGAGGAAAGACATAATTTTCTTCTCATCAATATTTGGAGGCTCAAACAAAGTGCTTTTTCAGTGTTCTTCATGTATTCGGGATTGGGAAGCATAGAGGCATGCTTTTTCATGGTCCAATCTTCTAGGGTGTCACATTTCATAAACATGTGGTTAGCTTTTTCATTGATATGGGTCCATCTATTTTTTGCTCCTCTTGAAGATTGGGAAATTTTATATTTCCAAATTTTTTCTTTTTCAACACTTTTTTGGGAAACCGTAAGCTCTTTCAAAATCTGACGAACTGGGTCTCTTCAGAACTTAATTGTTTACAAAACCCTAACCTTAGCTTTTTTCAAGGAATCTACTTTTTGGAGAAAAATTAGCAACTTATTTTCAACAATTTGCGCAAAACTTTTTTGAACATAGGCATGTTCACAATAAAAATTCAAGTTTTCAAACATGTAGTATTCTCCAATAGAAATCAAAATTTTGACAGATATATTTTCCAAAATTATCAATGAGTGAGTCATCTTCTTGGGGCAGCGAAGATTTCCAAGAATAGAACTAAAAACAACAATTAACTTGATGAGGTCATGAGGCTTTCCATTAAGGGCATCAAGTTTTATAGGGACATGAAACTCTCTGACCAGGTGGGACATGAGAAGGAAAAGGAGGACCTATGAAGGACTACCAAAAGCTATTACAATTCTCTGAATATCATCTCGCATTGGAGGAAGGTGTTGAATGTGCTTATGGAGTACATTACCTTGGACGGTCGTTACACAAGGGTTTTTGGGTACCATTTTGTGCTCCTCAACCATTTTTGGCATTAGGTTAGGGTTTCTTTCCCTTTCTATCTTGCTACTTCTCTGAATGCCAGTTTGCAGAACTATAGTTAGAACCCGATTAGGAATTCTATCCTCCATGAGGGTCTGCTTGTTTTAATCTATGATCATTTTAAACCTATTCCCGCTCTATCCCACCAAACCCCTTCTACCAGGGGAAGGGTTGCAATTAAGGGGAAAGGTAGTTCTAGTGTCTCTCCCTAGAAAAAAGGATAAAAGAAAGGTCTCAAAGGATCTTTCTTATGAGTCAAATGAGGAGGACTCGTAGTCAACCTCTTTGTCTGATTATTCCAATTACCCTACCACTAACAGAGAGGATAGGTCTCATTATCCCAATGATCTCAAGGCAGAGGACCATTACTTTAAAGCTGAACGTGAATTTCCTGATGACATTCTTGCTATTGCCTGTAAAGGGTTTGTGGATTTCTTCTGATTGATTAGATGGGTGCTTTTTGAGATTAAGGAACTTAAGTTGAATCAAAGGGCTATGAACAGTAAAATGGAAAAGGCTAAGAAGAATGATAGTGTAGACACATAAAATGTACTAATTGACATTGGACATTTGATCCTGATCACTAACATTGCTTCATCCTGAATCATCCTTTAGTCTAACCATTTAATCAAATACCTTTATTTGATTAAATTCATCAATATTCCTCTCTTAATTAAATAAATTAGTTATCTAATTAAGTCATCCTTTCTCGATAATTAAATTAACCAGTCTGATCTAATTATCCCTATTTAACTAAATAATTAATTTTATTTAATTAAATCTCTAAAGTTCATCTATTAAATTAAGTAAATTAAAACCTTATTTAATTTAATCCACCTTCATCCCCTTAGTTAAATAAATCAAAACCCTTTACTTAATTAAATCTTTAAATCATATTCTTCTCATATTTGATTTAAATCAATCCATAAATTTAAGTCAAATAGGTCACATCACCTAATCCTTCATTAAATTAAACCTTGATTAATTTAATCTCTTCTCATGTCCCATCCTCCATCTTTTGCCACTTGCACATGAAAATAGAGTTATTTGATTTATTAAATCTCTATTTATCTTCAACATGGCATGTTTGGAGAATATTCTTCAAATTTGAAATTCAAATCTAAGTTGAATTTGTCCTTCTAACAAGGCATTCATTCCCTCTTAAATGTCCTTTTGCATTGAGCCAAGTGGCCATAACTCCATTTGACTCTCCCTCCACCTTGCCATTAATACAATTTCAAAATTCAAATATTGGCATTTATTGGCACATTCATCAAAACTTGCACATCCTTGGCCCATTCACATTTGGACAAGTGGCACTTTGCCATTAGATGAAATTTAGTCCCACATTGCTCTATTTTGGGCATTCTTTCAACTTGTCATTCTATAAATAGAGATCTCCTCTATTATATTTGGCATCCACAATTTGAGTAAACTTACTATGCTCAAATCTTTAGTAATCTTCATCCATACTTTCAAATTTGTAGCTAGGTTATGTGGGTTTTTATCTTGGAGCATTCATCACTCTTCATCAAAGTGGATCAACTTTCATCACCAAATCACCATTGCATCATTGGAGTTGGGAAAGGGCCAATTTTCACATCAAATTGACACCAATTCCCTCAAGAGATTAAGAGTTTTCTTTGCTTTAGAATAGGATTTGATATGTTTTAATTTTTGTTGTGTTCTTCATTTCATTTCCTCTCTCTTTTACAATTTAAATGAATTTCTTGAGGAATCTACATTCTAGCTTGCATTCGATCTAATTTGTTGTTTGTTTCTTGTGTTATTACAGGTTTAGGATCTAGGTTCACAGATAGTAATAACAAAGACAGAGATAAGGTCACTAATTTATGGACTGAGGAAGAAAAGAAATATATGGTGGAGTGCCTTAAGAAAACAGTTGAGGATTTGCAACATTTTAAGAGTAACCATGATGGCAAGCTTTCTGATATGGAGGAAAAGATGAGGAATAAAAAAGATTCTATCAACAAGGTGTTAGAAATGAGCCACAAAATTCTTAAATCAACGACAAAGACCATGAATATGATGGTTGAAAAATTGGAAAATGTCTACTAGGTCAGGACGATGGTGTATGTGGATGCTGAGAAAGAGGAAAGCTAGGTGGAAGGTGGGGGGCCGAGCAATAGAACTGAAGTGCACTTGAAGAGGAAGGCTGACCAAGCACTAGTGAATATTAAAGAGATTAAGAAATCTTCTATAAATATGAATAAACTTGAGCAGGAGGCAATGAGGATCCTCAGGAATCTAGCCTAGTGGTTGGACTTTTGATTTTTTTGTTGGCTTTTTGTTGTGCTGCCTTGGAATGTTCCTTGTTTTTTACTTTGATGGTAGTTGTTTGTTTTTTGTTTTGGTCCTTTTAATGTTGTATATTTCTCTTAGCTACCGTTAAAGGGTTTCAGGGTCCCTTAAAAATCTGTTTGTTCCTTAATAAAAAAAAATTAACTTGATGGCTTTTTTGAGTTTAACTTGCTATTCTTGTTTCATGCTTAACTATTCTTTGTAAAATAGAAAAATAAAATTTATAGTTGGAACTTTCCTTGCTTTTAAATCAGTTAACTGATTTTAGTGTTAGTTAGTTTCTTGTGTTATTTTTAGAAATAAATTTTGTGAGTTGGAAAGTCTAGTCAACTTAAAGCAAGGAGATTTTAGGGTTACCTACTCCTTGTTTGTGTGTAAACAAGGGCAACCTTTTCCATTATTTTTTGGGAACTCTTATTGTGATAACAAATTACTGAGCCTACTTTTTTTGTAACTTTGTTATTCAATGTTTGTTCACTCTGTGTAAGAGAAAGTTTGCAAGCTTTACTTTTCTGCAAATTATTGTTCAATTAATGTTCAATCTGTGTCAAGTGTAATCTAGTGTTTGATCACTAATTTGTAAGCATGTCTTTGCTACAAATCTGTTGTCCTAGAAGTGTAATTGTTGTTGGAAATTTAAGGAAATCTCATGCCTACTTTGCTCTGATCTATTGTCTCAATCTCTTTCATTATTTTGTTTGATATGTTTTTCTTGTCTAATCCTTATTTCAACTCACATATTATAAGTACAACAAGTCTTCAGGTGTAATCTGGAAGTAAGTTTATTTGAGCTTCTGTGTTATCAAATCATTCCTTGTTTACTTCTGATTCTCAAGCACTGAGTTTACTTGAGTTGTCAGAAGCATCTATAGCTTAGGTCTAGTTATAGTTAGAAGTTTTGAAAAAGAGAAAACCTCATCTACGATGCAAAGAGTTTTATAACCTTGTACTTTTTGCTGAGAATAAAAAATTGGTAGTAGTTTATGTAAACACTTAAAATTGACCTAAATGATATTACACACCTGAATCCGATTACTAACATCGTTTCATCCTAAAATTCATCTTCTTTTCTCTTGTTTAATTAAATAAGCCTAGTTATTTAATTAAATGCATCATTTTCATCTATAATATAATTAATTTTATTAGGTTAATTCCCCCCTTTCAAACTAACATTTCATCTAGTTTAATTGAATAATGCAAATTATTTAATTTAAACCCCCCTTACCTCCTCTCATTTAATTAAATAATCTAAATCATTTAATTAAATGTCACTTTCCCTTTCTCATTAAATAAATCAATTATTTAATGACAATCCTAATATTCCTCAACTTGCAAAATTAAATCTTTATTCTAATTAACTAATTACTAATTTTCCTCACCCATCCACTTGCATAGGGAATATTTCAAAGGAATATTCTTCTATTTGCTCCAAAAAGGGAATATTCTTTCTTAACAAACTTTGTAACAAATTTGAAAGTGTGTTTGCTTGAATCATTGTGAGCCATTGATGAATTCTTTGATCCATGTGATCTTTGATTCTCATCCATTTATGAGAATCCTTGATCCATGTCTTCACCCTTGATTCCATCTTGACCATTATTTGATGCTTTTCATCTTGACCCTTGATTCTTCATTTTCTCTCCCATAAATACCTCACATTTGGAGAGAAATGGATTCACTTCCATCAAAGCAAAGTTATTTTTCCCATTTCAATACTATCTTTATTCATCTTTGCATCCATTACTAACTTTTTCATCTTTTTCATCCATCCTCACTATGGTTTCATCCATTTTATCTTAAGCTTTCATCAATGGAGTTCGATTAGAAACTCATATTATCCAAGGGATTGAGAAAGGGTCATCATTCCATATCAATACAACACCAATCCCCCCATGGGATAAGGTTTGGAGTTCTAGATTAGGTTTCTTTTATGCTTTCATGTTCATTTCATGCTTAGTTTAATGGTTTCTTGGTTTTTGAAGCTTTCAAACATTTCATTGGGATTGTAGCTTAGGGAGTTAAATATTTCTTAAATTCATTAGGATCTGATGTATTTAGATCATACTATGACTATGATCACATTTTGGCGCTAGAGAGAGGGATTTACTAACTTTATTTGATGAATTTCTCTTAAGTTTTTGTGCGTTGCAGATTCTAGATCAGAAATAGCAACGCTTTTGATGGCTGTAATGACATGTCACTATATTGCAATGCATTTGATTCAGAAATAGCAACATATTTTAATTATAGTGACGCATATTAAATATAGCGACACAATATGTTTGTTATTGATATCATGATTTTTAATATGGCAACACAGACCATATAGCGACGCTATTGATTTCACTATTTTTGTACAGAGTGATGCCTTCATATTTCACTAGAGCTACACGTTGCCTTCAATGACGCATTTGATAGCTACAATGACACATTTGATAAAAAGATGCTTTTTTACTGGTAAAAAAATAGAGAGTTAATTTTCATGTGTGTTTTAAATTTTCAATTTCACATACTCTGATCTTTTACTAACATCTGGTTTTGTTTTTGTGAGGCTAACTAGTTTTGCAGATTTAGAGAAACTAGGAAGTTATTTACCCAAACTTATTAGGATCATAACTTTCTACTCATTGCTCAGAATTCGAATCCGTTTGAACCAATTTTTAGGGACCAACACAAGTTTCAACCCAAGATTCTATTCTAAAGGCCTTCAAAAATGCAATTTACTAGAAAAAAGAAAATACCTAAAAAAATTAAAAATTTGGATTTTTGGTTTTTCTTAGTTCTGGTTATTGTAAAAGTATTT
Source organism: Sequoia sempervirens (assembly GCA_007258455.2). NCBI lineage: Eukaryota > Viridiplantae > Streptophyta > Pinopsida > Cupressales > Cupressaceae > Sequoia > Sequoia sempervirens. Next base: position 728,664,483 of record VDFB02193867.1, on the reverse strand, counting down.
TTACACTTAGGGGATGGTATAGCCCCTCATATGCTGCTTTGATTCATGGTTAGGACCACTAAATTTCTATTGGGTTTAAAAACTTATAATCTTAGGACAACTAGCTATCAATTGGGCTTAAAATTCATAAATGCTTTAATTCTTTTCAAAGTTGGTTAAAATTGAACCCTTACAACCTCATTTTGCAATATTGGTTAGAATTAGACAAAGAAAATAAACACTTCCATTGGTGCTTAAAATGAATTTATTTTACAATGAGGGTTAAAATTAATGAGTGTTTGGCATGCTTGCTTTGCTTGTATACACTTGTAGTGTGTATCCACTCCCCTTGCACTTCATGCGATCTTGGGTGAAGAGAAACACTCAAGTTCACTTTATTGTTTTCGATTCACCTTAAGAAATTTCTCTGTATCCTCTCCCCTTGCATTTCATTTGATCTTGGGTGAAGAGGAATCACATTTTTCTTATTAAGAGAGAACCTCCTAGGAGATACATCCCACAATGGATAACTCCTAGTGATTCTTGTAAGCATGTTTACTAGAAAGCTTTAAATAAAGGTTGTGAAATTGTATTGAAAGGAGATTCAATATAGGGCAACAACAAATTGCACCTAATCCATCTCTAAAATTGGAAGGGAATGGTTTAATACCTTAAGTGGCAGGCAGATGGTAGTGTTTGTATGGTGTTCCCGGTTTGTTGTCAGTAAAAACCTTTGTGTAGTAGTGTTGATGGTGTTTTCTACACAACAACAACTCAAGCATAATACAAGTATCCTATCTCTCTTGAAAGGTGAATCTCTATCAGCAAGCCTCAAGAGATTACCCAAAGGTCTCTAATGTTAGGTCTTGACAATGCATAAACAACTCAGTGATAAATGTAAAAATGTTAATCACAAGGACCTTACGAAACAAATGCTGGAACCTTAGATTTATCAGATCTAGCAATTTAGTGATACCTTTGATCCTAAAACCTAACTCATATTTGAAAAGAAATAACAAAAGATAAGGGTTTAAAGATATTTTAAGACTAAACTAATTCCTAAGATCAGCAATGCAAATGATTAAACACTCAAATTGGAGCAATCCTTCAAAACCAATTCCTGCTAAGCCCAGAATAAACCTACAATCTCACAAAAATAGTGCAATCTTCTAAGGAATTAAAGATTTTCAGAACCTGAAGCATTCACCCAAATCAACCCTAGTTTGAAATTGAAATGAATAAATACCCACAATTGAACTTAGCTCACAAATTTAAGGCCCAAACTAACTTTACACAACAACTTATAATTAGCAAGCTACTAAAAGTATGGACCAAGGATTGCTCAAACACTTCAAATATCAAACCATCAACACCACTGCATCACATCTAAATCTAAAATCTAACATGTAACTAGTAATCTCAAAGCAATCTTAAAGATATGGAATAACAAGAACCATGCAAAATGAAACAATACAAGAAAGAGCACCAAAGAACAATGTCTTTACTTATATTGAATTGCCCAATGTTGCAACAATTCAAGTATTCTTAATGTAGCAACACTTGCTCTCAAAAAAAGCTAACTCCTAACTCAATTCTAGCTCTTGTAACTATGACTTAACTGATTCTAACCATTACAAAGGAGCCTTGATCCTCAATTTATAGAGAATCCTACACTAAGTCAGCCCAATTAAGGGTTCACATCAATAGGTCAGCCAGGCAAGTCGGCCTAGAAAGTTTTGAATTAAAATAAAATTTGCATTTAATATTTGAGGCTTCATCTAGGTCGGCCTAGGTCCTTCCAAAAATATCCTTGTTTGCACAAAATATGAGAACACCCTCCAACTAGCTAGCTAGAGGTCACATGTCTGGCACAAAAAACTAGGTGACTACTTGTTGACTATTCCCCTTTTCCCCCTCCTAATAGGCTTATGATTTATTCTATAATTCCTTGGCCTTCTCCAATATTTCCTTCACATCTTATGGGTTTGGCACTGGAATAAACTTAACTCTAGTTTTATGATTTTTAAATTCTTCCAAAGATCGAGGCATTACCTTATTCCATTCCATCTGCAACTCATGGTATTTGTCCAATTTTAAAATATAGATTGTTGCATCCTTCAAATTTTCCTTAGTAATGGGAGCACTAACAGAAGGAGCATATATCTCATGCCACTATCCCTACAATCTACCAATGTTCATGTTTTTCTAACCAAATTTCCTCCTTCCAGTCATTATCTCCATGAAATTGATGCAGTTGTTGTATATTTCTTTCATCTTCCCTTGTAGTTTCAATATTTTCTTCAAGGCGTTTGTGAGAAGGTCTTTCCTATAATTCTAGACCTCTATCCATTCCTTCACCTTTCCAATTTCATCATAGGAGAAGATATCTAGCTTGGCCAACTCATCCTTAGATGTCTACATAATTTTCTTCAACTCATCAATAGTTGACTCATCAATTTTGTTACAATCTGTAGGAAATTGTGAAGTATGCTCAAGAAAATCAAAAGCATTGGTATATATCTTCAGAATCTGCTCAATTGCTTCATCTCCTCTGCTACTACCATCCTAGAGCCAACCATGTGTACAATGCACATAGGACTTTAAAATTTCAATCTCTAAAACTTCCTCCTTAGGCAACAATCCCTCTGGCACAATTTCTTCACTTCCCATAGTTTGTAGAGGTTTCATTAGATGTTGTACATATTTATAGACATCATTTAATTTCTTTTGTAACTTTTCCTTATCCTCAGTTTCTTTATCTAATCTTCTCAAAATGGCCTGAGAAGATTATTGGAACTCTTCCTTTTCTTGTTCCTTAGTAGTGGGCCCTATGTTGATAGTTTTCTCCTTATAGTCAGATGGCCTAGCTTCATCTTTGAATTTATTTGCTTCAGGAACAACAACATGAATAACCCGGTTATTGAATTCATCTCTTGAGATCTTTGAGACAGTTCTGGCTCTCTTTCTTTGCTTTGGCTGGCCCCATTGTTTAAGTAATTTGTCCCAGCTTGGGGCTTCCTCCTATACAATTATTGGCTTCTTACTAAGCCTCTTCTAGAACCATTCAGGAGTTGTAGATGGTTCAGTTGTCACCTCCTTCTTGGGACTATCAATCACATTTACTTCAACATTTTGTTCTGTCTCTGGTTGATTTTCTTGCTTTTCTTTGTCCTGGTGAGGATTATCAACAACTTCTCTGTTTTCCTCTCCCTCAAGGTGATCCTTTGGCTCATCAATGATTACCCTTTTTGGAGACTTTGATGCTTTTCCTTGAACAACTTTAGATTCTATATTATTGATTTCTACTCTAGAGGTAGATTGTCTCATTTCTTGCACAAATTTCCTCCATTCTCCACTTTCAGGAGTAGAGATCTCATCATCTTCTTCATTTGGTTGCTTAGGATTGTTAGATATGTTCCCCTCCTTGTGGATTGGTTCCTCAGAAACTTGCATATTTTGATGAGGAGAAGGAATGGGAGAATTATTTCTGGTAGCTACTCTCTTATCCATATCATCAGTAGGTGCCTCTTCATCTTGCACCTCCTCCTCTGCAACCTTGACTTCTTCCACTGGAGCAACTTTTTACTTAGGAGAGTTTCTTCTAACATATACATCGAGATTTTTACCTAAAATTTCTAAATTAACAACTTATGTTGTAGAAGGAGCATATGTGGTGGCTTCACCTTTCCTTGCTTTATTAGCCTTCTACCTCTCTATGATTATTCTTATTTTCCTCACTGGTTGTGAGGTTTCACCTTCTTCCACCATGGAGCTAGCTCGAGGAGCCTTTTTAATTTTAGGAGATGGATTTTCTCCTTCCTTTACCTGTCCCTAGCTCCTTGTTCTCCTTTTGATAGATACTGGTTTATCTACTTCTTCATGGGTTTCCTCCTCATGAGGTTCAACAACTTCATCCTCTTTATTGGTTTCAGCTTCCTCCTCATCCTAAGACTCCAAGTTCCCCATCAAGTCATAGGTGAAATTCACACCTTTAGATTCCAATTCCAACACTTTGTGTTTTACCCACAATTTGGAGTACTTCTTTATTGGTTTAGTAACCTGATTCAAATCTATTATTTCTTCCTTGGACCAATTAATTGGAGGCAATGGACTATTTTTGTATGGTTCAAAGTCATGGTGTTGGAGCAGGTTTGCATCATCATACTGCACCTGATCAGGAACCTCTTCAACTCTGTAGAGTTTTATTGATTTCAAAGGAAGCCTTGAGAACCTTCTCCTTATGGCCTCAAATTCATCCTGACAGTTGGCCCAATAGTCTTCAATGTGGTCCTTGTGCCTGAAAATTCTATTGGCCTGCCTCATGACCCTGCCATATGGATCAAAACTATTCCTATTTGTATGAGAATACAATTCAAATTGTACCATCTCCTTCTCAAAATTTTGGGCACTTTGAATAGAAGGGAAAGCTTCCAAAGTCCCCATTCTCAGTGGGAATTCTGATCCCAATCCTTTCTTCTTTATATCTTGTTGTAGGATTTCTTCAAAGCCTACCATTTGTCTTGTCAATTCTAGCATTAATAGTTTGTTGGTGGGATACCTGGGTAGTCTAAGAGTAACAACTGGAGATCCCTATACCTGGATGTAAGTGAACCTTTGGAATTGGGTGAACCATTGGCCATGTTGCTTGATCAAATAAAGAGCGTCTGAAGAAACCTTGATATGAAGAGCATCTTGCAATAGTCTTGGAATATACATGAAAGAGGCATAATTAACTCTTTTACAGTTGGATGTTTTGTGTTGGAGTTGTGGGTAAACATTCCATATTCTGTCCTTCCCAATAGTCCCCTTGTAGCTGAGACTTTTGTACTTAGTCTTATGGGCCAACATTTAGGCAAGATATGAGGTCATAGTGAACCTGTTGGTTTCTTGCACACTTCTCAATTGGGCATCAAAATTGTTGCTTACGATTCTTGCCCAATGATAGTGCTTGTTAGCCACAATTTTTTTGATGGGAAAGAACATCCAAGTGTGAAATATGTGAGCTTCTTCCATCTTGATGACTCTACCTAAGAGAGTTATGATATCATGATACTCCAACTTGAAATCACTTATGTGCATTTGTTTAGGTAGCTTTGAGTAGTGTGGCTTATGTTTCAATATCCATGCATTGTTCATGATTTCCGAAGCTCTGTTGGGGTCTTCCTCATAGAACTTGGTTGCTTCCCCAATGTTGATTTCCTCAATGAGCTTGTGATGAGAGGAAATGTTGAATACCTCTACAATTGACTCCTCACTTAGGTTGGCCATGACTCTACCTTTTTCCCCAATTATGATTCTTGTCCTAGAGTCATAATGCTTTGCACATTCTAAGACCAACTAAGGACATAGTTGTGTTGGAGGGAATCCCACTACCTGCACCAATCCAGTGTTAGCAATAATTTGTGCAAATGGATTGGGAGCCTTTCCGATCATTGTCTACTGAGAATCATCATAATCTACATGACCCATATTTGTATCTGCTATCTTTGACCATGCAGAAGAAATCTTGGTTTTTGGCCAAATGCCCTTGAATTCGTACTTCATCCTTTCATGTCTTCTCTTAACATCTTCTTGCACTAAAGCAACCTTTGTCTTGGTTGTTTTGTCAGGTTTAACCTCAGCCTGCATCTGTTAGAGAAAAGACCATAATCACCAAAATGAAAACAATAACACAACATATCATATATATATCATGAAGCACCAACATGGGATGATAATTCCATTAACTTAAGCTAATACCAAGTTAAAATCTAATGGAAATGCAATGTGAACAACTTACTTCATCAAATTCCACAATGATATACAAGTAAATCACACCCAAATGAATTGATACTCATCAATAAATGCCAAGAAATCATCATATGCCACTCATTTGTCAATGGTACTTGAAATACACAATGAATGGAGTAAGTCTGGATAATTTGAGCTAGCTCAGATTTTTCGGCTAGACTAAGGTTTGGCTAATCTGAGCAAGCTCATATTTTTTGAATCCATCCAGTTAACCAAGTTTTCACTATTATTCAAGTGGAATCAATGATGGATGAAGTTTATTAACCAAATCAATCATTTTAAAGCATTGATTACTTCAAAGATACTTCATAAATTATGTTCGTGCAAGCTCAAGTGATTTAGTGCATTAGGAGCTCAATCATTTATGGTCTAGGGACCTCAGATTACCTGGGTGAACTATCATTTGGGTAATATGATCCTGCTTGGATTTACCGATGAAAAGAGAGGCCCAAAAATCAACTAAGGGTTCAACATTCAAACTTGGACCTTGGACTTAGTCAAAGAACTCGGATAATCTTAGGGGGATTGGATTCTCCAGGTAGATTAGAGCTCAAAAAATATGAGCTTCCTCATTATTTTTGAAATTGGCTCGAGTTAGCGATTATGCTAATTGTTTGACTCTTGCCTCCTTCAAATCAATCAAACTTGACATCTAATCCTCCTAGAAATGAATTATTGAAAATTATCGGTTGATTTCAATCATATAGTTTGATTAACAGTCACTGATTTCATTCATTCTTTATCAAATTCATAAATGTGAAAACTAGGGTTTTGACAAATTGCTCAAAACAGGGAGATGATTAAAACTCTCAACATCAATCACTCAAAAGCCATCAACAAATGAATTTTGAGAGCATTCAATACCTTTCACACACACTAAATATACTCAAATCGAAACCCCATTCTGACACCCTTTAAAATGAGCCCCCCAAAAAAATGAAACTCTTACCAACAAAGCGGGAAATGATAACCATAAGTCCCCAAATCCAATGGATTAAGAGCCAACCTGGGAAAAACTAAAAATAAAGCATAAGATGCATCAAGATTACCGAAAAAACAATAGAAACCTACCTTGAGATGACGTTCGACAAGGAGGAAGTAGAGGCAGACCACTAGAAATCAATTTCAAACCTAGAGTGATCTCTTAAGGAAGATGAAATTAACGCCAAAGCCCAAATTGAATGTTAGCTAGTGGGTGCTCCTCTTAGTATTAAGCTCTCAAGAATATAGAATAATTAAATGAACATTTGGACTCCAATTTATTCCCTGATTAACATTTTAGACTCATTAATTGCAAGCAATAAATGCTTGTACATGCATCTGAAGAAATATTGACAATACGACAGAGGGTCAAACTTGGGTAATCCAAGGTAGCTCGAATTATCCAATTGGATTAAGGTTCAGGTAATCTGAGGTACCTCATAATTACTGAACATCCTTTGTACTTGGTCAAATTTTCCTTGATTTGAACTTTTTTTTATCAAGGGTTAGTCTCCAAGAGCTAGACCATCACATGAAGTTTCAAAATAGCATCTTAAATGTAGATTTATGGTTAGGCACATGGGTGAAACAAAACCAAGATCAAGGACATATCCCTTAAGGGGATGAAGTTGAGACCCTACGAAAAGAAAACAAGAAATAAAAGCAAGAAAAGAGGGTCCCTACTTTCAGCGAGGTGTGTGTGCGAGAACTACACAAAAAATGGCGACTCCTACTGGGGGAATGCTCTAGAGCATTTCGATGACAAACTGGAATCAAGAACCTAGAATCTCTAGTTTCATTCCTCACATCAGGTCAACCACAAATAGAGTTTGAAAGTCCATGAACAAGCAAACCTTTCCTATGCTAGAGTCAAAGTGTGTGCAAATGTATTTGTTTCCCTACCTCAGTTGTTGTAGGAACTAGACTTAGTCTAATCAAGCTATGTAAGGATTCTAACTCCAAAAGCATCCCGGATAGAGCCTCACTTCCAGCTAGGCATCTATAGCCCCGACAAGGTTATTGGTGTGGCCCTTCTGAGCATTGCTCTACTACCAGCCAGGCATCCATAGCCCTGGATGAGATACTCAGATACTCCTTATAAGGTGAATGTTCATTTTTTATTCTCAATATTCTCTTTTTCTTTTCTTTTTTGATATTCTTTTAAGATCTTTTAAACTTTCCTTTTCACCCTATAAGCAATGAAGCTCACACTCAGGGCTGGGAACCATAGTGGCACTAACGTAGAAAATAATATTTTTCACTTTACTTTACTTCATAAGGAACGATTAAAAAACTTGAAATTCTTTAAGATATGTGTATAAGTGTAAGACCCAAGCACATTCTAGACTTAACTTAATCCAGTGACTCATCCACTTCAATCATTATCACTCGTGACAACAAGTAAAGGATTTTCAATGATTGACTCTGGAAGGATGATTAGAATTTGTAAAAGAAATACTTAGAACAATCCTTGATAATGTAATGATTGTTGTGTAGGTGCAATATGCCCAAAAGAAAATAGGGGAACCCAAAAAGAAAAAAAGGAGAAACAAAAGAAAACCTAACCTAAACCAAAGCAAACCTAAACTACCCAAAAGTAGAAAACAAACCAAAACAAAGCAAAATAAAAGAAACCAGCACCTAACCTAACTATTTATAGGGGAAAGAGCTGCAAGCAGCTCAGGATTAGAAGTAATGCTTTAAATATTTCCCGTTGATAGGAAATGAAACATCATCTCTAGTGAGAGTTTTCAGGTGGAAAGAATTGTCTCCTAATATCTCTAAAATTTGGTAGGGGCCAAGCCAAAGCTTATCAAATTTTCCATGCTCCCCTTTCCTATCATGTGCTTTATCCCAATAGAGAACCAAATCAGAGATTCTAAAGGCTTTCATCTTGGCTTTCCTATCAAGCCATCTTTTAACAACACCCTGATGCTTAGTAAAGTTTTCTAAGGATTTATCTCTTTTCTCCTCAAGGTGTAGAAGTTTAGCCGAATGGGCCTCACACTTATCTCCTTCATCATAATATTCATTGATAAATTGCAAAGTGGAGATCTTCAATTGAATTGGGAATACTGGCTCCAAACCATACACAAGGTGGTAGGGAGAGGTTCCTAGAGAGGCCTTATGTCTAGTGCGATCTACCCAAAGAGAAAATCTAAGTTAGGTATGCCAATCTTTGGGGTTCCTCTCTAACAATTTATGGATGAATGTTAAAAAATTCTTATTTGAGGACTCAGCCAGACCATTACCTTGTGGGTAGTAATTGGAGGTAAACTTAACAATGATTCCATGATCAAAATCCCAACTAGAAAACTTTAACGATGCAAATGCAGGACCATTATCATAGACCAAAGCAAACGGGAAACCAAAGCGATTGATGATACCTGATTCTAGAAAATTGATTACCAATTCATAAGTGCACTATTTACAAGAAAGAGCTTCAGTCCATCTAGTAAAGTAATTAGTTACGGTGAGAATGTACTTGTGGCCTATAGAGGAAGGTGGGTTGATCAGACCAATGAAGTCCAAACCCCACTATGTGGTTTTACCTCTATGACTGACTAAAGTGGAAGGGCTGAATACTTATCCTTACTTGCTACAATTTGACACACATGGTAGGTCCTCACATGGTTGTGTGCATCCTTGAACAAAGTGGGCTAGTAATAGCTTGCCCTTAGAATCTGATTTGCAGTAGCTAGTGCAGAACCATGGCATGTGCCATACCTATCATGGAATTCAGTCATCACTCTCTCAACTTCCTCTTTTCCAAGGTAGTGAAGGTAAATGCCTTCATGATTCTTGTATAAAATAGCCCCTTTCATCATAAAGCTATCACTCTTCAAATGTAGAGCCCTCCATTGTACCGCATTGAGATGATCAGGACATTGTTGGTTTATAAGATAGTAAATAATTTCATCGTACCATTCACCTAGGGAAACATCTTGAAGGTGATAGTGTTGGGTTGTGAGATCAAAACCCATTTCAACCATTGTCTTAGTCCCTATCCTCTTACCAGTTTTATGGGCTAGATCTCAATATCATACTCTTGTAACTCACCCTCTTCACTCTTCTTTCTCCCAATTCATTTTGCATCAGTAAAAGATTGACTACAGGGTTAGGCACTATTGCAAAGACCTTATTTCTCAAGATGTAATGTTTGAATTTCTTTACAGCTCTGACCAAAGCATAAACCTACTTTTCTACACTAGGATATCTCAATTCTGCATCTTTTAAAGGAGCACTCATGAAAGCTATAGGATTCTCATTTCCTTGGTTAGATATCTGAGTTAACATACCAGGAAAAAAGTGATTTGATGCAAAAGAATATATATAAAAAGGTTTGGAATAATTAGGACTCACCAATATCAGAGCATCAACTATTTCCCTCTTAATTTTTGCAAATGCCTCTTTTGCTTCTGCAATCCACTCAACCTTTACATCTTGCTTCAACATTGCATTCAAGGGTTTAACAATTTCTACAAATCCAGTGATAAACTTCTAGACAAAGTTTATTTTTCCAAAAAATGACTTCATTTCTTTTTTACTTGCAGGGGTTGGATCTTGAGTATGGCCTCCACCCACTTAGGATCGATAGAAATACCCTTTTCTGAGATAACATGTCCTAATATCTTCCCTTTAGTGACTCCAAAGATACACTTCTTTGGGTTAAGTGAAATTCCAAATTCCCTGCACCTTTGGAATAATTTTCACAAGTTTGCAATATGATCACCTCACTTCTTGGAAAAGACTATTAAATCATCCATATAAATGATGACGCACTTACCAATAATATCCTTGAAGGAAATATCCATAGCCCTTTGGAAAGTTTCTCTAGCATTGATTATCCCAAAATACATTCTCCTATAAGCAAAAGTCCCCCACTTTGTAGTGATGGAAGTTTTGTTCCTATCCTCGTATTGCACCATGACCTGATTATATCTAGAGTATCCATCTAAAAAGGACATCATCTGAGATCCATTAACAATTTGTAACACTTCATCCAATGATGTGACTGGATAGTTGTCCTTTTCTTATGCACGATTGAGATTTCTAAAATCAACACAAAGCCTAATTTCTCCATTCTTCTTCCTTACTAGAACCAAATTGGAAACCCAAGTTGAATTCTAACTAGAAATATGATACGAGTGGATAATAACTTTTGTACCTCCTTTTGAATGATGGGTTCCAACAGGGCATTGATTGGTCTGTGTCTTTGTCTGAATGGTTTGGTGTTTGGCTTGAGAGGAATGATGTGAGTAATAATTGAAGTATCATACATCTTCAAATCTTCATAACTCCAAGCTATTACATCCTGATATGTGTGCAAAGCATCAATGATTCCTCTCCTTTCCTCTAGAGTACATACCTTTCCAATAAAAACATTCTTAAAATTGTTTGGAGTCCCCATGTTGTATGCATCACACTGACTGCTAATGGATTTCTTCTTAGCCTATTGTTCCTAATCTTTTATCCTATACAAAAAAAAAATTCTCTCCAATTGTACCATCCCTCTTGGAATAGTATTGGTATTTAGGTTGATGACTCCTTCTAGGTCCATCCTTGCTTCTTGAGGCTCCACTTCATCAATTATTTGAGAAGTAAACACATCTGAGCTCGTGATAAAATCAAGAATGTTCTTTTCATCCTCAAACACCTAAAAATTTGTTACATTATCGGGCATTGATGGTACCAGAGTGAGCTCCACAGTGAACTTCTTTAAGCCTACAAGTGATAAAGGATATAATGTATTGGTTGCTTGTACTAGAGAATCTGCAGTTTGGTTCTTGTTGTGAGGTAGCAGTTGAATGTTGAAAGCATCAAATCCCTTAATGAGATCCCAAACTCTGTGTCTGTAATTAGTCATCCTTCTATCATGACATGAGTACTGTTTCCTAACTTACCTAACAACTAACTATGTATCTCCAAACACTTGCATAATTTTAACTTTCTTTCTTCGTGCCATCAATAATCCATGAATCAAGGCCTCATACTCAGCTACGTTATTAGTACAATGGAATTGGAGTCTATGGGCAGCAAAACAGGTTTTACCTTTAGGATTGATCAACTCAAATCCTACTCTAGCACCTTGCTTATACTTTGATCCATTAAATCTAAGTGTCCAACAACCAGTAGCTCCTGATCTTCTTGATGTATCTTTAGTTTTTCTACTATTGGTAGGTTCTTCAGAAGGCATTAATCTTTTTCCTTTAGGATCATCTTAAATATTTTGTATATTTGTCTTGACAATAGGGGTTGGATTGATGCATCTTTGTATTTTCTCTACTATTGTTCGGCATAAGAAGCATTCTAACTCTGAGTGAGAAGCATTATGGACCCTACACAAATTCATAAGAAGTAACTCCTCGAAATTCATATCTCTAACCAATTGGATTTGATCCTCTATACATTTCTAGATAAAATCTTGAAAATTATCCAACAAACTGAGTTGACCATCTTCTTGGTCATCACCCTCCTCTATTGGTTCAAACAATGCTCTAGTGCTGTTGGATTCTGATGTGAGCTCACCAGATGTGCTCTGTAACATAAATATTTCCTATGTATCTAATTCTGAAATAGGGCATGCCAATATGTAATGTGAACCTAGATCCTAAACCTACAATAGCACAAGAAACAAACAACAAATTAGATCAAATGCAAGCTAGAAAGTAGATTCCTCAAGAAATTCATTTAAATTGCAAAAGAGAGAGGAAATGAAATGAAGAACAAAAAAAACTTAAAACATATCAAATCCTATTCTAAAGCAAAGAAAACTCTTAATCTCTTAAGGGAATTGGTGCCAATTTGATGTGAAAATTGGCCCTTTCCCAACTCCAATGATGCAATGGTGATTTGGTGATGAAAGCTGATCCACTTTGATGAAGAGTGATGAATGCTCCAAGATAAAAACCTGCATAACCTTGCTACAAATTTAAAAGTATGGATGAAGATTGCTAAAGATTTGAGCATAGTAAGTTTACTCAAATTGTGGATGCCAAATATAATAGATGAGCTCTCTATTTATAGAATGACAAGTTGAAAGAATGCCCAAAATAGAGCAATGTGGGACTAAATTTCATCCAATGGAAAAGTTCCACTTGTCCAAATGTGAATGGGCCAAGGATGTGCAAGTTTTGATGAATGTGCCAATAAATGCCAATATTTGAATTTTGAAATTGTATTAATGGCAAGGTGGAAGGAGAGTCAAATGGAGTTATGGCCACTTGGCTCAATGCAAAAGGACTTGTAAGAGGGAATGCATGCCTTGTTAGAAGGACAAAGTCAACTTAGATTTGAATTTCAAATTTGAAGAATATTCTCCAAAGATGCCATGTTGAAGATAAATAGAGATTTAATAAATCAAATAACTCTATTTTCATGTGCAAGTGGCAAAAGATGGAGGATGGGACATGAGAAGAGATTAAATTAATCAAGGTTAATTAATTTAATGAAGGATTAGGTGATGTGACCTATTTGACTTAAATTTATGGATTGATTTAAATCAAATATGAGAAGAATATGATTTAAAGATTTAATTAAATAAAGGGTTTTGATTTATTTAACTAAGGGGATGAAGGTGGATTAAATTAAATAAGGTTTTAATTTACTTAATTTAATAGATGAACTTTAGAGATTTAATTAAATAAAATTAATTATTTAATTAAATAGGGAAAATTAGATCAGACTAGTTAATTTAATTATCGAGAAAGGATGACTTAATTAGATAACTAATTTATTTAATTAAGAGAGGAATATTGATAAATTTTAATCAAATAAAGGTATTTTAATAAATGGTTAGACCGAAGGATGATTCAGGATGAAGCGATGTTAGTGGTTAGGATCAAATTTCCAATGTCAATTATTACATTTTATGTGTCTACACGTAATTCCCTAAACTGACTTCTGATACTAATATCTCATTTGAAGTATTCTGGTATTCAGTAATTACATACTTCATTCTAGGTTCCCTTTCAATTCTGATTTGATTTGGTACTCCTTTCAAGGGAAGCCACATATGGTAATGATCTATTGACACACATCCATTTAGTGCCTTGGTGAAATATCTACCTAAGATCAGTCCATAACTATCAGGAATGTCTGCTACTCGAATATTGATAACTTGTTGAATTTTAGGATCTGATGCAATATGCATAGGAATCATATTTAATTCTCCCACCACATTCACCTCTATCTTGTCCAATTGAGTTACTTTCTATTGAGAGGTTGCAGGATTAATACCTAAAGCTCTATGGACAACAAAAGGCATGAAATTTTTCAAAGCCTCTGAGTCTAAAAGGAAATTGTGTAAGTCTTTCCCAAAGAGACAAACAAAAATCAGAAAAGGAGGAGTTTCTATCTTGCCTTAAAATAGACTTAGCTAAGTGTCAACTTGTACAACTTGATTCTTATCTTTTTCTTTCCCTTTATCTCTAGACTGTGCTTGAATTTGATCTTTTGGTGCTTGTGAACTAGGAGTCTTCCCAACTACTTCGCTAACTATCCTATCTTGAGGAACTACATTTGATTTAAAAGCTGCTAGAACTGTGTTTCTGATAATCGGAACTCTTAACAACTCAAAAGTAGAAAGACTTACCTTTAACTTCTTAAGTTCTTCAACCACATATTCACCCAATTGCTCTATGTTCAAATCAACATGAAAGTCCTTGGGATGACTCACCAAATTCTCCTTTCCTTCATCCAGGTTCTTTCCTTTAGCAGAATCAGATTGTCCTCCTTTTGAAAAATATTGTGTGGGTACATGAGGATATGATGGATTATTACTTGCATTAGGATCAGGTGGTGTAGTGAAGATATTTAGGGGGATTGATGTAGTGAATGGGCCTCCAGCTTGTGGATTTCTTTTTGGAATGTTCCTAAAATCATATTTTCTTGTAGGTTGTTGGAACATGTGAACTTATTCAATGCCAGTTTCTTCTTCATCTAAAGGACCATTGTCATTCTCAGTTTCTTCATTGAACAATTGTGAAATCTCATCTCCATTGTATATTTTCTCTGTATTATCATCTGCCCACCAGACTATTCTTTTGGCCTATTCTCTTCACTTCGTGGGAAAGGAGGGTGATTCAACACCATTACTGAGGAGTCATAAGGATTGGATGGTGCCAACTCTTGATTGTTGGAATTTTTTTCAACCTCATACTGAAAAATGGATGCAACAGTTTGGAACTCAGGGCAGTCCAACTCAAAATGCTGACTTGTCTTGTGGAGTCTACACCATCCAAATAAATCCACCTCTGCTAGATACACACCACTTGGAGGATTCTCCTGATTAGAAGGTTGATCTAATATTAGAGTAGGGACACCTCCATTGTTTGGTCTTGTGTTCCATTTTCTGTTCTACTTAGGTGGTTGTCTCCTTTCAAATCCTTGTCCACCTGTGTATCCTCTATCAAAATTATGACTAGATGGCTGCCCTCTGTCAAAATTATGCTCATGTCCTTGTGTAGAATCTTGATTCTCCCTATTATAATTGGAATGCATGTTCCTTTGAGTATCTTGGAGTTGACTATTCTGGTTCCTCAAGTACATTACTTTCATATTAAGCTTCTTCACTTGTTTAGTCAATTCATCGAGTCTTTCTTTGTTAGGATTACTAAATGGTGCATGTCCTAAATTGTTTTGAGGGTATCCGGATGCCACTCCTAAACCCATAGACAAGTTCAAGACTTTGAAATTTTGTAAGTATGTTGGAAAAATAGCCTATTGCTATGAATCAAGGGGTTGATTGACACCTTTTTGAGGATAACTGGTCATGGGTGGAGCTTGATTCATTAGAGGACCCAAATGTGGCACCAAAGGAAATTGAGGAACTAGATTCATAATAGGGGTATGGTTAGTCAAAGCCTGGTTGAGTGCTTGAATCTTTCCTAGATGAGCAACATGCCCTAAAGATGGAAAGGGTCTAGACAAATGTTACCTTAGATCAATATTGACCTTGATAGCCTTTGTATATACACCAAGCAAACTATTCAGAGGATTAGGTCTCCATTTAAGAAAATTGGTTGTAAGACTGTCAAGAGCTTCGTAATAAACTTCTAAAGTAGTAGCATCATCTACAACATAAGGGGCTTTCAACCTATTATATGCACAATGAAATATGTTATTGAATGACCCTATAGGCTCATTAACTTCCCTCTTAACCTTAGTGAATTGTAGATACAAGTCATTAGCACTAATAGGGATCTTAAACTTCTGCATAAATGCATTCTAAAGTCCAGTCGAGTTGTGAATTGACCCAATAGGTAGATGATTGTACCAATAAAAAACACCTTCTCCTAGCGAATAAGGGAAAATCCTACATGCAACATCCTCATGGTTGATCCTTCTATCTCTAAGACAAGTCTGGAAAATCTTGATATGCTCCTCTATAGTTATATTAGGGTCATTAACATGAAACTTGGAGCAAAAATGCTTAGGATTCTTGGGCATAAAATTGTAGTTATTGAAGGATAAAGTTGATGGGTTGTTTTCCAAGAAAGCCATTGGTGGTGGTGGAGGTGGTAAAAGTTGATTGATATTTGGTTGTGGTTGTTGAATGGGAATGGCCTTAGAATCAGATGATGATGGGCTTGATGAAGGTGAGGATGATGGAAACGGTGGGATGGATGATGACTCTCCCCTTCTTCTAGTCCTCCTTTACCTAGTAGGGGCTTGCAACTCTTGAAAATCTTCCTCCCCTGGTGTAGATCTGGTTCTTCTTCGAAATCTCTCAGGAGAGATAGCAAATAGAAAATGATCCATCTTGCTTATTCATGACCTCCCTCTAACGCTAATCTGTCGATGGTGTTTTATGCAAAACAATAACTCAGAAATAATACAAGTATCCTATCTCTATTGAAAGGTGAATCTCTATCAGCAAGCCTTAAGAGATAACCCCAAGGTGTCTAATGTTAGGTCTTGACAGTGCATAAACAACTTAGTGATAAATGTGAAAATTCTAGTAATCACAAGAGACCTTACAGAACAAATTCTAGAACCTTAGATTTATCAGATCTAGCAATTTAGTGATACCTTTGATCCTAAAACCTAACTCGGATTTGAAACTAAATAAAAAATATAAGGTTTTAAAGATATTTTAAGACTAAACTAATTCCTAATATCAACAATGAAAATGATTAAACACTCAAAGTGGACCAATCCTTCAAAACCAATTCCTGCTAAGCCCAGAATAAACCTGCAATCTCATAGAAATAATGCAATCTTCTAAGGAATTAAAGATTTTTAGATCATGAAGCATTCACCCAAACCAACCCTGTTTTGCAATTGAAATGAATAAATACCCATAATTGAAATTAGCACACAAATTTAAGGCCTAGGCTAACTTTACACAACAAATTAAAATTAGCAAGCTACTAAAAGTATGGACCAAGGATTGCTCAAACACTTCAAATATCAAACCATCAACACCACTGCATTACATCTAAATCTAAAATCTAACATGTAACTAATAATCTCAAAGCAATCTTAAAGATATGGAATAACAAGAACCATGCAAAATGAAACAATAAAATAAAGATCACCAAAGAAAAATGTCTTTACTTATATTGAATAGCCCAATGTTGCAACAATTCAAGTATTCTTAATGTAGCAACACTTGCTCTCAGAAAATGCTAACTCCTAACTCAATTCTAGCTCTTGTAACTATGACTTAACTGATTCTAACCATTACAAAGGAGCCTTGAGCCTCAATTTATAGAGAATCCTTCACTGAGTCGGCCTAATTAAGGGTTTACATCAACAGGTCAGCCAGGCAAGTCAGCCTAGAAAGTTTTGAATTAAAATAAAATTTGCATTTAATATTTGAGGCTTCATCTAGGTCAACTTGGGTCCTTCCAAATATATCCTGGTTTGCACAAAAAATGAGGACACCCTCCAACTGGCTGGCTAGAGGTCACATGTCTCACATAAAACCCTAGGTGACTGCTTACTGACTATTCTCCTTTTCTCCCTCCAGATTGGCTTCTGATTTATTTGATAATTCCTTGGCCTTCTCCAATATTTCCTTCACATCTTCTGGGTCTGGCACTGGAATAAACTTAACTCTAGTTTTATGATTTTTAAATTCTTCCAAATATTGAGGCATTACCTTATTCCATTCCATCTGCAATTCATGGTATTTGTCCAATTTTGAAACATAGATTGTTGCATCCTCCAAATTTTCCTTAGTAATGGGAGCACTATCAAAAGGAGCATATATCTAATGCCACCATCCCTGCAATCTACCAATGTTCATGTTTTTTTGACCAAATTTATTCCTTCCAGTCATTATCTCCAAGAAATTGATGTAGTTGTTGTATATTTCTTTCATCTTCCCTTGTAGTTTCATTATTTTCTTCAAGGCCTTTGTGAGAAGTTCTTTCCTATAATTCTAGACCTCTATCCATTTCGTCACCTTTCCAATTTCATCATGGGAGAAGATATCCAACTTGGCCAACTCATCCTTAGAAATCTACAAAATTTTCTTCAACTCATTAGTAGTTGACTCATCAATTTTGTTACAATCTATAGGAAATTGTGAAGTATGCTCAAGAAAATTACAAGCATTGGTATATATCTTCAGAATCTATTCAATTGCTTCATCTCCTCTACTACTAACATCCTAGAGCCAGCCATGTGTACAATGCACATAAAACTTTAACCTTTTAATCTTTGAAAGTTCCTCCTTTGGCTACAATCCCTCTGGCACAATTCCTTCACTTCCCATAGTTTGTAGAGGTTTCATTAGATGTCGTACATAATTATATACATCATTTAATTGCTTTTGTAACTTTTCCTTCTTAGTTTCTTTATCTAATCTTCTCAAAATGGCCTGAGAAGATTCTTGGAACTCTTCTATTTCTTTTTCCTTAGTAGTGGGCCCTAAGTTGATAGTTTTCACCTTATAGTCAAATGGCCTAGCTTCATTTTTGAATTTATTTGTTGCAGGAACAACCACATGAATAACCCTATTATTGAATTCATCTCTTGAGATCTTTGAGTCAGTCTTGGCTCTCTTTCCTTTCTTTGGCTAACCCCATTGTTCAAGAATTTTGTCCCAGCTTGGGGCTTCCTCTTGTACAATTATTGGATTCTTACTAAGCCTCTTCTCTAATCATTCAGGAGTTGTAGATGGTTCAATTGTCACCTCCTTCTTGGGACTATCAACCACATTTACTTCAACATTTTTCTTTGTATTTGGTTGATTTTCCTGCTCTTTTTTGTCCTAGTGAGGACTATAAGAAACTTCTTCTCTGTTTTCTCTTGCCTCAGGGTGATCCATTGGCTCATCAATGATTACCCTTTCTAGAGACTTTGATACTTTTCCTTGAACAAATTTAGATTCTATATTCTTGCTTTCTACTCCTGAGGTAGATTGTCTCATTTCTTGCACAAATTTCCTCCATTCTCCACTTTCAGGAGTAGAGATCTCATCATCTTCTTCATTTGGTTGCTCAAGATTGTTAGATATGTTCTCTTCCTCATGGATTGCTTCCTCAGAAACTTGCATATTTTGATGAGGAGAAGGAATGGGAGAATTATTTCCTGTAGCTGCTCTCTTATCCATGCCATCGGTAGGTGCCTCATCATATTGAACCTCCTCCTTTGCAGCCTTGACTTCCTCCACTAGAGCAACCTTTTTCTTAGGAGAGTTTCTTCTAACATATACTTGGGGTTGTTCCCCTGCACTTTCTAAATCAACAACTTTTTCCACAGAAGGAGCATCTGTGGCAGCTTCACCTTTCCTTGCTTTAGCAACCTTCTGCCTCTCTATGATTATTCTTCTTTTCCTCACTGGTTGTGAGGTTTCACCTTATTCCATCATGGTACTAACTTGAGGAGCCTTTTTAATTTTAGGAGATGGATTTTCTCCTTGCTTTACCTATGCTTGTCTCCTTGTTCTCCTCTTGATAGATACTAGTTTATCTACTTCTTCATGGGTTTCCTCCTCATGGGGTTCAACAAATTCATCATCTTTATTGGTTTCAACTTCCTTCTCATCCTTAGACTCCAAGTTCCCCATCAAGTCATAGGTGAAATTCACACCTTCAAATTCCAATTCCAACACTTTATGTTTTACCCAAAATCTTGAGTACTTCTTTACTAGTTCAGTAACTTGATTGAAATATGTTATTTCTCGCTCAAACCAATTAATTGGAGGCAATGGATTGTTTCTATATGGTTCATAGTCATGGTGTTGTAGCAGGTTTGCATCATCTTGCGCCTGATCAGGCACCTCTACAACTCTATATAGTCTAATTGATTTCAAAGGTAGCCTTGATAACCTTCTCCTTATGGCCTTAAATTCATCCCAAAAGTTGGCCCAATAGTCTTCAATGTGGTCCTTGTGCCTAAAAGTTCTATTGGCCTACCTCATGGCCCTGGCATATGGATTAAAATTATTCCTATTTGTATGAGAATACAATTGAAATTGTACCATCTCCTAAGAATGTTGGGAACTTTGAATAGAAGGGTAGGTTTCCAAATTCCCCATTCTCAGTGTGAATTTTTGATCCCAATCCTTTCTTCTTTATCTCTTGTTGTAGGATTTATTCAAATTCTACCATTTGTCTTGTTAGTTCTAGCATTAGGAGTTTGTTGATGGGATACCTGGGTAGTCTGAGAGGAACAACTGGAGATCCTTGTACCTAGATGTATGTGAACCTTTGGAATTGGATGAACCATTGTCCATATTGCTTGATCAAATCTAGAGCATTTGAAGAAACCCTAATATGAAGACCATGCTCTAGCAGTCTTGGAATATACATGAAAAGGGCATCATTAGCTCTTCTGTAGTTGGATGTTTTGTGTTGGAGCTATGGGTAAAATTTCCATATTTTGTCCTTCCCAATAGTCCCCTTGTAGTTGAGACCTTTGTACTTAGTCTTATGGGCCAACATGTAGACAAGATATGAGGTCATAGTGAACCTATTGGTTTCCTGCACACTTCTCAGTTGGGCATCCAAATTGTTGCTTATGATTCTTGCCCAATGATAGTGCTTGTTAGCCACAATTTGTATGATGGGATGGAACATCCAAGTATGAAAGATGTGAGATTATTCCACCCCCATAACTCTACCTAAGAGAGTTATGATATCATGATACTCCAACTTGAAATCACTTTTGTGCAACTGTTTATTTAGCTTTGAGTAGTGTGGCTTAGGTTTCAATATCCATGCATTGTTCATGATTTCCAAAGCTCTGTTGGGATCTTCCTCATAGAACTTGGTTGCTTCCCCAATGTTGATTTCCTCAATGACCTTGTGATGAGATACAATATTGAATACCTCTACAATGGACTCCTTAGTTAGGCTGGCCATGACTCTGCCTTGTGGCCCAATTATGATTCTTGTCCTAGAGTCATAATGCTTTGCACATTCTAAGACCAACTCAGGACATAGCTGTGTTGGAGGGAATCCTATTCCTGTGCTAATCTAGTGTGAGTAATGATCTGTGCCAATGGAGTGGGAGCCTTTCTGAACATCCTCTACTAAAAATCATCATAATATACATGACCCATGTTGGTATCTGCTATCTTTGACCATGCAGAAGTAATCTTGGTTTCTGGCCAAATTCCCTTGAAGTCATACTTCATCCTTTCCTGTCTTCTCTTAATATCTTCTTGCACTAAAGAAACCTTTTTCTTGGTGGTTTTGTCAGGACTAACCTCATCCTGCATCTATTAGAAAAAGGACCATAATCACCAAAATGAAAACAATAACACAACATATCATATATATATCATGAAGTACCAAAATGGGATGATAATTCCATTAACTTAAGCTAATAACAAGTTAAACTCTAATGGCAATGTAATGTGAACAACTTCATCAAATTCCACAATGATATACAAGTAAATAACACCCAAATGAATTGATACTCATTAATAAATGCCAAGAAATCATCATATGCCACTCATTTGTCAATGGTACTTGAAATACACAACGAATGGAGAAAGTTTGGATAATCTGAGCTAGCTCTGATTTTCTGGCCAAACTAATGTTCAGCTAATCTGAGCAAGCTCAGATTTTTTGAATCTAGACAGTTAACCAAATTTTCACTATTACTCAAGTGGAATCAATGATGGATGAAGTTTATCAACCCAATCAATCATGTTCAAGCATTGATCATTTCAAAGACACTTCACAAATTATGTTCATTCAATATCAAGTGATTTAGTGCATTGGGAGCTCAATCATTTATGGGGCTCGGGTATTTCTAGGGACCTTGGATTACTTGGGTGAACTATTGTTCAGGTAATCCGATCCTACTTGAATTTTTTGATGAAATGATAGGCCCAAAAATTGACTAAGGGTTCAAAATTCAAGCTCAGACCTGGGACTTAGTCAAAGAACTCAGATAATCTGAGGGGGCTTAGATTCTCTGGGTGGGTTAGAGCTCAGAAAATTCAAGCTTCCTCAGAATTTCTGAAATGGGCTCAAGTTCACGATTAGGCTAAGTGTTTGAACCTTTCCTCCTTTGAATTGATGAAACTTGACATCTAATCCTCCTAGAACTGAATTATTTACAATTCTCATTGGATTTCAATCATATAGTTTAATTAGCAATAATTGATTTCATTCATTCTTTATCAAATTCATAAATGCGAAAAACTAGAGTTTCAACCAATTGCTCAAAATAGGGAGATGATTCAAACTCTTGACATCAATCACTCAAAAGCCATCAACAAATGAATTTCAAGAGCATTCAATACCTTTCACACACACTAAATATGCTCAAATTGAATCCCCATTCTAACACCCTTTAAAACGAGCCCCCAAAACAAATGAAACTCTTACCAACAAAGTAGGAAATGATAACCATAAACCCCCAGATCCAATGGATTAAGATCCAACCTACGAAAAGCCAAAAATAAAGAATAAGATGCATCAATATTACCAAAAAAAAAAGTAGAAACCTACCTTGAGATGATGTTCGACAAGGAGGAAGTAGAGGTAAACCGCTAGAAATTGATTTCAAACCCTAGAGTGATTGCTCAAGGAGGATGAATCCAACGCCAAAGCTTGAATTGAATGTGAGCTAGTGGGTGATCCTCTCAGTCTCAAGCTCTCAAGAGTATGGAATAATCAAATGAATGTTTGGAATCCAATTTATTCCCTAATTAACCTTTTAGACTCATTAATTGCAAGAAATAAATGCTTGTACGCACGTCTGAAGAAATCTTGACAATACGACAGAGGGTCAGACTCAGGTAATATGAGGTAGTTTGGGTTATCCAATCAGATTAAGGTTCGGGTTATTTGAGGTACCTCAGAATTATCAAACCTCCTTTGTACTTGGTCAATTTTTCTTTGATTTAAACTTTTTTTTTATCAAGGGTTAGTCTCCAAGAGCTAGACCATCACATGAAGTTGCAAAATGGCATCTTAAATGCAGATTTATTGTTAGGCACATGGGCGAAACAAAACCAAGACTGAGAGATCTATCCCTTAAGGGGACAAAGTCAAGACCCTACAAAAATTAAACAAGAAATAAAAGCAAGAAAAGAGGGTCCCTTCTTTTAGTGGGGTGTGTGTCCAAGTACTACACAACAAGTAGCCAACCAAGTCCATTTTCGAAGCATTCTTTTAAGTGGTGCATTGGAATTTACTTCCAAGAAGTTACCAAGTCCATTTTTTGGGTTAAGGAGTAAAGGATTAAAGATAATATACTCTTTTTATTTTGTTTCCTCCATAAGCTACATGTAAAATCATCCCTTTAGGGCATGAGGTAGGCCCACCAAGAAGAACGTGCCCACTTGAGCTAGGATTTTTATTTCCTATGAGTCAATTTTGACACACTGCTTGGTTTCAAAACAACTTAAACACACATCAACATGTTCATCAAATTTCAAACCCTTTGGATTAAGTGTGAATAACTTTGAAAAGTCCTATATTGCTACTTGTCCCTAAGGATTTTATCTTTAGAGGCTTCTAAATATTTGGACTTATATCTTAATTCACACTTTCCAAAGTTAACATAGGGAACTATGGCCTTAGTTTCTTGATTTTCACATAATGGATTTTGTGGAATGAAGGTTGATTAGACATAGAAATTTTTAGTTTGAAATTAATTAAGACTTTCTTGATGTGGTAATAAAGAAATCTCACTAAATCAAAGATTAAAACCAAATGAACCCACCACACATTGTTCTTATGGTTGAAACATATTGATTCCCAAGAAACAAAGTGAGACAAGGAAAGTATTGCAAAACATTTGAGTACAAGTTCTATTATCAAAAAATTGACTTCTTAAGGTCTTATCACTTTAGAGGTATAGCATGTTTCTCAAAATATTGGTCTTGAAAAACAAAGGTCCCCTTTAGGTTAATACATTTTGGGTCAAAACATTTCATCCACCTTCATCATATTTTACATCTCACTTCACAAACAACTTTAGAAACTTTTGGACACATCAACACTTTAGACTTAGACAATTATCAAACCGATCCCCTAACTTAACTAATTTTTGTGTGAAATGAATCATTTTCCATACACGTAGTTGAGTTATTAATCACTCTTTTGAACTAGTCTATCTTAAAGGTCACAAGTCTACCTTAATATTTACAAGTTCATTAACACCCTTTATCCAAGATATCAAAACATCAGACCTTTAAGTCTAAATTTTTTATCCAAAAGTTTAGAAAGTTCATCCCCCATATCATTCACCCTTTTCATCATCCACTCATACCATTTGTCCTAAACAACTTAGAGGGTCTCATTTATCTAAATTTGAGTCAACTAGAGAGTTTTAACACTATAAATATCAACACACCTCTCCCATAGTTGACCCACAATTTATGGTTACAACAAGATCACAACACAAGAGAAACATGGATCAAACCAAAAGTACATCTACCACAAGTGATACTATCCCACAAAAATTCAATCCAAGTTGCCATTCTACCCCCTCACAACAACCACTAAATCCATTAGACAAAGGGTATGAGGTAGAATATGTCACAAGCAACCCACTTGAGCTCACTAAGGAAAAACTCCTTGATTATAAATAAGATCATCAAATATTACATAATGTGGCTTCAATTCCCCCAAATTTCATTGCACAAACCTTGGCACAAGGCTTGAATTCATGTACAATTCAACCAACTTCATTCCTTGTACCAAGTCAAATATCAACTTCTATCCTTGCAACTAGAATTGCCAACAACCTTGGTCACACTCTCCCTTAAGGAGGTAACACAATTTTTGGTACACAAGGCACCACCCTTCTACAAAACAAAACTTGGACACCAACATTTGGTGCCCCATCACATTCTTTCACCACCATTCTTGAACACCCTCTACATCCACACGTATCACTTGCATTCCATAACACCACAATGATCTTGAAATTTTGAGGGCAACCATCTTCATCCATCACCAAAAGTACCACAAGTGTGTAAGAGTTGTTGATGAACTCCAGCACCCAGGATCACCTGCAAAACCAAGATTAACCTTCTACATGAGAGCAACAAGAGTATGAAATTCTGGAATATGGTGCAATAACAAAATGATGCTATTATCACACTCAAAATGATACAATATGCATCAACACTTCATTGAATTGACCGAGCTGATATGAGATCATCTGGACTAGATAGGAGGGATAGGTGAGTGTTGAATAAATAGCTAAATATGGACATATAATTCCAAGACGGGCAATAACTCCCAAATAACCAAATTTGGTGGGAGTTATGCCTACTTGGAAAATTCCAAACATGTGGCATAACCTACTCAAAAGGATACAGGTGAGTGGTTTTGTGAGGTGGCATAAAAGGCCAAAAGAGGGTGTGAGACTCAACCACCCAAGTGTGGGTGAGAGCGACATATGTAATTGATGGACTATGCCA
Organism: Sequoia sempervirens; assembly: GCA_007258455.2. Taxonomy (NCBI): domain Eukaryota; kingdom Viridiplantae; phylum Streptophyta; class Pinopsida; order Cupressales; family Cupressaceae; genus Sequoia; species Sequoia sempervirens. Next base: position 728,638,886 of record VDFB02193867.1, on the reverse strand, counting down.
CATGTCCTCACATAAACTATGTATCCTATAACCTAAGGTATGCTTAATAATGTGTAGGAAAAATAAATATGAAAAAAACTACACTAACACCCCCCTTAAGCATAGCTTAGGTGGGTGAAAGGATGAAACAATGCAAAGATGGGTCCCGACTACAAGGCCATGTTAGGTACCCATGTACAATGATGAAACCTCTCAAAAGATGAGAAAGAGAATACCCATAGGAAAAAAACTCCCCCCAAGAGAGATGAAGAAGAGAGACCATATAGTCCCCCAATGTAGAATCTTGTGCATTGTTGGTGAATGCTTGACACAAGAAGCTGAAGATGATCCAAGATTGTCAGACAATATTCCTCCCCTTAGGAAGAAAGAAAACTAAGGATGTATGCTAGATATCTTCCCATTCCTGAAAGGAATATGTAGGAAGAATAATGAAAATGTATGAAGTCTCTAAACTCTTCTCAGGTGTCCCCATGTTAATGCCAAAAGTTGTCACTATCACATCAAGTGTTCTAGGACACACTACAGAAGATGAAAATCTAGAACCTAGTGGAGATGGATGTAGAACAAAACCCAAAGACAAAGATATCTCCTCTGAAGACAAAGGTGCTCCTCCAAATTTTTCTCAATAGTGGCCACAATCATGTCAAACTATGAAGAATGATCATGTGGGTAAAGAAAAAGAGGGTCAAAATATTCCCCCTTAACATCTGAAGAAGATGAAGAAACTTCATCAAAGAGAAGATGTAAGCACTCAATTGTGTCATCCAATTCTGCAAGATAGGACTCACAAAACAAACCTGCAATGTCTATCAAATACTCCTCCCAAGTAGCTATGTTTGGAAGACAATGAATGTCCTGTTGCAATAGATCAATAGAAGCCATAGATGTAGAAATACTAGTATCATTAGAAACAACATGAGATGTAGGAGATGGAGTATCAACACATGTCTCTTGAACCTTAGTTGAAATAATACCAAGATTCACTTGACCATACTGAATCTCCTCAAAACTATCCACACTAGATGTCTAAGTGAGTACATCAGCCGAAGGAACATCAGAGGAAAAATTTGAGAAGGTGTATACTTGAGAATGATGATCTGCCTCCCCAACTGTAATAATATATCTGCTATGCAAATCTTGAATAATCACAAAATCATTAAATCATAGAAAGGATATTTGTTGACAATCAAGGAACATAAAGGAAATCATTGAATGATCCTTTGTCTATGTCAATAGATCCTTTCCCACAAACACAAATATATGTGTTGTTAACCATCAGGATGTTTGGTGATGAACAAGTTTTAAATGAAGAGAACATACTATGTGATGAAGCCATGTGATTTGAAGCTCCAGAATCAAGGATCCATCTCCCTAACCTAGAATCTACAACTACAACAAGTGCTTTCCCCTTTTGTTTCTCTGACTTTCGTTTAGAAGAAGATGATGAATCCTTTGACATAGTTGAAGGAAAATTGATTTTATTCTTTGCTAAAAGATTCTTCAACTCATCAATTTGTTTTAAATAACATTGATGTTCATCATGCCTAAATTTCTTGCAATATGCACATGTGGGCTTCTCCTTCTTAGATGATTCCCCTTTTGAGGAAGAGGATTCAAATTCTTTGTGGATTGTTATTTTTATTCTTTTGTTTATGATTAGGATGCCCTAATTCTTTCTATACCTTAGGCTCACTAGCTACCAATGCATGTGACTTGGAAACCTTGATGAGACCCATTTGAATCAGCTTCACTTCCTCTTGGATTAGAAGATCTGAAAATGCATCAAATGTAGGCACAACATATGCAGTTCCCATAGAAATCCTATTGGTGTGAAAGCCAGAAAAAATAACATAATACTTAGGACCAATCTTGGAAAACACATTCAGAATAAACTGTAAATCCTCCTTATCAATCTTGCAATCCTTTAGCTATGTTCTTAGTTGTTTAATCTTGGAGATATAGTCTTGGATGTGGTCAAAAAAATTTAGATCAAGATTCATCAAATCATTATCAATTTGATAACCCCTAATCTTATTAGTTTTACCATAAAAGTTTTCAAGAGTCTCCCAAGCCTCCTTAGGTGTCTTGCATGATTCAAAATGAAATTGTAAATCAAAAGAGACTCATGAAAAAATGTAACCAAGATTTTTCTCATGATTGATCTCCCACAAAGCTTTTGCACCAACATTAGTAGGTTCAAGAATAGATGATTTTCCATAGCCTATGTATCCTTTTCCCCTTAGATAACTCCATATTGATTGTTTCCATGATGCATAATTATATGGAGTTAGGAGTTCAATGTGATGTTTTCCCATTGTAAGAACACACAAAAAAGAAAAGAATGCAATCAATCAATACACCACAAGATCACCTCCCAAAATTCACTCAATCAATGATCCCCCCTAGAAAAATATAATGGTGACACTTTATAATTAATTGTGAGTAAAATTTCCACTCACAACACAAGTGAAGTGGTCTTGATTTCAATTTTTACAGATGCCCAATATAGGCCATAGAAAAGGAAGTACAATTTTATTATAGAATGGGATAAATTTGATCACACCACTATGAAGCACACAAAAAATTATGCACTTTCAAAACAAATTACACCCAAAAATGTTACTGTATGTGCCCGAACGAAGCCTCAGAATCTCCAAAAATGAGGATTACTCAACAACACCTGTGAAAATTTGAAAATCCTAAAAAAACTAAGCACCAAAACTAGAAAATAATTGCACCACAACGAAGAGCTTGGAAATTATCCCAAACAAATAAAAATGCTTGCAAAAAGGACGTCGTGAGCACAAGTTATGAGCCTTCAAAGATGAACTGCAAAATAAAAAACTCAAATGGAGGGGGGTAGAAAATTTCTTAGGAACACTGACATCAGGCTGACGTTATGCTGATGTCAACAAACTGTGATCATAAATTTGACAACTATGGCCCATCAAGAGAAAATGCGTCTCTTGCTGGAATATTCAATTTTCTGGATGGTATATTCTGCGTCGGCGATGAAATCTTCGTGGGATCTTATTAGAATATTCTTGAAGAATATTCACCAGATTTTCATTGTTTGTCCTCCAGTTCTCTTAAATTATTTTTGCTAGATTCTTCTTGATTTGATACCGAATTGATTTTATTGCCGACTAGATGATTTAAATGAGTCAAATTTTTTGTTTGACCAGTGGGATGAGAGGGGCTGGTGGGTATGCCGGTACCCTACCCTCTATAGCTGTTGTATAGAAGGTACTTCTACGTACCTTCTCCAACACTTTTATTTTTCACTTTTTTTCAAATTTTGTTTTCTTTTTTTTTTGAATTTTTTTTTTGAAAAAAACTTTTTCTTTAAAAAAATATTTACAGTGTCCCTTTTTTATAAAAAAATTGTCAAAAAATTTCAACTAAAAGGAATATAAATTTTGAAAAAATTATACCGTATGGAAGATTCTCTTGCAAGATTCCTTGAGCCCTCCAAAATTGGTCAAAATTTTTCAAGAGCCAAAATATTAAGTGCTTTATATCAAAATTCGTCTATGAAGGCTTCTTGACTCAATGGTGATGTCCATTTTCATTGAAAAACAACCAAAAAAGGCCTAATGTTGATTTTCTCCCAATTCGAGAAGGGGCTTACAAATCTGAATGATCTGATAGCATGTAAGAGTTGTTGATGAACTCAAGCACCTAGGATCACCTGTAAAACTGAGATTAACCTTCTACATGAGAGTACCAAGAGGATGAAATGTTGGAATATGGTGCAATAATAGAATGATGATATTGTCACACACAAAATGATACAATCTACATCAACACTCCCTTGAACTGACCGAGTTGATATGAGATCATCTAGACTAGATAGGAGGGAGAGGTGAGTGCTGAATAAATAGCTGAATATGGGCATATAATTCCAATAGGGGCAATAACTCCCAAATAACCAAATTAGGTGGGAGTTATGCCTACTTGGAAAATTCCAAACATGTGGCATAACCTACTCAAAAGGAGACAGGTGAGTGGTTTTGTGAGGTGGCATAAAAGGCCAAAAGAGGATGTGAGACTCAACCACCCAAGTTTGGGTGAGAGCAACATATGTAATCGATGGATTACATCACATGTGCTCACATAAACCATGTCTCTTATAACCTAAGGTATGCTTAATAATGTGTAGGGAAAATACATATTAAAAAACCTACACGAACAAAGTCTACCTGACATTACATAAGGTGATGTGAACCAAGTGTATCAAGTAGAAAAAAAAGTGAAATTTAACACCCTTACACAAGGTCAAGCCTTAACACAACAAGGGACATCTTCATCCAACCATCCAATTGGGCCATCAAACCCATAGGTTCCACAAAACACATCAAACCCATCTATCATCAATCCAAATCAAAGCAACACATTGATGAAAAATGTCATTAAACAAGGTAATACCTTGTTCCCACATCAAACAAAACAAGGGAACACTCAAAAAATCAGTCAAGGAACCCTTCTAATCAATTTATTCAAGGTCAAAATGTGTCATTAATATCACAACACCAAATGGAACCATCATCTTTACCATTGGTCCCCAAGGCCATGCAAAATCAAATGGGGCCCCAAACCTACATTCCTCCATCCCATTCGTCAATTTTACAAGGAATTATAGTGCAAAACAACCCCCGAAATCTTATCACCCAAAAACCATCCCATAATCAATCAACCCATAACCCACTCACACCATGGTCACTCAAAATCCATCTCAGTACTCCAAAATCAAAATACTTCCATGTTGCAAAAACAAGAAGCTTATCAACAAACATTACAACAAAAACCTCATGCTCTATCTCTGCAAAAAGCACAACAAGCCTATCAATCGTCAGTACAAGCACAAAAAGATCAATCCCAAGCTTTGCAACAACAACAAGCCTATCAACAAGTGTTACAAGAACAACAAGCTCAAGCACAAGCCTTAATTGCACAACAACAACAACAATAACACACCCAACAATAAGCATTGCTTTCACACCAACAACAACAAGTCCAACAACACACATTGTTAGCACAACAATACACCTAAGAAAAACAAGTGCTTGCACAAAAATAGGGTTTGTATTATAATCCACAACAAAACATCATGAATCTAATATCACAAGGAGCATATACACCTCCATCCCTACCACCGTCACCTTCACAATATTAAAATCCACCCGACACACCATACAACACCCCATCATATCAAAATACCACTTATACTTTATCCACCATTCCATAGTATACCACATATGATCCTCTACCAAATCCACAAGATGATGTGTCATTATAGCTCAAGGAACTCAAGCAACAAATCTAGGACATTCAAATGGGAAAAAACAAAAAACCACATATGCAATAGAACTTGCATCCTTACCCCTTCGATAGGAACATAGTGATGGTACCTTTGCCACCCGGTTTTGAGGCTCCAAAGTTTGATAAATACAAAGGATGGGGAAATCTGGTGGATCACATCAAAGAATTCCATGTAATGTGTATAGGGGTGGCTTATAATGATTCCTACTGGATGCGCCTTTTCCCACGTAGTTTGGAAGGGTTGGCTATTGATTAGTTCACACAATTGCCTCCGAAAATCAAAACTTTCAATAGATAAATCTTAGTTCACAATGTGTGATCTGATAGATAGAAAGGATATTTGTTGACAATGAAGGAACACAAAGAACATCATTGAATGATCCTTTGCCACAAACACACATATATGTGTTGTTAGGCATCAGGATGTTTGTTGATGAACAAGTTTTAAATGAAGAGAACATACTATGTGATAAAGCCATGTGATGTGAAGCTCCAAAATCAAGGATCCATCTCCCTGACCCAGAATCTGCAACTGCAACAAGTGCTTTCCACTTTTGTTTCTCTGACTTTGGTTTAGAAGAAGATGATGAATCCTTTGACATAGTTGAAGGAAAATTGATTTTATTCTTTGCTAAAAGTTTCTTCAACTCATCAATTTTTTTTAAATAACATTGATGTTCATCATGCCCAAATTTCTTGCAATATGCACATGTGGGCTTCTCCTTCTTAGATGATTCCCCTTTTGAGGAAGAGGATTCAAATTATTTTTGTGGATTGTTATTTTTCTTCTTTTGTTTCTGATTAGGATGCCCTGATTCTTTCTATACCTTAGGCTCACTGGATACCAATGCTTGTGACTTGGAAACCTTGATGAGAGCCATTTGAATCAACTTCACTTCCTCTTGGATTAGAATATCTGAAAATGTATCAAATGTAGGCACAACATATGTAGTTCCCATAGAAATCCTATTTGTGTGAAAGCCAAAAACAAACAAATAATACTTAGGACCAAGCTTGGATAACACATTCATAATCAGCTGTAAATATTGGTTATCAATCTTGCAATCCTTTAGCTGTGTTCTTAGTTTCTTAATCTTGGAGATATAGTCTTGGATGAGGTCAAAATTTTTTGGATCAAGATTCATCAAATCATTATCAATTTGATAATTCCTAATATTATTAGTTTTACCATACAAGTTTTCAAGAGTCTCCCAAGCCTCCTTAGGTGTCTTGCATGATTCAAAATGAAATTGTAAATCAAGAGAGACTAGTGAAAAAATGTAACCAAGATTTTTCTCACAATTGATCTCCCACAAAACTATTGCACCAACATCAATATGTTCAGGAATAGATTATTTTACATAGCCTATGTAGCCTCTTCCCCTTAGATAATTCCATACTGATTGTTTCCATGATGCATAATTATATGGAGTTTAGAGTTCAATGTTATGCTTTCCCATTGTAAGAACCACAAGAAAGAAAATAATGCAATCAATCAAAACACCACAAGATCACCCCCAAAATTCACTCAATCAATGATTCCCCCTAGAAAAATATAATGGTGGCACTTTATAATTAAGTGCGAGTATAATTTCCACTCACAACACAAGTGAAGTGGTCTTGATTTCGATTTTTATAGATGCGCAATATAGGCCACAAAAAAGGAAATACAATTTTATTATAGAATGGGATCAATTTGATCACACCACTGTGAAGCACACAAAAAATTATGCACTTTAAAAAAAATTGCACCCAAAAATGTTATTGTATGTGCCCGAACGAAGATTTGGAATGTCCAAAAATGAGGATTACTCAGCAACACCTGTGAAAATCTGAAAATTCTAAAAAAACCAGGCACCAAAACTAAAAATTAATTGCACCACTGTGAAGAGCTTGGAAATTATCCCAAACAAAAAAATTGCTCGCAAAAAGGAGGTCGTGAGCACAAGTTATGAACCTTCAAAGTTGAACTGCAAAATCAAAAACTCAAATGGAGGGGGGTAGAAAATTTCTTAGGAACACTAACATCAGGCTGACATTATGCTGACATTTGCAAATTGTGATCATAAATTTGATGACCTATGGCTCGTCAAGAAAAAACGTGCCTCTTGCCAGAATATTTGATTTTCTAGCTGGTATATTTTTTGCTGGTGATGAAATCTTTGTGGGATCTTATCAAAATATTCTCAAAGAATATTCGTTGGATTTTGTTTGTTTGTCCTCCAGTGCTCTTAAATTATTTTAAGTAGATTCTTCTTGATTTGATGTCAAATTGATTTTATTGTCGACCAGATGATTTAAATGTGTCAAATTTTTTGTTTGACCAGTGGGGATGAGAGGGGCCAGTGGTTATGCCCATACCTTGCCCTCTGCAGCTATTGCATAGAAGGTACTTTTGCATACCTTCTCCAACACTTTTATTTTTTACTTCTTTTGAAAGTTTTATTTTCTTTTTTTTTTTGAATTTTGCTTTTTTTCTTTTTTTTTCTTTTTTTTTGATAAATTTTTTTTCTTAAAAAATATTTACAATGCCCCTTTTTTATAAAAAAAAATTCAAAAAATTTCAACTGAAAGGAATATAAATTTTGAAAAAATTGTACCGTACAGAATATTCTCTTGCAAGATTCATTGAGCCCTCCAAAATTGGTGAAAATTTTTCAAGAGCCAAAATATTAAGTGCTTGATATCAAAATTCGTTTGCGAAGGCTTCTTGACTCAAAGGTGATGTCCATATTTACTCAAACATACCCAAAAAAGGCTCAATGTTGATTTTGTTCCAATTCAAGAAGGGGCTTATAGATCTGATACCATGCAAGAGTTGTTGATGAACTCAAACACCCAGGATCACCTGCAAAACTAAGATTAAACTTCTACATGAGAGTAGAAAGAGGATGAAATGCTTGAATATTGTGAAATAATAGAATGATGATATTATCACACACAACATGATACAATATGCATCAACACTAACTTGAATTGACCGAGCTGATATGAGATCATCTAGACTAGATAGGAGGGAGAGGTGAGTGCTGAATAAATAGCTGAATATGGGCATATAATTCCAAGAGGGGCAATAACTCTCAAATAACCAAATTAGGTGGGAGTTATTCCTACTTGGAAAATGCTAAACATGTGGCATAACCTACTCAAAAGGAGACAGATGAGTTGTTTTGTGAGGTTCCATAAAAGGCCAAAAGAGGATGTGAGACTCAACCACCCAAGTGTGGGTGAGAGTGACATATGTAATTGATGGATTACACCACGTGTCCTCACATAAACCATGTCTCTTATAACCTAACGTATGCTTAATAATGTGTAGGAAAAATAAATATTAAAAAACCTACACTAACAGAGTGTACCTAATGTTACATAAGGTGTTGTGAACCAAGTGTATCAAGGAGAAAAATAAGGGCAAGTTAACACCCTTACAAAAGGTCAAGCCTTAACACAACAAGGGACATCTTCATCCAACCATCCAATTGGGCCATCAAACCCATTGGTTCCACAAAACACATCAAACCCATCTATCATCAATCCAAATCAAAGCAACACATTGATGAAAAATCCCATTAACCAAGGTAATACCTTGGTCCCACATCAAACACAAGGGAACCCTTCTAATAAATTTATTCATGGTCAAAATGTGCCATTAATATCGCAACACAAAATGGAACCATAATTTTTACCATTGGTCCCCAAGCAATGCAAAATCAAATGGGGCCCCAAACCTACATTCCTCCATCCATGTCAACAAGTTTACAAGGAATGATAGTGCAAAACAACCCCCAAAATCTTATCACCCAACAACCATCCCATAATCAAATAAACCCACAACCCACTCACACCATGATCACTCAAAATCCATCTCAGTACTCCAAAATCAAAATACTTCCACGTTGCAAAAACAAAAACCTTATCAACAAGCATTGCAACAAAAACCTCATGCTCTATCTTTGCAACAAGCACAACAAGCCTATCAATGGGTAGTACGGGCACAACAAGCTCAAGCCCAAGGTGTGCAACAACAACAAGCCTATCAACAAGTGTTACAAGCACAAAAATCTCAAGTGCAAGCCTTACAAAAACAAAAAGCTAAAAAAAAGCCTTAATTGCACAACAACAACAACAATAACACACCCAACAACAAGCGTTTCTTTCACACCAACAACAACAAGCCCAACAACAAGCATTTCTAGCACAACAATGCACCCAAAAACAATAAGTGCCTGCACAAAAATAGGGTTTATAGTATAATCCACAACAAAACATCATGAATCTAATATCACAAGGAGCATATACACCTCCACCCCTACCACCGTCACCTTCACAATATTATAATCCACCTGACACACCATACAACACCCCATCATATCAAAATCCAACTTATACTTCATCCACCATTCCATAGTATACCACATGTGATCCTCTACCAAATCCACAAGATGATGTGTCATCATAGCTCAAGGCACTGAAGCAATAGATCCAAGACATTCAAATGGGAAAAACCAAGAAACCACATATGCAATAGAACTTGCATCCTTACCCCTTTGATAGGAACATAGTGATGGTACCTTTCCCACCCAGTTTTGAGGTTCCAAAGTTTGATAAATACAAAGGATGGGGAAATATGGTAGATCACATCAAAGAATTCCATGTAATGTGTATGGAGGTGGCTTATAATGATTCCTAATTGATGCGTGTTTTCCCATGTAGTTTGAAAGGGCTGGGAATTGATTAGTTCACACAATTTCCTCTGAAAATCAAAACTTCCAATAGATAAATCTTATTTCCCAATGTGTGATTTGATATATAGAAAGGATATTTGTTGACAATGAAGGAACACAAAGGACATCATTGAATTATCCTTTGTCTATTCCAATAGACCCTTTCCCACAAATACACATAAATGTGTTGTTAGCCATTAGGATGTTTGGCGATGAACAAGTTTTAAATGAAGAGAACATACTATGTGATGAAGCCATGTGATGTGATGCTCCAAAATCAAGGATCCATCTCCCCGACCCATAATCTGCAACTGCAACAAGTGCTTTCTCCTTTTGTTTCTCTAACTTTGGTTTAGAAGAAGATGATGAATCCTTTGACATAGTTGAAGAAAAATTGATTTTATTCTTTGCTAATTCACCTCATCAATTTTTTTTAAATAACAATGATGTTCATCATGCCCAAATTTCTTGCAATATGCACATGTGGGCTTCTACTTCTTAGATGATTCCCCTTTTGAGGAAGAGGATTCAAATTATTTCTATGGATTTTTATTTTTCTTCTTTTGTTTCTCATTAGGATTCCCTGATTCTTTCTATACCTTAGGCTTATTAGCTACCAATACTTGTGACTTGGAAACCTTGATGAGACCCATTCAAATCAGCTTCACTTCCTCTTGGATTAGAAGATCTGAAAATGCATCAAATGTAGGCACAACATATGCAGTTCCCATAGAAATCCTATTGGTGTGAAAGCCATAAACAAACACATAATACTTAGGACCAAGCTTGGATAACACATTCAGAATAAACTATAAATCCTCATAATCAATCTTGCAATCCTTTAGCTGTGTTCTTAGTTGCTTAATCTTGGAGATATAGTCTTGGATGTGGTTAAAATTTTTTGGATCAAGATTCATCAAATCATTATCAATTTGATAACCCCTAATCTTATTAGTTTTACAATAAAAGTTTTCAAGAGTCTCCCAAGCCTCCTTAGGTGTCTTGCATGATTGAAAATGAAATTGTAAATCAAAAGAGACTAGTGAAAAAATGTAACTGAGATTTTTCTCACGATTGATCTCCCAAAAATATTTTGCACCAACATCAGTAGGTTCAGGAATAGATCATTTTCCATAGCCTATGTATGCTTGTCCCCTTAGATAATTCCATACTAATTGTTTCTAGAATGCATAATTATATGGAGTTAGGAGTTCAATGTTATGTTTTCCCATTGTAAGAACACACAAGAAATAAAATAATGCAATTGATCAAAACACCACAAGATCACCCCCCAAAATTCACTCAATCAATGATTCCCCCTAGAAAAATATAATGGTGGCACTTTATAATTAAGTGTGAGTATAATTTCCACTCACAACACAAATGAAGTGGTCTTGATTCCAATTTTTATAGATTCCCAATATATGGCACAAAAAAGGAAATACAATTTTCTTATAGAATGGGATCAATTTGATCACACCACTTTGAAGCACACAAAAAATTATGCACTTTCAAAAAAAATTGCACCCAAAAATGTTACTGTGTGTGCCCGAACGGAGCCTCAGAAGGTCCAAAAATGAGGATTACTCAACAACACCTTTGAAAATCTGAAAATTCTAAAAAAACTAGGCACCAAAACCAAAAAATAATTGCACCACTGCGAAGAGCTTGGAAATTATCCCAAACAAACAAATTGCTCTAAAAAAGGAGGCCGTGAGCAGAAGTTATGAGCCTTCAAAGATGAACTGCAAAATGAAAAACTCAAACGGAGGGGGGTAGAAAATTTCTTAGGAACGCTGATGTCAGGCTAATGTTATGCTGATGTCAACAAACTATGAGCATAAATTTGACGACCTATGGCTTTCAAGAGAAAACACGCCTATTGCTAGAATGTTCAATTTTTTGGCTAGTATATTTTGTGCAAGCGACGAAATCTTCTTGGGATCTTATTAGAATATTCTCAAAGAATATTCACCGGATTTTCTTTGTTTGTCCTCTGGTGCTCTTAAATTCTTTTCACTGGATTCTTCTTGATTTGATGCCAAATTGATTTTATTGTCGATCAGATGATTTAAATGTGTCAGATTTTTTTTTTGACCGACGGGGATGAGAGGGGCCGGTAGGTATGCCCGTACCCTGCCCTCTGCAGCTATTGCATAGAAGGTTATTTTGCGTACCTTGTCCAACACTTTTATTTTTCAGTTTTTTTTTCAAAGTTTTGTTTTCTTTTTCTTTTTGAATATTGGTTTTTGATTTTTTTTTCTAATTTATTTTGGATAAAAAAAATTCTTTAAAAAAATATTTATAGTGTCCATTTTTTATAAAAAAAATTTCTAAAAATTTCAACTAAAAGGAATATAAATTTTGCAAAAAATGTACCGTATAGAATATTCTCTTACAAGATTCCTTGAGCCCTCCAAAATTGGTCAAAAATTTTCAAGAGCCAAAATATGGAGTGCTTTATATCAAAATTCATCGGCAAAGGCTTCTTGACTCAATGGTGTTGTCCATTTTCACTGAAACACACCCAACAAAGGCTCAATGTTGATTTTCTTTGAATTCAAGAACGGGCTTATAGATCTGAATGATCTGATCCCATGTAAGAGTTGTTCATGAACTCGAGCACCTAGGATCACCTACAAAACTGAGATTAACCTTCTACATGAGAGTAGCAAGAGGATGAAATACTAGAATATTGTGCAATAATAGAATGATGATATTATCATACACAAAATGATACAATATACATTAGCACTCCCTTGAATTGACCGAGCTGATATGAGATCATCTGGACTATATAGGAGGGAGAGGTGAGTGTTGAGTAAATAGCTAAATATGGGTGTATAATTCCAAGAGGGGAAATAACTCCCAAATAACTAAATTAGGTGGGAGTTATGCCTACTTGGAAAATTCCAAACATATGGCATGACCTACTCAAAAGGAGATAGGTGAGTGGTTTTGTGAGGTGGCATAAAAGGCCGAAAGAGGATGTGAGACTCAACCACCCAAGTGGGTGAGAGTGACATATGTAATCGGTGGATTACACCACATGTCCTCACATAAACCATGTCCCTTATAACCTAAGGTATGCTTAATTATGTGTAGGAAAAATAAATATTAAAAAACCTACACTAACAAAGTGTACCTAACGTTACATAAGGTGATGTGAACTGAGTGTATTAGGTAGAAAAACAAGGGAAAGTTAACACCCTTACATAAGGTAAATCCTTAACATAACAAGGTAAATCTTCATCCAACCATCCAATTGGGCCATCAAACCCATTGGTTCCACAAAACACATCAAACCCATCTATCATCAATCCAAATCAAAGCAACACATTGATGAAAAATACCATTAACCAAGGTAATACCTTGGTCTCACATAGAACACAACAAGGGAAACCTCAACAAATCAGTCAAGGGAACCCTTCTAATCTATTTATTCAAGGTCAAAATGTGCCATTAATATCACAACACCAAATGGAACCATCATCTTTACCATTGGTCCCCCAAGCCATGCAAAATCAAATGGGGCCCCAAACCTACATTACTCCATCCCAGTCGACAATTTTACAAGGAATGATAGTGCAAAACAACCCCAAAATATTATCAACCTACAACCCACTCACACCATGGTCACTCAAAATCCATCTCAATACTCCAAAATCAAAATACTTCCATGTTGCAAAAGCAAAAAGCTTATCAACAAACATTGCAAAAAAAATCTCATGCTCTATCTTTGCAACAAGCACAACAAGCCTATCAATAGGTGGTACAAGCATAAAAATCTCAATCCCAAGCTTTGGAACAACAACAAGCCTATCAACAAGTGTTACAAGCACAACAAGGTCAAGTGCAAGCCTTACAACAACAAAAAGCTCAACAAAAAGCCTTAATTGCACAACAAAAACAACAATAACACACCCAACAATAAGCATTGCTTTCACACCAACAAAAACAAGTCCAACAACAAGCATTGTTAGCACAACAATACACCTAAGAACAACAAGTGCTTGCACAAAAATAGGGTTTGTATTATAATCCACAACAAAACATCATGAATCTAATAGCAGAAGGAGCATATACACCTCCATCCCTACCACCATCACCTTCACAATATTAGAATCCACCTGACACACCATACAACACCCCATCATATCAAAATACCACTTATACTTCATCCACCATTCCATAGTATACCACACATGATCCTCTACCAAATCCATAAGACGATGTGTCATTATAGCTCAAGGCACTCAAGCAACAGATCCAGGACATTCAAATGGGAAAAAACAAGAAACCACATATGCAATAGAACTTGCATCCTTACCCCTTTGATATGAACATAGTGATGGTACCTTTCCCACCTGGTTTTGAGGTTCCAAAGTTTGATAAATACAAAGGATGGGGAAATCTTGTGGATCACATAAAATAATTCCATGTAATGTGTATGGGGGTGGCTTATAATGATTCCTACTTGATGTTCCTTTTCCCACGTAGTTTTGAAGGGCTGGAAATTGATTAGTTCACACAATTGCCTCCGAAAATCAAAACTTCCAATAGATAAATCTTAGTTCACAATGTGTGATCTGATAGATAGAAAGGATATTTGTTGACAATGAAGGAACACAAAGTACATCATTGAATGATCCTTTGTCTATGCCAATAGATCCTTTCCAAAAAACACACATATATGTGTTTTTAGCCATCAAGATGTTTAGAAATGAACAAGTTTCAAATGAAGAGAACATACTATGTAATGAAGCCATGTGATATGAAGCTCCATAATCAAGGATCCATCTCCCTAACCCAGAATCTGCAACTGCAAAAAGTGTTTTCCCCTTTCGTTTCTCTGACTTTGGCTTAGAAGTAGATGATGAATCCTTTGGCATAGTTGAAAGAAAATTGATTGTATTCTTTGCTAAAAGATTCTTCAACTCATCAATTTGTTTTAAATAACATTGATGTTCATCATGCCCAAATTTCTTGCAATATGCACATGTGGGCTTCTCCTTCTTAGATGATTCCCCTTTAGAGGAAGAGGATTCAAATTCTTTCTATGGATTGTTATTTTTCTTCTTTTGTTTTTGATTAGGATGCTCTGATTCTTTCTATACCTTAGGATCACTAGCTACCAATGCTTGTGACTTGGAAACCTTGATGAGACCCAATTGAATCAACTTCACTTCCTCTTGGATTAGAAGATCTGAAAATGCATCAAATGTAGGCACAACATATGCAGTTCCCATAGAAATCATATTGGTGTGAAATCCAAAAACAAACACATATTACTTAGGACCAAGCTTGGATAACACATTAAGAATCAACTGTAAATCCTCCTTATCAATCTTGCAATCCTTTAGCTATGTTCTTAGTTGCTTAATCTTGGAGATATAGACTTGGATGTGGTCAAAAATTTTTGGATCAAGATTCATCAAATCATTATCAATTTGATAACCCCTAATCTTATCAGTTTTACCATACAAGTTTTCAAGAGTCTCCCAAGCCTCCTTAGGTGTCTTGCATGATTCAAAATGAAATTGTAAATCAAAAGAGGCAAGTGAAAAAATGTAACCAAGATTTTTCTCATTGATCTCACACAAAGCTTTTGCACTAGCATCAGTAGGTTTAGGAATAGTTATTTTACATAGCCTATGTAGCCTTCTCCCCTTAGATAATTCCATACTGATTGTTTCTATGATGCATAATTATATGGAGTTAGGAGTTCAATGTTATGATTTCCCATTGTAAGAACACACAAGAAAGAAAAGAATGCAATCAATCAAAACACCACAAGATCACCCCCCAAAATTCACTCAATCTATGATCCCCCTTAGAAAAATATAATGGTGGCACTTTATAATTAAGTGAGTACAATTTCCACTCACAACACAAGTGAAGTGGTCTTGATTTAAATTTTTACAGATGCCCAATATAGGCCATAGAAAAGGAAATACAATTTTATTATAGAATGGGATCAATTTGATCACACCACTTTGAAGCACACAAAAAAATATGCACTTTCAAAACAAATTGCACCCATAAATGTTACTGTATGTGCTCGAACAGAGCCTCAGAAGGTCCAAAAATGAGGATTACTCAGCAACACCTTTGAAAATCTAAAAATTCTAAAAAAACCAGGCACCAAAACCAGAAAATAATTGTACCATTGCAAAGAGCTTGGAAATTATCCCAAACAAAAAAATTGCTAGCAAAAAGGAGGTCGTGAGCACAAGTTATGAGCCTTCAAAGTTGAACTACAAAATCAAAAACTAAAATGGAGGGGGGTAGAGAATTTCTTAGGAATGCTAACGTCAAGCTGATGTTATGCTGACGTTAGCAAACTGTGATCATAAATTTGACGACCTATGGCCCATCAAGAGAAAACACGCCTCTTGCTGAAATATTTGATTTTCTGGCTAGTATATTCTGTGCCAACGACAAATCTTCGTGGGATCCTATCAAAATATTCTCGAAGAATGTTTTCCATATTTTCTTTGTTTTTTCTCTGATGCTCTTAAGTTCTTTTCACCATATTCTTCTTGATTTGATTCCGAATTGATTTTATCGCTGACCAGATGATTTAAATGCGTCATATTTTTTGTTTGACTGGCGGGGATGAGAGGGGCTGATGGGTACGCTCGTACCTTGCCCTTTGTAGCTACTGCATAGAAGGCACTTATGCGTATGTTCTCCAAAACTTTTATTTTTCACTTTTTTTCAAATTTTTGTTTTTGTTTTTTTTTTCGAATTTTGTTTATTGATTTTTTTATTTTTTTGATAAAAAATCTTTTTCTTTAAAAAAATATTTACAATGTCCCTTTTTTATTAAAAAAATTCTAAAAATTTCAACTGAAAGGAATATAAATTTTGAAAAAATTGTACCGTACGGAGGATTCTCTTGCAAGATTCCTTGAGCCCTCCAAAATTGGTCAAAATTTTTCAAGAGCCAAAATATGAAGTGTTTTATATCAAAATTCATCTGCGAAGGATTCTTGACTAAATGGTGATGTTCATTTTCACTAAAACGCACCCAACAAAGGCTCAATGTCGATTTTCTCCCAATTCGAGAAGGGGCTTACAAATCTAAATGATTTGATACCATGTAAGAGTTGTTGATGAACTTGAGCACCCAGAATCACCTGCAAAACTGAGATTAACCTTCTACATGAGAGTAGCAAGAGGATGAATTGTTGGAATATTGTGCAATAACAAAATGATGATATTATCACACAAAAAATGATACAATATGCATCAACACTCCCTTGAACTGACCGAGGTGATATGAGATCATTTGGACTAGATGGGAGGGAGAGGTGAGTGCTGAATAAATAGTTGAATATGGGCATATAATTCCAAGAGGGGAAATAACTCCCAAATAAAAAAATTAGGTGGGAGTTATGCCTACTTGGAAAATTCCAAACATGTGGCATAACCTACTCAAAAGGAGATAGGTGAGTGGTTTTGTGAGGTGGAATAAAACACCAAAAGAGGATGTGAGACTCAACCACACAATTGTGGGTGAGAGCGACATATGTAATCGATGGATTACATCACATGTCCTCACATAAACCATGTCTCTTATAACCTAAGATATGCTTAATAATGTGTAGGAAAAATAAATATTAAGAAACCTACACTAACAAAGTGTACCTAATGTTACATAAGGCGATGTGATCCAAGTGTATCAAGTAGAAAAAAAAGGGCTAGTTAACACCCTTACACAAGGTCAAGCCTTAACAAAACAAGGGACATCTTCATCCAACCATCCAATTGGGCCATCAAACCCATCTATCATCAATCCAAATCAAAGCAACACATTGATGAAAAATCCCATTAACCAAGGTAATACCTTGGTCCCACATCAAACACAACAAGGGAACCCAACCCTTCTAATCAATTTATTCAAGGTCAAAATGTGCCATTAACATCACAACACCAAATAGAACCATCATCTTTACCATTGGTCCCCCAAGCCATTCAAAATCAAATGGGGCCCCAAACCTACATTCCTCCATCCCAGTTGACAATTTTACAAGGAATGATAGTGTAAAACAACCCCCAAAATCTTATCACCTAACAACCATCCCATAATAAAATCAACCCACAACCCACTCACACCATGGTCACTCAAAATCCATCTCAGTACTCCAAACTCAAAATACTTCCATGTTGCAAAAACAACAAGATTATTAACAAGCATTGCAACAAAAACCTCATGCTCTATCTTTGGAACAAATACAACAAGCCTATCAAAAGGTAGTATGAGTAGAACAAGCTCAAGCCCAAGGTTTGCAACAACAACAAGCCTATCAACAAGTTTTACAAGCACAAGAAGCTCAAGCGTAAGCCTTACAACAACAAAAAGCTCAACAAAAAGCCTTAATTGCACAACAACAACAACAACAATAACACACCAAACAACAAGTGTTGCTTGCACACCAACAACCACAAGCATTGCTATCACAACAATACACCCAACAACAACAAGCCTAACAACAAGCATTGCTATCACAACAATACACCCAATAACAACAAGTGCTTTCACAAAAATAGGGTTTATATTATAATCCACAATAGAACATCATGAATCTAATAGCACAAGGAGCATATACACCTACACCCCTAGCACCATCACCTTCACAATATTAAAATCCACCTGACACACCATACAACACCCCATCATATCAAAATCCCACTTATACTTCATCCACCATTCCACAGTATACCACATATGATCCTCTACCAAATCCACAAGATGATGTGTTATCATAACTAAAGGCACTCACACAACAAATCCAGGACATTCAAATGGGAAAAACCAAGAAACCACATATGCAATAGAACTTTCATCCTTACCCCCTTTAATAGGAACATAGTGATGGTACCTTTCCCACCCAGTTTTGAGGTTCCAAAGTTTGATAAATACAAAGGACGGGGAATCTGGTGGATCACATCAAAGAATTCCATGTAATGTGTATGGAGGTGGCTTATAATGATTCCTACTTGATGCACCATTTCCCATGTAGTTTTGAAGGGCTGGCAATTGATTAGTTCACACAATTGCCTCCAAAAATAAAAACTTCCAACAGATAATTTATAGGTTCATCGATCATTTCTCCTTCAATCTTGACATGGATGTGAGATTAGAAGAGATATAGAACCTCAAAATAAACTAGGGGGAATCCTCCACAAACTCCCTACAATGGTGGAGGAAGTGAGTTAGCAAGAGTAAATGGCATATCACTGAAGATCAACAAGTTGGAATCATCATTGCTAATGTCGACACAGATTTATCCTTCTAGTTAAAGATGCAATGTGTCATGGCTTATAATGAGCTTATTCATAGCGCCCTCAACATTGAGAGAGCCCTAATCACATAAGGAAGCACACAAGTGTATAAGTACAACTGATCATCCACTAGTTCTAATGACAAACCCCACTTTTGGGCCAAGAATAAGAATGTTACTGGTGATGGTGTTGTTGATGCAAATTTGGTTTTAACTACTTATAGGATAGCAAAAAACACCTATACCATAAACACACAACAACCATCCACACCACCATCAAAAAATCAACCAACAATCAATGTTGCAAACACTCAACATGGACTATAAAGAACAAACAGTGCTCCTAAGTGACAATTCACTCCCTTAGGGGAGCCTATGGAGGATGTGTTGAAGAACTTGATATAATATAACCTTATCGTACTCCCAAATTTCTCAAACTATCAAGCGCCACAAGTCAAACCTCCTAGCTATAGAGACAATCATTTTTGTGAATTTCACTGATACAAAGGTCATAACACAAAATTGTTTTAGACTCAAACATATAATACAGGATCTTATTGAACAAGGAGTCATTGATGTCGATAAAAAATTTGGGAATGAAAATATAAAAATTTACACAAGCCCTATGCCTAATCATGGAAAAACAAAAGATTGAGGAAATGAATCAACTTCAAACAATGTAAACCATACTCATGATACCATGGTGGGACATATTTGTGTCATTCATTCATCACAACATGATGAATTAGACATGTATCAAGATACTGTTTTAAAACAAGGTCCAAACCCATCAACAATATCTACCAATATTTCATACCATAATGGCATCGATTATGTATCAGATTATGATATCTCTCCCACATATGACTTCATGATTGGGCATGTTGAAGAAGTTCCAAATGAGCAATAAATATCAGTTATTGTACCCATACCCATAAACTATTGCAAAGAGTCTTTTACTAGTGATATAACATTAACCCAGGGATCATGTCAAAAGGAGGCTCTTTAGGATAACAAAAGTTGCTGTGAATAGAGTCAGAATCAAGAACCCCTATCCCTAGAGTTTCACCAAGAGCTGAGGGACATCTTCCAAACCATTTTAAACTCCAAAGATGTCCCTAATATCACCCCTGAGATGTTTCTTTCTGATGGAAATATTGACATTCTTCATCCAAAAAAAGAATCTCCCACTCTTGATATTCCCACACAAGAGCAAGAAGTAATTGAGATTCTTGATTCTTATAGTGATTGTGCATCATTGATATATTTTAAATTAGCACCAACATATTTTGAAGCAGTATCAACAGATAAAGATGTCATAGAATCAGAGAAAATAATTCATATTCTTGAACAATAGGAACTCATAGCAATATCATGTGTTCATGATAAGTCATATTCAGTGGCTATGGATCAAAGGACACATTATTAGGGTAGAGGATTAGGTATTGTCAATACCTTCACAATGTAGGGGGAAATCTTGTCTAATGCAAATATCAACATATGGGGCACGAAGGATCCTTATGGGGAAAATACTATCAACACTACAACTAGTCGTATCATAAATCATCATCCACCCATCATCTCATACTGTAGACAACTAAAAATGGCCTAGGCCTGCAAGCTTCATTTTTACCACTTTCGTCCTAGCATAATTATGACATTTAATTATGTCCTTGGTCCACATTCGACTATTAATTAAATAATTCATAATTATTTAATTAATTCATGTCCTTTTATTCTTCATGATTATTAAATAAATAAAGTTTATTTATTTATTAAATATGTCATTAATTATCTAAGTCTTCACTTAAATAAATTTCTAAATTTATTTAATTACCCCTCTTCAGTCATTTCTTCTTGATTATTAAATAAATAAGTTTTATTTATTTATTTAATATGTCACTAATTGTCATAATTAAATGAATGAATGAATTTATTTAATTATTGATCATATCTGCTAAATTAAATAATTATCTTTGATTATTTAATTGTCAAAATTAATATTCCTCTCATTTTAAATAAATGAAATTATTTAAAATGTCATCACAATCTTAACTGACATTCCATTTTGGTAAATAATCCAAAAAATATTATTTATTTGTCTCACAAAATTCATATTTTGAGTTGATTGGTACCTTTCTTCCAAAAATCAAATAAAGTAAGCAGGTTCTTGATTTTAATCAAATCTGCTTTTCAGTCCATCTTTTATAAATCTCACAAAGCAGGTTATCTTTATCTTCTCAATTTTGAAAATCTTTATTTTTAAAATTAATTATCTCATCTTTTCTCCACCACCGATCTGATTTTATTAGATGGCATCTTGATCACTCGTTTAAGGATTTTTCCCTAACCCTGATTAGGGATTATCATATTGAATCTTGTCCTCTGATTTTAGGTTTCTGTTAAGAGTCGATCTCGTCCGTCCATTCAAAATTGTGTTTTCTATAAAATGATAATCTTGTTCATAATTTGGGGACCACTTCATTAATATAGGCATTATAGTCATTTATCATTTATCATAGGCATAGGCATAATTTTACTTAAATCCTTCAAAACTTGCATAGGACAATGGCATAGTCAAATTGCTCACACACTCGATCTGAGGGCATCAAATCATACGTTGCAAGCTAGGAAGTTCTATGGAGGTGATTCATGGGAGCTTCACGAATTTGGTATAATCATTTCGTTATTATTTGCTTCCATTGTGCTTCATAACTTCTTTGGGTTTTATTATTGATTTAATCATTTGCTAACCTCAAACCTTAGAAATTTACCCATTGATACACATAAAAAAATTGAGACCAATGTAAAAAGAAAGATTCCTATTAAAGCAAGGAGATCGTCAAAGAAAATGAAGCAGTAAAGCAAAAAGGACAAAGTAAATACAAATGGATACCAAAGAATACAAAAGAAAATTATCCTAATTATACTCCATTAGTTAAAGAAACTATGAGGAAAAGTCAAAAAGGGAAACATATCCATCAAAGAAATCCTCACCTAAAAAGTAGGCTTCTCAAGAAAGGAACAATGTACATCTAGTAGTTGGTCCTAATTTCATGAAAACTGCCATATCTACTCACCATTATTCATCTTCCCAACACTAACTCATTTGACTGCAAAATACGATGAAATTTTTTGATGAAAGATGTATAATTAGATGTATTGTCGAGTACTTGTGTATTTAATGTGAAATTTTCATTCTTTTAAAAAACATTATGCCCGACGTTCATTGAAATTGTGACGCTCTATGATTTTTGTCGCTATTTCGACATACACTTAAAATCAACCATCCCCTTCCATCAATTTGTGGGCCAACATATGGTTAGCCTCCTTAATTTGTGGGCCGACGGGTATATGATTAGCATTCGTCGGGGTTCCGACGAATTTTTTTTAATAAATAAAAGTGGGTTTGACAATTTATCTATAGTGTTTTGCTATATTTGAGAATTTTCTATACTTGTGATAGTTTGTGGAGGTTATAGGATGAATTGTTTTGGTGCAAAATATCAGAATTATTAGATTTTGTTACATGTATATGATTAAAAATTATTGGAGTGTGAGTTAAATATTTTTTGAAGATCTACATATTCAAGCTTGGTAAAGAAAAATCATGTCAGATAATATTAGTGCAGAATAAAATAAAGAGACACTTGCTAGATTGTGGGCTAGATTGAAAAGAAAGGGTGATGGGAAATGTTATTGTCCTTGCAATAATTGCAAGGGCTTAAAGACAAGAAGACTTTTAATCACAACAACTGAGAAACATTGTAGGCAGAAAGGTCATGTTGAAGGGGGGTATGATTATCGTCTATTGGTAAGTTGTTCATTATATGTCTTTATATTGATTGAATTTGTAAATGTTTATATCACTTTAACATTTTATATATATAAAAAAAATTACTTGATCATGATCATGGTTTATTTGTGTCGATCATTATTATAAAGGTGGGGCGCCCTAGGGCACATGATATGGATTATCACGGCCCAAAGAATGTGGTTTTGCAAGTGGAGGAACATGGAGCTGTGAATATCGAAGATGAAGTTAATGATCCTATGGAAGAAGATGATTATGCACTAGAAAACATAGTTGAAGATGATGGTACAAATAGATTGATCCATGACACATTTAGTGGCATAGCTGATCATGATGATCGAGATGACTTTGATGATGTTCATGATTTACCTGTACTTGAGAAGGAATGCAAGCCCCTTTATGAAGGCTCCCAAACAACTCTTCTCTCTACTGTATTGTTGCTGGTGAACTTGAAGGTTATGAATGATTTATCCAACATAGAAATCTCACAGATGTTAAGGTATGTCATATATGTCATCTTTTTTCATCTATTTTTGTTGTTAGTACATCACTAGTAAATAAAGGATGAAATATGTACCATTAATATTATTTATATTAACAAATTTTTTTTTGCTGTAGATTGATAGGTGAATTTTTGTTAGCACCATCAAATATTTTACCTTGCTCATACCGAGATTTATTTTCCATTATGAAAGATATTGGAATGGAGTATCAAACAATAGATGCATGTTCCAATGATCATATTATATATCATAAACAACATTAGTTTGCAACAGAATGTCATACCAGTAGATATCAAACAGATCAACTAAAAAAAAGGTGCCTTGCAAGGTTCTTCGTTATATTCCCATTATTTCATGTATGGAATGATTATTTAGGTGCGAAAGTTTAGTGCAATTTATGGATTACCATGCATGGAATAGAAGTGGATATGACATTCTTTGAATGCTTGTGGATGGTTCTGCATTTAGGGACATGGAGGAAAAATGGCCACACTTTAAAGAAGAACCTCGTAATCTCAGGCTTTCATTGGCAATGAACGGTGTCAATCCATTTGGAGAGCTGAGATCTATCTACTCGGTGTGGCCTATTTTTTTTATCAACAATAACATTCCTCCATGGATGTCAATGAAGAGGGAGCACATAATGTTGGAAATGATTGTTCTAGGTATTTGTTTACATCAATTTTCTTTAACATAGTAGCATCTCATTTGTCTTATTTGTTGCATAATGACTTATATTTTTTTCATTTAATAGTCATGCACATTAATTTATATATATTGTAGTAAAATTGTTATAATAATTATGTAATGTTTATGTTCATTCAACTAGGTAAGTGCCAAGTTAAAGATATGAATGTATATATCAAGCCTCTTATCGATGAGTTGCTAAAGTTATGGAATTGTGTCACTATGTATGACGTCTCTAGACCAATAGGACAAAAACAATTTCAATTCCATGCAATGCTTGTATGGAAAATTCATGATGCCCTAGGGCTAACACATTTTTGTTTTATGTTATAACGTTTGACTGCACTTTAACGATATTTAATTTTATGAAGTAGATATCATGCATGTTTTTTAAATAATCTATTCATTATATATAATTATAAAATTGACATATTTAATCCAATTATACATGATCTTGCAGGTTTTCAAACAAAGGGAAAATTTGCATGTCTAGTTTGTGGTCCAAAGATGAAATCT